>OX352750.1:11716959-12308300 GCA_947095525.1 Trisateles emortualis
TAGAAATTTATTTATTTTTATCTTGCGTTAATTAAACTCCTTTTAAATGCTTAGACTGATTTTGGTGATTAATTTTGTGTGTTTGAGAGTAGGTTCGGGAACGGTTTAGATTCACAATATTGGACTTGAATAGGATTATTCAAATGCGCTGCGATTTGGTAGAATTTTCTTTTTAAGAATATTAAAAAATATATTTTTAAGAATTTATTTTTTATTTTTCAACGGCTAGTCCAGTTTTGAAGAAATTTTTGGGTACTCGGTTGACGGCGCTGCGATCAGAAACTATTTTCTACATAATTTTCTTTTCTTTTTTATAAGAACCTATAAAGTTTAGTTCAAAAAGTAGTTCACGTGTAAATTAAAAAACTTATTACATTTTTAATAAAACAATCTGAAAATGCATACAGCGCCAGCGCCATTAGTAACAGTACAAGTTTTAACTTCTTAGTAGTACAAATTAAACCCGCCAGGACTACAGCGACATTATTGGATTTTGCAAAAATATGTAAATTTGGTTTAAGATTTCATTTTTCTATGCTAGGTTTTTTTTAAATATGTACGTATATATTTCAGGCTATATTTCTTCCTCGTGTGAATTGTACAAAAACGTAAATAGCAAATCTATAAATGTAACTCCATCTATTGATATTTATTTGAACTAATTTTTATTTGTTCTTGATTAGACCCCATTAGTATATTAATATTGGAACTACAGAAATAGATCAGGATAGAACGGCGAAGATGGCGTGGCACGCGTGCCAAAACTAAGATCTAATGTTCATACTTGACATATATTTCACATCGAGCATCCTCAATACACCGTGCGACTCTTATAGCTGCGTTCGGGACGTACAAAATTATTAAAATCTACAAAAATATGCCGTATTGCTCCATCGCAAATTGTAAAAATCGAAGTAATAAAGTGAACAGGAAGAAAGGAGGGATTTAATTTCATCGGTAATATTATTATTATTATATTCTCTTTATTTAATTCCATTCACAAAAAAAAATCATTTTTAAATATATAGGTATATAAAAACTATATACATTTAAAAATATAAAAATGGAGACCCACCGGCATCGGGTACAGGGACCAAGCTACCGTTGGTTAGGGCTCTAGAGACAGGAACCTCCTCACGATGCGCGCCGTGTCCAAGAGGACCGCCTTCTGCATCAGGCCCACAATCCAACCGTCTAACGAGAGCCTCCTAAGATGTTGATGGAGGCTCTTGGCGATCAGTCCATTGACCGATACAACTATAGGGACAATGATCGCTGAATCTACCTCCCATATGTCAACAATCTCGTGAGCCAAATCCAAATACTTAAGAGGAAATGCGGTGTGTCTATTCTCCATAGAAACGCTCTCGCCTGTTTTCTACCTGGTTTACGATCTTAAAGTAAACATTTTTTGCAATAAAATTAATATCAACTTCTTGTATGTTCCTATGTTTTCCTTTTTAATGATTTATTATATTTATAAGCAATAGAAACCCTTAAAAATGCTCAAAATAACCATTTTAGACGGCTGTCAACATAGGCCTGGTATACAAATATGACAACTGTTATTGAAAAAAGGAAAACATAGGGGCACATTTTATATCCTAATCATGCAGTTTACGAAATATCTTTTAAATTGGTCTAATAATGGAGGAGAAAATAGGCGAGAGCCAAACCTCGAATTACGACTTTTTACTTATGCTGTTTAGTCGGATATGCAGTTGTTCCTGTCGCACAAATCGCGCGGCCGAGCGCTCGCAGAGCGACAGCGATAGTTTATTCAAATACCTAATATTCAAAAGTCTCTCCGCCCGCATTTCCTCTTAACTTTCTGCTTTTCTTTTTCGGCTTTGACGAGATTCTCGTCATGTGGGACAGTGATATCAATGATCATTGCAAGGCGCCCTAATCGATCTATCACCACTATATCAGGCTTATTGGCAACAATAGTCCTGTCAGTGATGATAGATCGATCCCAATATATTGTGTGTACGGTACCTGCGAGTCTACGAGGTTGTACTTTACAGCAAGTTGCTGATGGACAATCCTGGCCACTTGGTTGTGTCTGTGCAAATAATAATATAATAAATTATTATATTATTATTATTTCACCTTTACCATGTTTGACAAGAACGATAATAAATTATTTACTTTTCGTTAACCTTAATATCCATTACTTTCGCTGTACAATGTTCTTACTCATAACCAATAATTGTGCGCGCAACGAACATCGAAACAAATGAAATTTACAAAAAGTATGTATTTTTAAATCGGTAATGAGACGGTGGCAGTCTTTTGCTGTGATTGGTTGGTCGTGGCATCGAATGCGCTAGAGATTGACGCAACGTGTCACAGTCGTTGTCTTGGTATTTATGGATAAATAAATTATTTATTCAAAGAACATATGATCTTAGGTCATCTATTTATTTATTATACTTTCTTCTCTGATTTACGTAACATTTAAAATGAAATGGTTTTAAGTTTTATGACGCCAAACTATAAAGTAAATGTTAGACAACTCAAGTTTGAAATGAAAAACCTTTTAATTTTGACAACGTAAATTAAAGTAGGTATATATATTATAGATACCTGTTTGCCATAGAAACATAACGTACCATACTTTTTTTGGCATATAGTCATCATATTAGGAGAACATTACATTGTAAATAAATTACATTACCTAAGTACTTTAAAAAAAAATAGTACATAATGTAACTTATCTAAAATATTTAGTAGTATTCGTAACTTATCTAAAACATTCAGTTATATTTCAGATTTCTAAGAGCATCCATCAAGTAATACCACGTAATTAGTTGTTTTCATTAGTGTAAATTGTGTATGATAAAAGATACAATTTATAACATAAAAATAAATAGGTACCTACTTCAACACTCCACGTTGCATAATTGGCTGTCGATAATTAGGTAAATGTGTCTTCTCACTACTTGGGGCTCGAATCGTTAACTCGCAAAGTGGGTGTGGCTTGTTGAAATAGTGGCACGCGTGAAATATATGCAAAAATGACAATGTGTTCATCACTATTCTATTCTGATCTATTTCTGTGACTTATTTCCTTTTTTTTCAAACGTTTTTGCACTAGGATATTTAATCCTTATATAGCGGGGTATAAACATTACAACCCAGGGCACAAAGTACACCTGGGTGTACTTTGTGCCCTGGGTTGTAATGTTCCGAGTCTGGACTCGGAACCATAATTGACGGATTTAACAATTGTTTGTCTCGTGTGGGGACCGAATCTACAACACGCCACGTTAAGTGACCATTTAAACCACAAAGGTGGTGTAGTGACTGACCGGGCAGGGCGGTGCCGCGCGCCGTGACGGTCTTCTCCAGGTTGTCGTGCTGGCGCGCGAGCTGCTCCACGACCTCCTGCAGGCGCATCTTCTGCTCGCGCTCGTGCTGCAGCGCGCGGGCCATGCGCGCGCGACACGCCGCGGCCGCGCTCATGTACTCGACACATGCCTGAACAGTTACTTACTTTTAACTTCAATTATTTCTACTTATTTGATAATGGAAAAGGCAAGGATCCATGGGTAGTTAAAACTGAATTTTCAATCGGCTGAGGAGTAAGGTCGTTATCGGTCATTTTATTCATCTATGGAGGATGGGGCGTCAAATCAGTAATTCCACCCCAGAAAAGGTAAATAAGGACCTTAACCTTCCTAAGGGGGAACTAATTATTTTTAATTTTATGATAAAACAATAAGAAAACAATGGCACAGCTATGGCCTATGATAATGCAAAGTTCTATTGACTGCAACTGTTGATGTTATTATGACATTTAATACAGTAGGTACGCGTCAATGATGATAGTGCCATCTGAGTATCATCATTGCTATTCATTTACCTTCTTACATTAGTTAATTATAATTATAAATAAATAAATGCAAAACAGTTCAGTACAGCATCTCCTCTGTAACAAAAAAACTTTTTTTTAACTTATTAGCTATTGACGAGCTTCAGTGTTAGCATTAAATATAGTTTTCTCCCCATCTTCCATTTAATAAATAACGGTTGAATTTAAAAATAAACGTAGTGGCTATTGTGGCGACTAGATAACTGAGTAAAACATGTCACACATTACCTCTGTTATTTTCCTATGGGACGGTAGGCCGACATGACCCTAGCAGCAGTTGATGCTATTTTGTCTCCGTCTCAGAGACGAAATAGCACCAACTGCTAGACTTCATGCCTCTTGTAAGATTTTTATATTTTTAACAGACAAACCCAATTATACTTTGTCCGCTCTGGTTCTTCACAATTGGCTGCTATCTTATGACCTTGCTGAATATCTGTTGTAATAATGAATATAGTGAAAATTTGCTTACATTCATCATAGCATTGCATGATATCCTAAAGAGAGTTGCGCGCTCGGAGACCTGTTTCGTAGTATCTGTGGGTGGTATCTCGAGGTCGACGAGGGACCGTTGCAGGGCGGCTCCGTGTCGGGCTACTAGTTCGGAACATGTCCTTAGGTCATGAAACCGGGCGCCTAACTCTCTGGCTATTCCCCCAGCATCTTCCGTCTCACCATCGCCACAAACAACAACCGCCCCTGTCGATATTTGATCCTCATCGTCATCAGATTCTTGTGCTCGGCTGCATGTAAATTAAAATATTATTTTGATTAATAAAACGAATACCCATTAATATATATTTTACACGGTCGCCTATTAGCTCTTTGACAGACGATCCAAGAGCTAAGTTGTCCCGACACTATACCGACGATATTCCGGTCGTCAGCCTAGACGAGATTCGTATGGCTCTGAAACAGTTCAAAAACAATAGGGCGCCGGGTGAAGACGGAATCACAAGCGAACTGCTGAAAGCAGGTAGAATACCGGTGCTGAAAGCACAACAATAGCTATTTGATTCCGTCATACATGCGGGCCTACCTACCTACTTGTCACAAGGACGCCAGGGGGTGTCAAAATTCTGTCGAACAAATTACAAACCTATCTCACTCCTGAATCATATCTACAAGCTGTTAAATTACAAACCTATCTCACTCCTGAATCATATCTACAAGCTGTTTTCAAGAGTCATCACGAACCGTCTCGCGTATAGGTTTAACGACTTCAAGCTGCCCAAAAAATTCAGATTCCGAAAAGGCATGCACAAATTAGTATTTAATTAGATCAAATACATACGCTGCGGGTTATACAGAAGACCTAAGAGGATAACCAGACCCGATTTTTATCGTTTGTGGATGAGAAAGCCTTCGATCGAGACTTGGGCTGTGCTACAGTCTCTCCAACGGTGCCAAATCGACACTCGGTACGTCGAAGTGTTTGTATGAAAACGCGACATTGTTAGTCCGTTTCCAAGATCAGTGCTCGAAGTCTATCCGATTGCAGTGAGACAGGGAGATGTAATATCTCCGAAAGTGTTTCTGTTGCATTGGAAGATTCTTTTAAGCTTCAGGATCGGAATGGACTAAGCATCAACATCAAAGGCGAGTACATCACCCACCTTCGATTTGCCGACGATATCATGGCTGAGACCTTGGAAAATCTTGGCGCAAGCTCTCAGTAGTCTCCCTACAAGTGGGTCTTAAATCCGACTCGGCTGGGCAGCGTTCGGGAAACTAAGCCATCCCAAAGCTCGTTCCAAATACTGCTGTCTCTCTAGACGAAAGTCTTTGACCAGTGTGTGCTGCCAGTGATGTGCTATGAATCCAAGAAGTGGTCGTTTACTATGGGCCTGATTCGAAAGCTTAAAGTCACCCCAAGAGCAATGGAGAGAGCTATGCTTAAAGTTTCCCTGCCAGATCGAATCAGAAACGAGGTGATCAGTAGGAGAACCAAAGTTACCGATATAACTAGAAGAATTGCTCAATTAAGTGGCAATGGGCAGGGCATATAGCTCATAGAACGGATGGCTGTTGAGGCAGAAAGGTTCTAGAGTGTCAACCACAAACTGGGATACACAGCGTGGGCAGGCCTCCAACAAGGTGGACCAATGGCCTGGTAGAGGTTGCGGGCAATGGACAAGGTCAACTGAGGACCAAGTGATGTGGAAAACTTTGGGGTAGGCCTATGTCCAACAGTGGACCTCTTTTGGCTGAGATAGAATAATTCATTTTTATATATTAGAAACCTGTACAATGTTTAATGATACTTACATTGCTTTTGCTTTTGCCAACTCCAGAGCAGTAACCCAACTCTGTCGTTCAACCTCATCATGTGCTCTAATGTGGAAGGTCTGAGTGCCTCCATTACTGATCACAAATGTGCATGAGTCAGCTGTATGGATAAGGGCTCCTAACAGTGAGATAGTGCCCCGACATGTGTGAGATACCTCTGCTTGATTTCTGAAAATAAATAAAAATAAAATATTACTATGGCATTATTACAGTTATTAGGCAAACAGTAGTTGGTAACATTAGATGGACTGTATGTTTATACCACTAAGGTAAAGAATGCCTAAAGCCACACTAAGCAACTTAAAAGGTGCAGTAAAAAAACATATTCTAATGACATTGGTTAATGCTAAAGACTACTGTAAGTTTTGCTGACACATCATAGTAAGTCACTTAGCCTCACTTAGGAAAACTTTAATGAAATAATGAAATTTACATAAGTATGGTTACAAAAAGAAACAATACATATGAATGTACTGATTACATACTAAGAAATCTGTAAAATGTTTCAATTTTAATACTTACATAATCAATCACTAACATTTATAAATCAATTTTAATGAAGTTTTTCTTGTTATAATTTAACTCATATTTATATGACATTGATATCAAATTCTAATCAAGTCTGGCTATATAATTTAGTAGCCAGTGAGACTGTTGTAGACTTGTTCAATAAGTTTACAGGTTATGGTAACTTCTGGTACAATTGCAGTTTTATTATAACTACACAGTACAGAATGTCGAATACTGGTCAACCATAACATTGGCTATGCGGAATTGCTTAATACAACAACACAGATTAAGTCAGGTGTAGTGATTAAACTTTATTTTGAATAATGAAGAGGTTCTAAGTTAAGCCCCTAATGACTAGATTCAAGACCCAACCCTATCAAGAGCTAAAATATGTAATTACTATAGTAGTGCCAGGTTTATAAACTAATTAGCATCTTGTCCCTACCTCAGCCATGAAAACTCATATATATGATCTCAGTTTTTTAGCATGTTAATATAAGATACTAACAACTTGTGGCAAACAAGCATAAATATATAAAAAAAATTAATGGTTAAAGAAAACCTGTAATATGGTTCATATAGAAATGCATGATCAAAACAGGAGTCATTTAAAGATAATTTAGTTTTTATATTTTGCAGGACAGGCATTCGTTTTTTTCTAATTGTTAATTTGTGTAACATAATTAATTACAGGTGGATTAATAAAAAGTGTAAATTATGCAAAGCAAAAAAGGGACCAGGGTTGCGCAGGAGATTTGCTAAGGTTATTAAATGAGTGTAATTGTTGACAAATTGATACCTATAACTCATAATGCATAGGGTTGCAAACTGTTCCACAATTTCGAACCTCGTGGACAGTGCACAGGCAGCTGGTGCGTTGCCAGCCTATATTTGTTCGTCAATTAAACTTGTCTTTGAGAGGTACATATTGATTTTGACATAGTGCGACAGTATATAATACTATATAATGAGAGATGAGAATGTGTTAAGGTCTACGAATAGTTGTAGCTAATAGCATTAGCTACTTTTAAAAATCAAATTATTTTGTTGTTTAGATGAACTAACAGTCTTACATTGTGGTAAATAAAGGTATCTTATAAACTTGGCGCAAAAAAAAAGTTAAGAGTAGTCAATGCCATTCTTAAAAAACAAAGTAGTTTCTAAATGAGACTACATAGGTAATATTATATTGATCTAAATCCACACAACATCAGTGCGTCATACAATTACAGCATTTTATATGATGTACAACTGCTGAAAAAAACGTCTTTTCAAGTAATAGATCTAAGATGGTTGTGGAACACGACAGAATCAGCTAATTACCTGTAATACGACAACAATCCATTGGACAACACGAACCACCTTCGTTGATAACCCTTCAAATAATTCGTCCATTTGAATAGCCATCCCTTTTTTTCCGGATCTCCAGATATTGGCTGACCTTTGGCTACGATGGCATCCGACATTTTTCGTATAATCACAATTCAGATTAGAAAAACATAATATAATTTCTCAGCCAGCCACGTCTGACGTTCTTCCACCATACCAATCAAATTCGTATACAGATGAAAAATATGAGTTGACATTAGTCGCATCAAACCATGAAACGAAGTGTCAAATAAAAAAATCGATTAGATAAATAGGTATCTAATAAAACTTCGTCTAAATAAACGGTTCAGGAAAACATCGTGAGGAAACCCAAAACCAGTTCAAAAGACATGTCTGATTTACCAACCTGCATAAGGCCAGCGCGTGTGAACTAAGGTCTAAACTCTTGATTTCTCTCTCTTGAGAGAGAAGAGGAGACCCGTGCTCAGGAGTGGGACATATTATAGGTTGCTCTTGCTATCAAACTATTCCTTGTGTGTGTTCTACCGCCTGTACAATGGGCTGTGTTCTGAGGAATTGTTCGAGATGATGCCCACGGCCACATTTTATCAACGCACCTCTCGCCACTGACAGGGAGTTCATCCTCACATCCTTGCACCTCAAACTTGCCGTACCGTAAGATTCCAGAGGAATTTCTTACCACGTACGATTAGGCGTGGAATGAGCTCCCTGCCGAGGTTTTTCCAAAAGACTATAGCATGGGGTTCTTCAAGAAAGGAGTTATAAGGTTTTTAAAGGGTCGGCAACGCGTGAGTGACACCCCTGGTGTTGCAAACGTCCATAGGCTACGGTAACTGCTTACCATCAGGCGGGCCGTATGCTTGTTTGTCACCTTGGTAGTATAAAAAAAAAAAAAAAAAAACTATTAATCGTATGCCTTTATAAAAAAACAACAAAGGCGTAAAGGCATTTATTGTAGGTACTAAATATTTTATTTTTATGAACTTTGTAGCACATATTCCGTACATTAAAGGGTGACTTAATGTTGCAATCTACAGTATTTTTTTAAAGTATATATGTAATGTAAGCTGCTATTTACGAAGTAACTAGTATGAAACACTGTACTGTAGATGGTCCGTATATACTCGGCAAGTCCTCCGAGTCTACTGGAACAATTCGGCGTTTGTAAGTAAGTATGTATAAATGTTTGTTCGACGATAAATCAGTATCGTTGCTCGGACGGACAGTCACCCGAACTATTTGGTAGGTAAATTAATACCACCAAAATTATTTTCAAGATCAAACATGAGCACTGAGCATAATTCGTCAACCACTAGTATTTATCGATACAAAAGGAGAAAAATAATAGGATATAATATGATTTTGATGTATCGATGATGAAACAGCTGTTTACATTTTTAAGCTTGTAACATTGTTTTATGTCATTAATGTCATTTATTCAAATAGTTTCGATCGTAAATTAATATGGTATTACTTTTTATCCGCCAAAGCAGCAGTGTGTTAGTCAGTAAGGTTGCAAGTCAGTTTGTTCAAGGTAAAGCCTTTCACGAAATATTTTTATATTTGAATGCAAGACTATGATTACTATTTTGAGTACTAAGTTTTCGCTTTGTAGGACACGTTATCAGTGATTGTGATTACATCCGAGATTCCGTTTTTTATTTTATTTTATTCATTTCAAAATAAAATAATTACCTTCTTGATATCCAAGAAAATTGTTTTATAGGCACTTGGTTGTCCAGCAGAATGGGCAGTTCTCACTCAAGATCATATACACCCAATTGCGGGCAAAACGCTACTGTTGTTGAAAGTCGTAAGTAATTTTGAGAATATTTATAAATTTTAATAATTTTCAAATCGCCTTTGCCAAAACATAACAGACATGTTTTCCTGTGTCTAGTTAACGAATAACGATTTTATTTATTTATATAGGTATTGGGTATTAGTAAAATAATATTGTTATTTTAATTATCCCTGACTAATAAGCCATGTGTCACAAAGAATTTTATTTGGTGCGACACTAACTCACAAGACCACACAAATTTTCATTTAGCAGATGGCGAATCATTAGATTAGTTTAGTTCATATAAATTCCACAAAGTGAAATTCACATTGGTTCTGCCACCTGGGATCGCACTCGCACCTCTTGCGTGTCAGTTGGTTACTTTCCCACTCAGCCACCACTGCTCCTTAGAACTACTCTTGGACTAAGAATCAACCATGTTTAAACTAAAATCTTGATGGTAGACCAAGCACAACTTCTTTTAATTAGACTACATAATATGCAATCAATTCATGACAAAAGTAATTGAAAATATCTCCAGGATTGATATGTAATTAGAAAGATTCCAATCACCTTTACCGTGTCACATCCTGAACACCCATCTAAGAATATAGTACTCGTCAAGATAAATCCAAAACACCCAAACACGACACGGCTATCTTGTTTTGTTGAAGAGTTGCCATGGCCACCTTCCGACTCCATTATCATGTCCTGAACACCCATCAAGAAATATACTGAAACTGAACTGAAACCCGACGCGGCTATCTTGTTTTGTTGAAGAGTTCCTATGGCCACCTTCCAACTGCATCATCAGACCAGCTCCATGGTACCATTTTATGGCATTGTCACCGAAGTTATGTCGGTATACCAAATTACAGCTCTATCAAACACTGGGAAGTGCTTCAATTCTACCTTACAAGATTTGACCCTAACAAACTAACTAACATACATTGCAAGCTAAATAAAAGCTAGAAAAATCTCATTCCTCCATGTGACTGTACATTATAAAAGGAACTGTGGTTTGCGACTTGCTAGAACCAAGAGAAACATTTCTAATCTTCCAATTCTCAATAAAGTGCAATAATGAGTTGTACCCATTGTGACAAAACTGTAATAATTTTGGGTATATGGGCAAACAAGTTCATACTTGATATACCCAAAATTCAGTTACAGGTAGTAACAACTTATTATTAATCGTCCAAAAACAAAGATTCTTTATTTTTGGACGATTAATAATAATATAGGCTTTTATTCTAAACTGTAACAGATGGGATATGTTTAAAACTACAACAAAGTAGTTTGATGAAATTTCAACACTCTGGTTAAATTAAAATAAAATTTTAACAAAATTAAAATAAAGCAAAATTTAAAACCTTCGCACAGTCAGACCGGGCTGCTTGAGTATTATACACCAATTGTATATTGTATATATGTTGGTTGTGAAAATAATTAGTATTCCTTAGAACAAAACCTAACCTAATGGAATGATTCTTAGCATTTAGGTTCAACAACTTCCGTCAAATTGATTGACATGCAAATTTTGTGAGTTGACAATGAAGTAGTAACGTAGTTTTTTAGAATAGGATTTTTACAATAATTTTATATTTCATTACTGAATAACCAATCTTATCTGCTACTTTAGTTTTTTTTTAATTTATGCTACTTATCTTGAAGTGTAATAATATTATATTAAGCATGTTGTTGTGTATGTTCCTTTAGGCACAACAGTATACATGCTCCTTACTAACTGTGTAAGAGTGCTGACTACGCACCTTACCCGATTACCGTGCTTTATAATGTGTAATCTTTTATATATTCAATAAATGTAAGTTAACTTGAGTGGTTGTCTCATTCTCTACAAACCCCAACATTTCAATCTCTTTACCCTGTCTCTTTATTTCTATCATTCTTCTCTCCATGGCTCTCTGGCAGTGTTCCAACTTTGGCTCTGATTTTTGGTTTGTGACCAAATTTAGCATCCTTAAGTAATTACTGGAAAAATACAGGCTTTCTTTTAATGACCAGTACTTTTTCCATACATTTGCTATATTAATATCTATATTTGTGAGAAATTTATCTGTCCTAGGTAGATTTTTGATTGATTTAAATTATTCATGTATATATACAAACATTATTATTATTATCATTTTAATATTTTTGGTTTAGCTTTGCACATTTCGAGACCCACTTTCATACTTTCCTCGTTTAGTGTTTAGGATCAGTGTGAGGTCGCTGACCCTAGAGGTCGGTAATTCGAAGCACTAGACCGGACGGGTATGATAGCCCTTAGACCGTCGCTAGTAAGAGTAGGTAGGGTTTGAAGAACTAGACCGGATGGGTTGAGAGCCCTTAGACCGTCGCTAGTATGGTAAAGTAAAGACGTTTCGAGGTACAATACTGAACTGATTTATTTACAAATTTGATCGATCTTTATACACAAATAAGGTCACGCAACATCTAAACATTACAGGAGCGATATCTGAACATTGGCCAATCACGATGCGTATTTACATTTAGCTTTAAGATTACAGATATATTTTTGGCGGGAACCAATCAGCGTGTGTTGAGATTGGAGTTGCTATTCGCCACCAGACGGCACCGTTGTCGACGTATAAATATGCCACGTATAAATTGCTTGGCTCTGTAACTTGCATCGTAGTCGGCTGATGTAGCGCGTCGCGAGCGGATGCACGTTGATGATTTTTAGGGCTGCGGGTGCTCCGGTGTTGTACGCGGCATGCGTACGCCACATCACTCCCCCTCAAGTGAAACGTACGTTGGGTTTGATAGCTCTGCCGGTGCGGGTGATGTAGGTACTTCGCTGTGTGACTGGAACTGATGTACCCGGGGCTGTTGTTGTACTTGGATTTGCATCTGTCGTTGTATTCTTCGCAGTAGCAGTCGTTTGTGAATAAAGAGGCGATGTTTCGTGATTATACAGGTGGGCAGGCTTCAGACGGTCAATGGATACGACTGCAGTGCGAAGTGGTAGTTGTAATGTGAATTGCTTGCCATTCGTACTGCGTTCAACGACCTTGTAGGGGCCATCGTAAGGTGGGGTCAACGGTCGTCGCACGGTGTCGTTGCGTACAAATACGTATGTACATGTTTCGAGATCTTTGTGAATGAATGTATGTAGATTTGATGAATGAGATCTTTTCTTCGGTGTGAGTGACGACATTGTTTCAGTTAACTGACGAACGAACTCTGCGTCTTCGATGTTCGGCTGTGTAGGCACGAAGAAATCGGACGGAATGCGTAGTGTAGATCCGTAGGTCATCAATGCGGGGCTGACTGAAGTGTCTTGACATAGTGCTGTACGTAGTCCTAGTAAAACAGTAGGTAGTTCTTCGCTCCATTTGATAGTCACTGCTCTTGCCATCAATGCAGCTTTTAATGTACGGTGCCATCGTTCTATTTGTCCATTTGATTGCGGGTGAAATGCGGTTGTACGTATTCGAGTGACGCCAAGTTTCTTCATTAAAGAGTGAAAAAGTGACGACTCGAACTGTCTACCTTGATCCGTGGTAATTCGTAATGGGCAGCCAAATCTTGTAATCCACCCGTCGTATACTGCTTTCGCTACTGTTTCGGCGGTGATATCGCGTGTAGGTATTGCTTCGGGCCATTTAGTGCAGCGGTCGATCATCGTAACTAAATACCTATAGTCGTTCGACGGAGGTAGCGGTCCCACTATGTCGACGTGTAGATGTTCGAAACGCGATGATTGTTGAAACTCGCCGAGCGGACTGATAACGTGTTTTTGAATTTTCGCGCGCTGACAGCCAATGCAAATCACGTCGGGGTCACCAATTTAGGATCAGTGTGAGGTCGCTGACCCTAGAGGTCGGTAATTCGAAGCACTAGACCGGACGGGTATGATAGCCCTTAGACCGTCGCTAGTAAGAGTAGGTAGGGTTTGAAGAACTAGACCGGATGGGTTGAGAGCCCTTAGACCGTCGCTAGTATGGTAAAGTAAAGACGTTTCGAGGTACAATACTGAACTGATTTATTTACAAATTTGATCGATCTTTATACACAAATAAGGTCACGCAACATCTAAACATTACAGGAGCGATATCTGAACATTGGCCAATCACGATGCGTATTTACATTTAGCTTTAAGATTACAGATATATTTTTGGCGGGAACCAATCAGCGTGTGTTGAGATTGGAGTTGCTATTCGCCACCAGACGGCACCGTTGTCGACGTATAAATATGCCACGTATAAATTGCTTGGCTCTGTAACTTGCATCGTAGTCGGCTGATGTAGCGCGTCGCGAGCGGATGCACGTTGATGATTTTTAGGGCTGCGGGTGCTCCGGTGTTGTACGCGGCATGCGTACGCCACAAGTGATATCATTCTATGATTTCTTATAGGTGTGTCGGATTTTATTTTAATATAACTACAGCAAATCCATTCCAGTCCGTTTTACGGATCATGTTTTCCAGTACGGCCGAGAATGATTATTTCGGTGATAAGGGATCCCTTTGTCTTACACTTTACACCCCTTTTGATCCCGATTTAGACGTCTATAATACCTACTATTTATTGTGTAGCATTGAATGCCTGAATCCTAGGAAAAATAGTGGCGTCACTGATATTCAACATACAATTTGTTATTTATTCATCGTACCTAGATACATAAATTATTATATTGCAAATGAAAAAAAAAAATTAAGCAATGTTTCTTT
Source organism: Trisateles emortualis (assembly GCA_947095525.1). Classification (NCBI taxonomy): domain Eukaryota; kingdom Metazoa; phylum Arthropoda; class Insecta; order Lepidoptera; family Erebidae; genus Trisateles; species Trisateles emortualis. The sequence continues at coordinate 11,731,465 of OX352750.1, forward strand.
TAAGTTGAAATTCGTTTCATATGCGTTTTGGAACACCTTGCTGCTTATATAATATATTTTATTCTTTTTAATGGAAATAGGGAGTAAACTAGCTTCAAGATTAATATTAAGTATATAATAGTCGTTAAATATCATTCATTTGTTCTGGTGACTTTGTACTTTAATAGTGGTATTTCTCCTCGTGTCTCTGTACCGTACACAACACCACGAATGTCTGCTACTATTCTGCCCATATGAAGTAGGAATTAAACATTGTTCTAATTAATAATAAATTTAATGCAAATGACGAAAAATTTAAAATACCTGAGTGAAATGAAATTTCAACCATAATTTTAAAGTCGTATAAAAGGTACAGTAAATACCTAAATGATAGGTACTTTTTGCTTATTTATGGAATCAATAATTATTTTGACAGCACTAAGTTTATGCTCTATCAATTGAAATTATAATTTTATGGTTTCATCTAATTTCTAATAAATAAAAATGGGTATATTACTGGAAAAAATACGTAGGTACCTAAACACCAATATTAATTTTATCTAGCGATATTGTTTATATACCTACCTACAATTATATATGTTAATTTGTTTGTTAATTCATTATTTTATTTTCAAACAGGAGGTACTATATCTCGAATGGAGTCGACCAATAACTATGTCGAATCAGTTGTCTGTAACGAAAATGACATAAAAGAAAATGAAATGAAAGTGTTTGACATGGGGGATGATGGGAGAGTGCTGCTAGTCAAGCAAAAGGGTGAATTTAGCGCTATCGGAACGACATGCACGCATTATGGAGCGCCACTGGTGAACGGAGCGCTGGGTGATGGCAGGGTCCGCTGTCCATGGCACGGAGCTTGTTTCAATGTCAAAACTGGAGATATTGAAGACTTTCCTGGGTTCGATTCGCTGCCTTGCTATCAAGTAACCGTCACAGAGAAGGGAGAAGTTAAGGTAATTCATTTAAATTACCATCCAAAAGAAAAATTTTACTATTAACTATTTTATTATCTTTTTTATACTACTTAGGTGGCAAACAAACACACGGCTCGGCTGATGTTCACCAGTTACCGTAGCCTATTTACGCTTGCAATACCAGAAGTATCACTTGCGTGTGGCCCACCCATTTTTTACACCAGGGCTATATGATGGGACTATCTCTAGGATATGAATACGTTTCTCTCAAAGCGTATCCCTAAATGAGCGCTGGAGCCCTGTACTCACACACAGGAACACAACAACACCACTGTGCGTAGTTATTTGGTTATGGCCTTCTGTAAGGTTAAGGCCTTGCTCGCTAGTACGGTGCCCTACCTCTCTTAATTAATGTTTAATAAATTTACGAATTATAGAGAAGGCACTACCGTTCTAAATGCGCGCGATCCTAATTGCCCATTTTATTGACATCCGACCACCTTTAAATAAATAAAATATCATTACACTGAAATATAACTACGTTATAAATACCTATGTTTTGTGAAGAGCTGGTGTCTGATGTAGTTTAGCACCTGTATTACAGATCACCACACTATACAAGATGGTTGTCAAATTCATGTAAAACTGTTAGGTCTTTGTACAAATAAAGTTTTATATGTATCCTACATAATTATGTTGAACTTTAGTGAGGTACTTATTGATAACAAAATATGTCACAAACAAAAATGTTAAAGTTTCAGTTGTAAAATATAGAATAGGGCCAAATTCGCGGTCGTTTTAAGTCGAATGGAGGTTGTAACGCTCCACCGCAGCTGATTGAAGGTCGTGATAAATATTCGGCATTTTACTAGCGAACGACCTTCACACACTTACAATTCACACAATATGGGGTTATCAAATCGAGGTTTCAAAAGTCCTGCCAAGGATATAATATATTATGTATTACATATGTACGTGTATGTAATACCTGCTGGTATAGATAGGAAAGACAAATTAACGCGACCTGATATAGCTTAGGCTTACTATCAACAAATATTAGGCATGATATGTTATTGACTTACTTCCCTTATATGTATATGGGAGAAATTTAAAAATATAGTTATTATTTTTATTTTAGATATTTGACAACTTATTTGCACAGCAAGCGCATACTGCAGCCATTAGACCACCAAGTCAGTCAGCATTTATTTCAGATCATACTATGTCGTCTTTATTTGGCCGGACCATGATGGCCCTAAAGCGAGTTATTCATATACATTTTACATGGTCGTTTCGTCTATAGCAGACGATTTATGGTGCAAGGTCTAAGAGGCATCGCTTTTGATGGCTGAACAAACCGATGCGAGAACGACATGCTCTACCACAGGCTTGACAAGAACACAACTACACTGATGTGTGAAGTTATTTGAGTGTGGACTTCTGAAAGTTGAAGGTCCCAGTCGGGCATTCTCGCTAGTATGTTGCTCTACCTCTCTTAACTCTCTTAGCATGACGACCTTGTAGCAATTTATGTTTGATCTTAATTTGGTATTTGTGAGATGTGAATTTTATTAACTAGGTTGTCATTCTACAACATTCAAATTAAAATCGGAAACAACTTGCTTTAGGGCCGCCATCAATCAATCAGCCTATCGCAGTCCACTGCTGGACATAGGCCTCTCCCAACACGCGCCATAGCACACGGTCCTCCGCCTTCCGCATCCAGTGCGCCCCAGCGACCTTTTTTAGGTCGTCGGTCCACCTAGCTGGGGGCCGCCCTACCTTACGCTTACCGAGTCGTGGTCTCCACTCCAGGACACGTCTGCTCCATCGGCCGTCGGTCCTTCTGCAGATGTGACCAGCCCATTGCCACTTCAGCTTACTAATTCTGCGAGCTATGTCGGTAACTTTGGTTCTTTGTCGGATTACCTCGTTGCGAATTTTATCCTTCAAAGAGACGCCGAGCATAGCTCGCTCCATAGCCCGCTGTGTGACTTTCAATTTGTGGACTAGTCCAACTGTGAGCGTCCACGTCTCGGCACCGTACGTCATAACGGGTAGGACGCATTGATCGAACACTTTCGTCTTCAGGCATTGCGGTAAGCAGAGTAATGCAATATCGAAATAGAACAGAATAGTATCAACTAAGACAATTTAACTTCACGCAAAACCCTAAAAACACTGATAGCGCGTAATGTAAGCAAGCGGCGGGCGCCGGCGTGTTGTGTGGTGACGTCATCGCATCGTGCGCCGGCTCGGTCGGACCGCGTCCTTTAAAATTCCATATCTCAGAAACTAAACATGTATCGAAATAATTTTTTCTCCCCTATTTTTTAAAATTTAAAATGTGAGTATTTTTATCATTTTATTTTAAAGTAGTAATGGTATTTTTATCATTTTATTTTAAAGTAGTAAAACCATTACTACTTTAAAATAAAATGATAAAAATACCTTAAAATATAATTAGTCTTTTTTTTTATTAAATTATTCAAAACAAAAATGTGTAGAAATAATTAGTAATACAGTTTTTTTTAATTGTTTCGACACATTTTTGTGTTGATTAATTTAATAATAAAAAAGATTGTATTTTTCAAAATAACACGCTAAAATATTTGAATACATCATAGTTTTATTTATTATTGATCTCAAAGTATCGTAACAAAACAGACAAAAACCATACTTACCCTCACGTTTTTTCATTTTTTATTACTAAATACTACTAAAATTTAAAATAATATTAATATTTCTAAACTAGACAATATTTATATCTCAATCAAGTTATCCGGAATATCCTAGTGTTAAAAATAAAATAACCCACATTTGTATCAGTTGTACATTTTTTTAAAATTTTCCCATATCCTTACTAGTATTATAAATGTGAAAGTTTGTGAGAATGGATGGATGGATGTTTGTTACTCTTTCACGTAAAAACTACGATCGGATGATACGAACGGATCTGGATGAATTTTGGCACAGAGATAGATTATGGTCTGGAATAACACATCGGCTACTTTTTGCAGCGATAACCGACATCCACGCGGGCGGAGCCGCGGGCAACTGCTAGTACGGTATATTTGTAACTGTATAATATGTTTAAAGGCGTAGTACCTAGTATGATAGTGGTATAATAGAAGTACGTAATGTAGGTGCGTTCAAGGATATCGGGCACTCACATAGGTTAGCAATGTTTTTATGTGAGTTATTTACGAGAAGTTCCCAATTTTCAAAACTTATAAGGAAGATTAATGTACCTACTTAATGTTATTTTCCTTCGTTTTTATTTATTTTATTATTATTTATTCATTGCTCATATTTTATCATTTGTAGACAGAGAGTACAATTTTGGTCTAAGATATTTTTATGATAAAACTTACCGTTTTGCTGACAATCACAAAAAATCGCAAAAAAAAATAAAAAAATTTTGACCTTTGACCTTGAATAGAATTTTTTCCATACAGGGGAAAGATGGGGAACTTTGAAATTTTATTTATAATTATATTTTAAACGATCTCACCAATTTTCAGCTTGTTGTGAATTTATGTAACTTCATTCTCATTTTTTGGTCTAATTTGACCGGACTAGTATAGAATCAGGAACTGCTATATTGCAGATAAATCAAGTAGGTAAGTTACTTATTTTTTATCCAATTTCAGTACAGGAAAGCGTCCATACAATGACGTTGTTTTCTAAAAGCCTAAATTGGGAGAAAAGGTATTCTCTTATAAAAAACAATGTAGCATGTTGCAATAATATCATGACAATGTATGACAACAATGATTAATTACCTTTATATGGGTTCTTCATCCATATCTCTAGAGCCGTTTTAGAAATAGGTAATAAATAATGAAAAGCCACATCTTATAATAGCAACCCATAGGTACCTACATGTCCTACTGCTGGGCATGGGTCTTCTCTTTTCTACCAAGAGAGAAATGGCGTAGAGCGTAGGCCTTAATTCACGCAGGTTGGTGAATCAGACTTTTTTTTTTCTAACATATGTGGGTTTACTCACGATGTTATTGCTTTACCTTTAGCCGATGGTAAATCATTTGATTAGTACAAAGTGAATTTAAATTACTGCCGCCAGGGATCGAACTCGCACCTCTTGCGTGGGGGTCGGTTACTTTCCCACTCGGACACCACCGCAAATCAAAGCTTAGTCAAATCTATTCTATTTAAATTATAATGTTACTAGTGGCCCGCCCTCGCTTCGGTATCTTTATTTTTGTACAGATTATTACTAATTTCATCAGCGGCTGCTTAGTAACAGTCAGTACTATATCCTAATCTAATGAATCACCTCCTAATTTTATATTTATTTTTGACTTAAATTGCGTTATTGTGGCTTATTTATAGCAGGTAGGTACCACATACCACGAACTTTTTTTAAACCTAAGTATTATAGACCAACATTTTTGTAGTTTCCAATATTCGGTCAGCACACGCCGATAAAGCGGCTCGTCAGCGCAATTTCTTCCGGATTGATTCACAAATACTGTAATTTCAGACTAAAATATAATACTGAAATAAAATATAGTCTATGTTACTTCAGGATAATGTAGATTTCTTTCTAATAGGGAAAGAATTTTTGAGATCGAATCAGTAATTTCGGAGTTTATCCATAACAAACAAACAAATCTTTCCTTATTATAATATTAATGTAGATTAGCGGCATGTCCCGGCTTCGCACGGGTGGACATAAAGTTGTTTTTCAACAACATACAAATAAACAAAAATGTAATCTTTCCTTTTTATAATATTAGTTTATATAGGAAAATACATATGTAGTTAAGATGCGATGCGGTTAATCGGTTGACCTCATTTAATAGAGCAAACGAGGCCAGGCCAGGCACACAAGAATGTTCGTCTTTTATTGTAGAATAAATATGCGGGAGCAGTCACGAGTATTCGCATATTTAGTGATAAGATCTACACCCGTATAATGCGTTGAGAATGGCGATAAGTAACAGTGGCTGTCGTAAGTAATGGGCTGTAGCCTATTGCGAAAACGTGATGCCCATTACGTTTACGTAGAGAAAAATATGTCACTAAAATTTGCTTACTTTAGCGGTGGTAAAGCTTATTATCCCAAAGACCGTTGCCTTTGGTACCACCGCGCTATAGTTCACTTGCCTATTTCGATCAGTTATAGCTGCAGCGGGCAGTCTCTGATATTACTATAGTCACGGAATACTTAATAGTACAGGCTATAGTTTGATAATCAATTATTTTATCAAACTACATTTCATACTAGACGAACTATTTTGCATCGGGGCTCGTATTTAGAATAAGATGGAGGATATTGTAGTGATGAATGAACCTTGAATTCTTATATCTATTGATAGACTAGGGGTCGCCCGCGACTTCGTCCGTGTGGTAATTTGGTATATTTTCCACAATTTTGCAACATATCTTACTACTGCTCTGCTCCTATTGACCATAGCGTGATGTTATATAGCCTATAAGCCTTCCTGGATAAATGCACTATTCAACAAAGAAAAAATTGAGATAAGCGCATTCAAACAAACTCTTCAGCTTTATAATATTAGTATAGATATAGAATATTAATAGGTAGAAAAATACATTAGGTACTGTAGGAGTGGTAGGTACCTATAAGTAAAGTGGTGAAATTAATTTTTATTTTCTATAAATTTAAACTTCAAATAATTACCTATTGCCTGTGTAATAATAAATATCTGCAGTCTATGAATACTAATTGACATACCATGAAAAGTAAGAAAGATTAGAAGAAGAAATAGACGAGTGAATTTCAACAAAAGTTGTGTGTCAATGTGTTTATGTTTGTTATTCTTTCACCATGAGACGGCTGCAAAGCGTTGGATAAAATGCGGCCAGTTCTAGTTTCATAAAAAAATAAATTTAGTTTAGCTAATAAGTTAACATAAGTTAGCAACTTTATAAAACTTACACAACTATGTTAGTAACTAAATTAATTTAATAAATTATTTTATAAAAAAAACATTTGCTATAGAGGCCTTGAGCACCGTGTAACAATATGAATCTTTACCAAGTGCTCAATAAAAGGATTGTCTATTTTCCCGGTCGACGCCTTCAGGATAACGTTGGAACTGCCGCGCATTCTGTGCATAATTGATGCCGCTCTGAGTCTGATGACTTCTACAAAGTCATCAACGCGAGCCTCAGCAAACATCAGAGATGCACTACAAAAACGCGGGAGCCTAAAAGCGTTATTGTACTGTACGCGTAGGGCGTTGTACGTCCGTTATACTTTACCCATAGGCTACAAGTGTAAAAGCTTTGGCAATATGCCTTAAACAAGTTAATCTTTACGTCACTTGAGCAACGAGCAAACCTGCGGACCAGCATATTACACCAGACCGCCCACGCCCTACGCTCTCTCTCTCTCTCTCTATATCAGCATCATCAGATAGGTCCTCCGTGACATTATGTCCAAGATATTGAAAGTGAGAGACTCTTTTTAAATGTACTCCATTGAGAGTTACAGGGGGTTCATTTTCAGGTGAGCTGTTTTGACATTTAAATATCAGTAACTCACTTTTATTTACATTATACCTACAAGCCCATGTGACGCAGCATACGACTCACATATCCTCAGCAATTTTCTTATGGCTCTAATCGATGGGGCCCGCAAGACCATATCGTCAGCGTAACTGAGGTTATTGACTATCGAACATCCGATATTGGACTTGCTGAGCTCATCGATCAACTCATCCATATACAAATTAAACAAAGTGGGAGATGTTAGTCCACCCTGTCTAACTCCACATTCCATTGTGTATGAATCTGAGAATCCTTACTTTGTTTGTAATGTGTGAGAATGACCAAATGTAAATACGGAATCTCAAACATTAGTCATAGTATATAAAGTCTAGAGAGAAGTTGCTAAAACAAGTAGGTGCCTACCTATTAACGTTATTGTAACTAACGATGTGTGAGTAATACGCTTACCTCATTTTTTTTTTCTAAGGCTAGCACAAACGACGTGTTTTTATCAGCTCAAGCTCAAATTATGTTGGTAGCTACCTACCTACCTACTAGGTATAAACTATATTTGAGATGGTATAATATGTCTATCTTTTAGGGATAACCCACAATAACCATTTTATATCCTTTACTTTTTACGAGAAATAATTTCTTAATTACGCAGCGATTTTAAGCAATACAACATAAATCCTTATCCAATTATTACCTTTCATTCATTGTGCATTTAACATATGTAGATCAATATGGCCATTTACAGCATGTAATTTAAATTAATATTTTTGAAGATATTACAGATTTAAAATGCAGGGACATATCCCCGGACGGTTGCGGTGGTACCGTCCGGGCCAAATTATACATATGTCGCTCTTTCAAGAGTAACCTCTCTAAAGAAAACATGTCAGTGCCGGATTAAGCCAGCACGGGGCCTGTAGCAAATTCTGTCAAGGGGCCCTTAGTTTGCTTTACGTTCTCAAGCTTAAGGTATTAAATAAAACAAAACAGCTAGAAATATTTTTTTCTGGATTTAATATGGCCAAATTTAGAGATAACACTTTTAGTATCGACTTCATGCTGTATATTCATCAAAGTGAGATGTTAAAGACGTTCTTGGCCCATCGTATTCCCTAACTCATTTTCAACGGACAGAGAGAGACTGAGAGAACATACTTTCAATTTGGTCCCGTTTTTAACAAAAAAAAAGTTTTAATAATGGGATCCCTGAGGAATTGAGGAAACTCCATTAAAAAAATAGGCAGACATATAGCAACTTCAATATTTCTTATAACATATCAAACATTTGCATTCAGAGAGTATAATTTGGTTAAGTGTAATTTGGTGAAGACTAATTAGAAAGACCACAGAAAGCCACAATGATGAGTATTTCACGGGAGTGATATGAAGTTTCGAATGACGTTGCGTGCGACGCACCTTATTTAGTGACGTTATGAATATCGCGGGAGTTGTCTATTCCGTTTGGGCTTATTTGAATAGCCATAAGATGCAGTTTAGCTGTAAATAATCAGATTTACAAAAAAAAAGGAAAAGTGAGATAAGAGTTTGTATGAAAATTCATCCAGTTTTTTTTTTATTTCTATAATTTTCCGCATTAAAGTCGGTTTTGATTTAATAAAATTGTAATTACGTTTTAATGTTGATAAAAGACGTTCGCCACTGCAGTTAGTAATCATGACAGAAAAGAATGTCAATTTCTACGTTTGGGGAACACGATTCTCAATAATTATTTAATTTAATAAAAGTTTTTAAAATAGCTAGCTATAAATAACTGAATTCAGATTGAAGTCGGTGCCAAGCTAAGTATTAGGTGACAGGATGAACACAGCACCGACTTAGTAGTAGTAGTTATTCTTAGCTTTTTGGAGTCGGTTTAATTTTTTTTCTATCAATTTTATAATAAATCAACCACAGTAGATTGGATCGTGACATTCGTGACTGAGTTAAAAATTAAAATTAAATAAGCCTTTATTGCTGCTAGTTTTAACATATTTAACTTTACATTAATTAAAAAAATTAAAGAGGTAAGTAGACTAAATAAAATTAAAATATGTTCTCGGCATTCGGTTGGTCTCCCCTCTTAACAGCTCGTCTTTCGACAAAGGCTGACTGAGTTAATAAAGTTTAAATAGTTCCTTTTTCTCGAAATATAATGGATTGATTAAAAAAATATAATCTCGCCTATGTAAACTCGCAAAACAAATGTATACATACCTATATAAAATATAAAAATCTGGCCGCTTGAAGTAAAAACGTGGTAGAGATGCTAGTCTAAATATAACGATTATAATTGAACCGAAAAAGAATGAATCGCAATTTTCAAAAGGGATCTGCTGATATCTGGGAAATATATCGATTATAATTGAACCGCAAAAGAATGAATCGCAAGTTTCAAAAATAAGCTAAAAATAATAACTTATCGGGAATTGTAGTATTTCCAACGCCTTATTAGGTCATTAACGTTTAAACAATTTAAAATTTACCGCGACGAAATCGAGTTTAACATTTTCAGGTGGGAGTGAAGCATAGCCTTAGCGCTTTAAGTTTAAGATATTATACGCTTCTATCTACATTGTTATTTTTTACGTCGAGGCGCGGGGCCCCCCAGTGCGCGGGGCCCGTAGCATTTGCTACTTTTGCTATATGGCTAATCCGGCACTGAAACATGTTTGTATTGTCTAATTACAAAAAAGCTGTGAACGTTGTATCACGACATTCTGTAGTATATTTAGTACCAGCATTGCACCCGTGCGAAGCCGGGGCGGGTCGCCAGTTAAGAATAAGCCAAGAATATTTTTTTAACAAGTAAAGCAGGTATAACTTTAGTATAACTATTCCTCCGTTATGTCAAATTGCACGATTTGGTAATAGCACCACCAAAGAGAAACTTCCTAAAAAACGTATTTTGTCTATGACAACTAAATCTATTTGTCAACAAAACTTTTTTCGACAGTTTTTAATTCTTAAATCTCGCAAATTTTCCATAAAAAAACGTATTTTGTCTACACATACATGAAGCTGTTCGTTTATAGTATGTGGCATGTAAATGTAATCGACTTGTTCTCTAATAAAGACTGCTGAGTCAAACCGTGAATATCCGCAGCATCTTCTTGCACTTGAAAGAACAAGAAACGAGTAGGTAGTTTTTGTGAAACTGATAGAACAGATTTAGTTACATGTGTGAATATCCAAATATGTTTTTACCTGATTACGTCCCCGGTATCTCAAAGCAATCATCAATTGTAGAATATATCCGGATGGATTTCCTTCTTCTCCATATTGAGATATCTACCAAATAATTTATCCAAAAACATAACACCACTTTTAGAAAACCGATATTTTATTTGACTTTTCTTGCAGCCTGTATTAAAACAATTACGTTAGTTACTTGTTCTACTTCTTCTATTGCTTTTAAATCCTTTTTTTGAAAATGTAAACACGTAAACAAGCCTGAGCTGAGGTATTTTTATGTTTATACTAGGGTATGGGCGCGTATAACTTCGGAATAACGATTATATGAATAGAAATGTCAACGCTATACTTGGTATAAGTTATTCTTTGTTTATTTGTAGACATTTTGCTAATTCTCTGTTTATTCTCGAGTATAACTGTTATACCAACCACGTTTATTTGTAAAGCTGTAAGACTTCAAGCTTCCAAATAAAAGTCACCTAGTCTAATCCATTACGTAGACATGTGTGACGCATGATAAAATATATGGTGTGTTAAATTGGACACAGAAGGAATTCAGAACAATTAAGGAAAATGTTGTTGTTGTATTGTGTATAACCTTGATGTGTCATAGTAGCATCACGCCTTTTTACACATGCAGAGGGCGAATTATAAGAGACGGAAAACCTAATAGCACTTTACCTGATTTGACAATTGAACCCGAGCCTTCAGCACGTTAGTCGTAGGTACCTACGCTTTAACACTACACCATAGCTGCAATTTAGTGTGACTCAATAATTATTAGGTGTTGAGTAATCACTAGCTACTCTACTTTACTTTTATTTAAGCCCATATTTAATAAAAATAATTATTGACAAATATGTTGTAAAGTTTTCCAATCAAGCTGGTTTCCGAAAAGGGTTTAGTACCATAGTACACATACATACACATATATATACAGAAGGCCGAAGAGTATAACCAGCTCCTATTAGCGTTTGTGGACTATGCTTTGATGCGATTGAGACTAAGACTGTGCTACAGTCTCTCCAGCGGTGCTAAATTAACACTTACCTAGTACCTACGTCGAAGTTTTGAAGTACTTGTGCGAAAACGACACCATGTCATGGTGGCGTTTCGAAGAAGCTTATCCGGCTGCAGCGAATTGTGAGACAGTTTGTAGGGATAGGTGCCTACATACGTACTAAATTTGAATTATGAGTTCGAGCTAATTGATATTAAAAGTATTTGTCAGTATGTTGGTAAACATTCGTTAGTTGGTACTTTTTGTAGGGTTCCGTAGTAATGTTAATAGTAAATGTTATAACATGTATAAATTACAAGATTAATTATACAATTTGCTAATTGAATTAATAGTGAAGTTGCGCTAGGGGCCTACACTCAAGGTCATTTACCAAGGCATCAAGCTATATACGATAAAATTATGATCTAAAGTAGTCGACCTTGATTCACCTTGACCAGAACGTAGTGCAGTAGTCACCAACACTATTACGTTATACCGGACGGTGACTCAATAATACTCTCATAGCAGTCGTTATGTTAGCAATACTCATGCGACGAAATTACGTTGATATTGCTCATTTAACTAGGCTTATGATTAAACCTACTAGGTACCTACCACTTTTAATGTGATTATAACTAGCCATTAAATGAGAGAAATGTGTTTGCTTACTACTAAATTCCTTGCCATTAAAAAAACTCAAATAAAATAAAAATAAAAACTCGAAAAATAAAAAATTAAATCCGAAATAATTAAAAACATGATACCTATTTAAGTTGATACAATTATAGTTAGACCTATAATATAGGTGATATTATATTTTTTTTAAATTTGACTACCAAATGAAAATAACATAATTTAGGTACCTAAATATAAAATAACATTGGAATGTTTATTTGTATGCCTCAAATTGTTTCATAATTTTAGTCGAAAGTTTGAAGTGTGCCGCAATATTACAAAAATAACCTGTAGTTATTTAATATAATAATTGAGTTGTAAAAATTAAATGATGTATTATTATTTCAATTTCAGGTGAGAGCCAAGATCAGTGACTTGAAATCAAATAAACGCGTAAAAGATTTGGGTATGGTGACAACATGTGATGGATCCGCAGTAGTCATCGTAGGCGGAGGTCCGTCCGGCGCTACGTGCGCTGAGACCCTGCGTAGTGAAGGTTTCAAAGGTCGCATCACCTTGGTAGCCAAAGAAAACTATCTACCTTACGACAGAATTAAAGTTTCAAAAATTGGCACTGTTACTGACATTGATAAGCTCCAAGCGAGGACCCAACAGTATTATAGTAACTCAAACATTGAAATACTTAAAGGTGTTGAAGCCACTACAGTTGACACTACCGATAGGATTGTTACCTTGAGTGACGGAAACAAACTTCGGTATAACGCATTATACGTCGCTACTGGTTCCTCTCCCAGAGTACCAGACGTCCCAGGTGTAAACTTAAAGAATATTTTCACAGTAAGAAACTTTGATGATTCTGTCAACATTCTGAACACATTAGGTTCAGAGAAAAACAAAGATGTCGTGGTTTTAGGTTTAAGTTTTATTGGATTAGAAATTGCATCTTCCTCTAACGAGAAAGCCAAATCTATGACAGTTGTGGGCAAAGACACTGCACCGCTCGGTCTAATATTCGGCAATGAAATAGGTAAAAGTTTACAAAAATTATTCGAAGAAAAGGGTGTCAAATTTCAGTTCGATGCTACAATAGTCAAATGTAATGGTGAGAATGGAGTGATAAAATCGGTAGAATTGACCAACGGTACCATTCTTCCTGCCGACATTTTAATATTGGGCGTGGGAATAACATTTAACACCAATTTCTTAAAATCTAGTGGTATACTGATGGAACAAAATGGTGCGGTTTCCGTTGATGATAAATTGGAAACTAATGTGAAATATGTTTTTGCTGGCGGTGATATCGCATATGCCCCGGTACTTGCTAACGGTAATAAACCAATGAGCATAGGACATATAGGACTAGCACAGTACCACGGTCGCGTAGCTGCTTTGAATATATTAAAGAAAGAAACGCCAATAAATACAGTTCCATTTTTCTGGACTACTATCTTCGGCAAATCCATTCGTTACGCAGGGTGCGGCAAAGCCGCCTCTACGCAAGTCGAAGGAGATGTAGATGGCCTTAAGTTTGTCATTTTCTTTTTTGATGCATCCGAAAAAGTAATAGCGGTAGCTTCGTGCATGCGAGACCCAGTTGTTGCTCAATTCGCGGAATTCACTCACCAAGGCAAGACACTACATAAGAAAGATCTGAAAGATGATCCTTTTGCTTGGACCAAAATTAATTAAGCAACGGATATTTTATTAACGCCATCACTAGACCTATACTTTCATTCTATAATACATAGTAGGTATTCTACGGGATACCAACTTAGATAAGGAAAAGCGGTATGAATACACTTGTTTTATATCTACTTATACTTTTGCTCAAGGTCTGTCCCAATTTGCGGAAAAATAATCCTATATCCAGTCAGGCAAAATGTATGAAATTAATTCTAATTTTAATTCACAAAATTACTTAATTGAGCTACAATGTAACAATGTAGTCAATCTAGCCCAGCCTCGAAGTACAACCAACTGGCCTGGCACATGTAAAATAAGAAATCGTCGCTGTGGAGCGAAAACTCACTAACTAACAGATAGATAGTTTTGAGATAATCGCGTTTAAAACTTTTTTTAAACTTTCGCTTTAAATAACTTAAATGCTTAATATTACAATGGTGATGTTCATGAACGAAACAAGTGTAGCTTGTTTTTTATTATCTTAGTAGTTATTAAAAAAAAAACCCTAAATATACTTTTAGATGATAGATAAGGTGTTTATAGACACCTTAGCATCAACAACTCATTTTTGACAAAAATGTTAGTGAGTTTTCGCTCCAAAGCGACGAAATATATAAATGCACAAGGTTAGTTGATAAGTCTATTCGCATGCCTTCACCGCTATTCGCTGTACGGTTTTCGATCATTCGGAGGCCGAATCTCACTGTTGTGTGTCGTAGAATGCTATGAAGCTATTGTGTGCGACACAATGGCTTCATAGCATCCTACGACAAAACTGCGACTAAGTTAGCAAATAGATTTGTATCGATAGTACAACATAGTTTACAATAGTACCAAGTATTTATAGCTTACAAAATACATTACCTACCTTATATCACAGTATACAAAAGTCACAGTTATAATTAAGTCATAATAGTCTAACGTCGTCAGATGATAATATCAGGGTCTTAAATTATTTTGTTTATCAATAAATATCTCAGATGTGGCCTTAGATTATAATAATTATATTTTTCATATATAGGTACCTAATAAGTTATCAAAATGTACCTGCATTTAATGTATGGTTGATGTCTAAGGGAGTATTTGCACTTGGCTTTTGTCCACCTTATACATTCGTTTATGCTTATATTCCTATCTACATATAGGCATTTGCGCATTGAAGCATGTTTACGTTGGTCAAATATCATTGATGATTCTGCTGTGATTTTAAATTAAGCACAGATTTTTAAAACTGTGTTTGATTGATTTATAAAATTAGATACTTACTCGATAATAAATTATATAAATATTGGTTAGTTCTTAATATATAATTATTTAATTTTTTATTATGTGTATGTATTAATTGATATTATTTTTTGATATTTTTGTTTTATGATTCTAGAAATTGTAAAATGTTTTATGATTTCAAAAATCTCTATAATTAGTTATGTTAAAGTGTACTATTAAGTATTCTGTGGTAATACCTAGTTTACATTACAGATTAGTATTATTGAATATAATTAATATGTATAATTTATTACTTAATAGTAGACTGATAAATTCACTCTGCATGATAGCAAGGGGAGATACATCTGTTGATGCATCCCCCTGTTGGGCTATTGTTATCAGATATCCCTGTGTGCAAGAGCACTTTCCCTTAGTCTTATTTAATAATTGTACCAGTGTAGGAAGATACACATTAAAGTTACGTCAGTATTGTTATATGTGGTCACAAAGGAGCATAGTAAAAAATCCTCCTCCCCCTATAATGCTTATGCAATACTTGCCCCTCAACTCCTACCAAGTAGCAAGGCATAAAGCCCAAAGCACCAGTTATATTAGGTACCTAGTTATTCAGTAATAGATTTTATCTACCTGTTTTTTTTACCATGCTGTTTTTAATATTTACTGGCATACATTCACAATATTTTTACATAAATACCAGTACTAGGTACTAATAATAATAATAATATTATAAGCAGTATGTACTCTAGTGTTATTAACATGAATGTTGTTGCAAATGTACGCACAATTTTTCTTATTCTTTGCTGTATCTAATTTTATGTGTGCCAATTCAGATGTATATGATAAAATTTGTGTTGTTGCCTGTTTGTACATGATTGAATAAATGTTTTTAACATAATTATTGTACATTTATTTTTTAATATTGTTTACCTATATATGAATAGGCAAAAACGAAACATTTATATACCTTTTCTAGACACTTGGCCACTAAAGTGAGCCTTAGTGCATAAATTTCTTGTGATTATACTATTTACGTTGGTACCTACATATAAAACAAAAAATAATCTGATGTTAAACATTTTGAAGCCGAAGCTTGGTCCCATCATCTTGATATGTTATGTATTGTTTTTTTTGCTAAAGCAGAAAAGCCATAATTCCGGTATAGAGTAGTATCATCATCTAAACCCATAAACATCCCACTGCTGGGCATGGGTCTTCTCCATTCATTCATATGGAGCGATATTAGCCTACTTTACCAAGCCGGCTAGACAGGGTGGTATAGGGTTTTGTTTCTAGTTATCCCTCTTGCAGGGGATATTGCTAGCCTGACTTCTAGTAATCCCTCTTGCAGGGGATATTGCTAGCCTGACTTACTCCCCAACTCTTACGACACTCTCGGGATGGAATGGGGTGGTGACATTTGTAGTCCTAATCATCACACGGACAGAGTAGTGTAAAAGAGACCAATGGATTCAAATAATACGACAAATTTTCTACCAAGCTATCTTATTTTCTACAAAAATATACAGTACCTAAGTATAATAAAGTTAATCCCAAGATTCAGTAACACGAAGGTGTTTTAGCCGCTCATACAAAGTTACATCTTCCTTGAAACATTTTCTTCCTTTATTCAACACCAATTCTTTCCTCTCTTCTTGCTTGCCTAAGGCTTTAGAATGTCCTGAACTTTCGGCCTGAAAATCAAAAATAGATTAAAAGCAATCTCACCATAACGGCAGAGTTTGTACTTCACCACGAATCACATTGTTTATACTTACTTCTGATAGATAGGGGAAGCGTAAATAGAACATATTTTGTTCTTCTATGGCAAAATCTTGTTGAATTCTTTGAATATGTTTAGGTTCCACTTTTTTTACTAATCGATCTTTTCCTCTAAACAAATGTCCGTTCGGCAAACGGTTACGTCGAAAAAGGACAAACGTTAACTTCATGTTTGATCAATTTTACAAAGGATGTGCTTATTGTATTAGAAAAAAAGTGAAAAACTGACCGAAACGAAACCGTAATCTACTCCGACTCAATGACGTAAATGACGTTTATTTTACCTACTAGGTTATAATACCTAATTAATCATAGACAAACAAGACAATGACAAGAGTCAGAATGAAAAATCTTTTATCTTTGATAAAAATAATAGGGATACCAACTATAAGAATGGACGTAACATATTAAATTAAAATCGAGTTTCTCTTTTCAACTGAACGAGATATTATATAAAAACAAGAAACTGATAGAGCTTGTCATTTTGTGTCAATGAGTTAAAATCGTCTGTGTGTACTTATCTGTATGACTCCCTTCTTCCCTTCGTCACGGCATCGCGCGTAAACGGCTGAACCGATTTCCTTTATTCTGTTATTGTTGTTGTCCGGGCCAAGGATCTTATATTAATGGATTGAGTACTTCAACAAATATCGATTTCCATAATAAACCATATCTTCATAAAAATAAAGATCAAAATTGTACGCAGAACTATCAGGGAGAAAACCAAAGTACAAAATTAGTAGAAAATATTACAATTGGTAATTACATGAAATGTTATTTATAAAAAATATTTACGTTCTAATTCCTAGCTAAGGATTTCTTAACATGAAGGTAAATATAGATTTATTATTGTTGAAAATTTATAATCTTATTTCTACTATAAAACAACTTATATATAATAAGTTTTAAATTATTAGAAGTATTTATAACAATTCATATGGCAACTAATATTTCTGTTTTCAAACAATATGGCCGTACATGTTATCCAAGGATCTTATATTAATGGATTGAGTACTTCAACAAATATCGATTTCCATAATAAACCATATTCTCATGAAAATAAAGATCAAAATTGTACGCAGAACTATCAGGGAGAAAAACGGTCCACATGAGATAGCCAAACGGAGTGGAATGTGTCCCTTTCTAACAAGCATGCCAGTACAAAATTAGTAGAAAATATTACAATTGGTAGTTACCTGAGATGTTATTTATAAAAAATATTTACGTTCTAATTCTTAGCTGAGGATTTCTTAACATGAAGGTAAATATAGATTTATTATTGTTAAAAATATATAATCTTATTTCTACTATAAAACAAGTTATTTATAATAAGTTTTAAAATATTAGAAGTATTTATAACAATTCATATGGCAACTAATATTTCTGTTTTCAAACAATATGGCCGTACATGTTATCATAGCGAAATCATTTAGGAATCTTAATAATGCGATTTTAGTAAATTATAAATAAAAAGGGTAAAAAAGTGTTGTGTAATAGGATGCAAAAGTGAATCCTTTGCGGGTCGTGGCATTTCCTTTTTGGAGTAAGTAGATAATTCGTTGTAAATCAAAAAATACAACTTTTGTTTACATTAGGGGGACAATACGTTCAACATTTCTCGAATTGCTTGTAGATTTCCAAAATGTGATCGACTATGTCAGCTTTGGATCAATACCGTGCCAAGTAAAATCACGAAGCACTCGGCGGTCTGTCAACGTGTCAATGTTTAATCCATATTATCTTTTGTGATTTTTTATAGATCCTACTATATAATATTATAAACGCGAAAGTTTGTAAGTATGGATAGATGGATGTTTGTTACTCTTTCACGTAAAAACTACTGAACGGATCTGGATGAAATTTGGCACAGAGATAGATTATGGTCTGGAATAACGCATAGGCTACTTTTTACAGCGATAACCGAAATCCACGCGGGTGCAGCCGCGGGCAACAACTAGTAAGAAATAAAAACGATCACAATATTCATTTGTTTTATTACCTTAATACCTTTGTAGCGTCATCTATCAGGCCAATAGAATAACGCCACAACAAGCAACTAAGTTCCACATAAAAAACACAGATGTCACTATCCCTAGAAACACGCAACCGCAGAACAAATGTTCGACATGCTGAATCACGATATCGAAGTTTACACAGACACTCAGTATATATACAACGCCCAACGACTAACCGTTGTGCCGCGGCTCGCCAGGCACGATCACCTAGCCTGGTCGGAGGATCCTCCCTTTTCATTGGAGGTGTGTGACAGCCTTCACATTTTTAAAGATATATATTCTAAGCGTCAATATCGTGCTTGCTGCTAACATAAGACACCAATAGGCACATAAATGTACCTTCACGATTCTTTAATAAAATCCTATATTTATCATTGAAAGCCGGCGTTTTGCTTTACACAGAGATGAACCCAAGTTTCAAGACATTTTGATTTTTTTCGGTTGAATGGACGCACTAAAGAAAGGAACGGTGAGCCTCCCGATAGTCAGAAAGAAATTTATCAAAACCCTATTTATTTGAAAACCAGATTTGTTTTACATAGAAATAAACCGAAATTTCAAAACATTCCGGCATTGATCAATCGCATGGACACCCTATAGAAAGAGACACAATCCTCCAAACAGTCGGACCGAAAATCGATAAGCCGTGCGCATTCCACTTGGGTATAAGTTCCTTGGTCCGGGCAAGGTTCTTATGTAAGAAAATATATAGAGTTGCCCGGAAAATTAGAAAGAAAATTATTGTTAGCTACACACTGCTGCACATTTCACTTTTGTTTTGTCGGCGTTAATTTGTCAAAATGAACACAAGACTTGACGGAATTGGATAAAAAACTAAATTTAATTCAGCTAATAAGTTAACATAACATTTATTTTAAGGCGGTACGTTTGCCGTGACAGCTAGTTACCTTATATATCAATGTCGGCAAGGTATCCTTTAGTTATATGTAGTAGCTATACAAGTTATGGTTCATAAAGGCAAACACCGTACAAATAGTTTTTGAAATGAAACTGTAACTTGCGAAAAATATGCAAATTTGCCAACAAGGTACTGGTAGCCAGCTGTCTACCACGACGACTCAAAAATTTCATTATGTTAATATGACCCGTCCATTATACCCTTGTTCGCCCCGAACTGTGAGTCGCGAACTCCACTTGACCAGCTTGAATCTTGTTTGAACCTAAAAATCTCTTTTGTCTAGGCGTACCAAATTTCACGCACCGATGCAGCGTCCAAACAAATTAAACCCTTGTAATTATTGATTAACTTTATTTGCTAAGGGCCTAAATTTGTTCATAAGACGTACCTATCTATTTAATGTAGTTTCAGCAATAGATAGAGTGGTTCAACAGGAAAGTTCATTTATTTATTTAAGAATGCATTTTGTTTTCTTCGTCATCTCTTATCCACCCACTGCTGGATAGAGGTCTCCTCTTTTATCAGCCATCTGTTCTGGTCGTGCCAAGCTCACATATTATAATAGAGAAATTAGGGTACTTTTATTTATTTATAAGTAAATATGTGTAAATTTATAAGGTATATGGTATATGGAGAAATTTAAATAAAACCGAAGCAATGGCGATGTGAGTGCTCGTTGCTAGTTTAACTATATTTAACTCAAGCTTTTACGCCTAAGGACTTAAAAGGACCTTAGACCACCTTAGACTCTCGTCAAAAAACAAATCCATTAAACAAAAACACAGCGGGTTCATCCTTTTCGTTGTTGTGCTTCTATGGCTCCTTCTAACGTACCTTAAGACAAGTATTCCATCCATTGTTATGTACATAGTATTTATTTCGAATTTTAGAGGTCAGTATGATAACTTCACAGCAAGAAAAATCGTTTTAATTTTCAAATAACTGTACCTATAGCGATTATTTTATTTGTTATAAATTAAAAGAACTTGTGTACATTTATAAATCATTTGTACACACGACGTACACTTCATTATTCAATTATATGATCGTAGCTATTAATAAAGGCCAGCAATCTTAGAAAGTAAGCAATATAATTTAATAGGTAATTATTTTTAGAACTATTCCAGACGTTTGAAAAATATTTTATTTACTTGTATTTTATTAATGTTATTTTCTTTGCGTACTTACTAACCCCTGTGCTTACCAGTGCTGTGCAGTTATTGCATTTAGTGTGCTCTCTGTAGTTAAACTGTTGAAGTTTAGTCTATGACAGAATGGCTGTCGATCGGATCGAGCGTAGGGGTGTCGTATTGTCGTAAATAAATTGTGTGAAAATCAATTATTTCCTAATGTAAGCTAACTGTTGATAAGGATTCCTTTATTTACCAAGCATGGGATCACGGGCCTGACATCTGTGCCTGTTTCTGGAGCAGTCTCCTGAATTGGTAAGTAGTTTTTGTGGCTGTTATAAGTTTTCGTACATATTTGTATTTAGCGAGGTTCCCGTTAATTACCATTTGTATGATAATGAATCAAACATTATTATAATGCAGCCTTTACTTCAGAAAATGGGTTTAAACTTAATGATAATCTTTACTGTACAATTATACTCATGTTATTTCGGTACCCTTTCACTTTATTGTGTACATTATTTTCGTGCTCTACTTATTCTATTCGGAACTCGCTTTTTTTATTTTCCTCCTGCTTTAAAAAAGAAACTTATAATTTATTTACTTACATGAAAATAACAACTGTTGGTCGCTATTTCGTCTTTGTTATTTTTTTAACTATGATGCATTATAATTACTGTTACAAATATGACCTCAATAATATCTATTCCACACTAAAACTATGCATAAACAATCGTAAATTGTGTACCTATTATTTCTATTGGAAGTAGAAGCTGGCCATAGGTACATGTTGTCAAGATTCTTATCAATGACCCATATAATGTTACTGAACACCTGCATCTAAGTACCATATAAACCTAAGTATATAATATGATTCCATATTTGCATGCATAACCATAAGGACAAGTAATTAATCATATTTATTTTATATATGGTTAACAATAAAAGATAGGGATAAATGAAGGGGAGGCCTTTACCCTGCACAAGGACAATTAATGGGCTAATATATATGATATATAATATAATAAAAATGAGCTAAAAATATGTTGTCAGCAAAATGTTCTTGTCAGTGGTTAAAATAAACATTCAGTAGTACTTGGTCAGCAACAATGTTTAAGATTATCTGGATCAACACACCACAATGTTAATAGATCACCTTAATTCTTAACTAACAAAATTTTTTAATAAATGCAGACTGTAGGGTTGGCTACTATTTCGCTATCCTCTGGAGTAAACTAAGCTGAATGAAGCTGCAAAGGTACTAAAGATTGCTATTAAAGAGACAGTAAACAACATGATTCAAACCAATCTTCAATTACTGTCACCTAATAGCACCAATAAGCAATCCCTTTGAATAGTCTCAAAAGTGATAAGCAACCACAACAATCCTTCCCGCTAATTATATCATCAAACTACCAATAGTTTGATAGTATAATTAGTGGAAAAATTTGATCTGAAAGTTTCTGTCTTTTCTGTATCAGTTCTGTCTTCAAGACAGAACTGATACTGAAAAAAAGACAAACTTTTGCTGAGCACCTAGCTGACATCTTTAAGTCAAATAATATGGGCCCACAAAGTGGATCTTGGTATTAATGCTAAAAAAACTAAATTATTGCATATTCAGTCACCCTATCTGACATCACCGACTATTGGAATTAGTACACCAGCATTTTGTATTTGGGTGTTATTATAGATAGCTATTTTCACAAGAAGCTGCACATGTGCAATAAACTATACTATTAAACTGCCATGTAGGAAACTAAGGACTATGTAGCTGGCTCTGGCTGATAGTGTAATTAGTTATGGTCTAAGTACCTACCGAAGTATGTATAGAATCTATATTGAAAGCAATTACAAATTGCAAGTAAGTATTTTAAGAACAATCATACCAAAAAAAAATTAAGTCCAATCCCAAGAGGATGACCCATTTAAATATTGTCAAATAATAAATGTTTTCGTCAAAGTTCGTATATAATAAATAATAATAAGATTTATTTTCTCTTCACAAATAGTGCTTACTATATATAATACATCTAATAGGTACAATGATACATTTGTGAGAGACTGGTGCCTGATATAGGTATTATAAAATACCTGTGTTACAGGTCACCAGGCCCCCTGAGCATAAAAGAATAATCTTCATATTAGACAATATGTAGGTAAGTAAGTAAGTTGTTGCACTGTCTGTCATAATCTATATATATAATATTATAAAGCTGAAGAGTTTGTTTGTTAGTTTGGTTGAACGCGCTAATCTCAGAAAGAACTGGTTCAATAGGACATTTATCCAGAGAGGCTATAGGCTATATAACAGCACGCTAAGATCAATAGGAGCGGTAGTGAGATATGTTGCAAAATCAGGGAAATGTACGTTCCAAATTACCACGCGGACGAAGTCGCGGGCGACCCCTAGTTATACATACTCATACAGACGAAACACCTAAATAACAGTTACATACATCATTTATAACTCCAGAATGGCTGAACAGATTGTAATGAGTTCTGATTTCTTGGTATTGTCTCCGCCCGGAATAGCAGAGTAACAAGCAATTGAAATATCGGAAAATTCTCGAAAATTAAATTTTAAATAAATTAGGTAGGTACTTATTAACACGAGTAGCTTATGTTGACGACGCAAAGAGGTACACCTTATTGGTAAATTAAATAAAGATAATAATTAGAATATTATTAATGTTCTAGTAGGCTGAAATGAAATTTACATTGCACTTGTACAATCTGTACTGAACTACTGCATCCCTATATGGGGAGGTGCAGCAAAATCCAAGTTCATAAATGTAGAACGTGCACAATGTGCCCTTATTAAAATGATGTACTTTAAGAGAAAGAGACACCCTACTGAAAGTCTTTATAAAATGTGTGGTTTACTATCTGTTAGAAAGTTATATATTATATCTACTGTCCTGAAAAAACATAAAAACCTCCCATATAAGACAGAATCAAATTTGAAAAGGCGCAATGATAACGTTGCCACTATACCCCCGACTAGGACAACATTCGCAGCAAGACAATATAACAAACGGTCTGCTGTATTATATAACAGGGTTAACAAAGAAACAAAATCAAATATGTGTTTGACAAACATCAACATGAATGCAAAAAGATTATTTATAACTGGATCAAATCCCTCTCTTATGAGAATACTGAACTCTTATTACATCATATTATATTATAAACACGTACACACACACACACACACTCACACACACAACAAAATACATTACTACATTTATTAAAATAAAAAGTATAATTTGTTTATATCTCTAAGTATTGTTGTTAACAAGACTATATTCATATAAGCTATGGAAGAGCAGAGCCTCCTAACACAGACAATATTTTGTCTAAAAGGAGACTCCAATCACTATCTAACAAAAATGTACTTGTTAACGAAATAAACAATTTGAAAAAAAGGCTATAATATATTAATATGTGAAGCGAAAACTTTCGATACGTTTTTAAGCGTATCGCGAGGTACGAAGGAGTGTGAGAATTGGTATAGTTAAAGTTTATACTGAAGCGGCGTGCAGAAAGCTAATATTTATATATATTTAATGCATTAGAAATTAAATAATAAAACCTTACGCACACTACCATACATTTATTGAAAACATTAAACCCACTCTAATACATTTAATTGTTCACGTATACTGCTAATGACAAAAACATTGACGTTATAAAACGCGGATTCAAAATATATGCAATGATCATAAAGTTAATATGGTAAGTAGGTATAAATACATTTTATAAACTACGGTCTAATCCATAATTCTTTCAGATTCGATTAGACGTTTTAGCGTGATTGAGTAACAAATATCCAACCATCCAAACTCTCGCATTTATAATATTAGTAGGATACTAGCTGTTGCCCGCGGCTCCGCCCGCGTGGATGTCGGTTATCGCTGCAAAAAGTAGCCTATGTGTTATTCCAGATCATAATCTATCTCTGTGCCAAATTTCATCCAGATCCGTTCAGTAGTTTTTACGTGCAAGAGTAACAAACATAATTATATCCATCCATCTATACTTACAAACTTTCGCATTTATAATATTAGTAGGATGAGGTATTATGTCTTTGTCAAAAGAAACACAATAATGTTTAAACTCAGAAATTGTATTGCGGTCGAATTTTTACCATCGAGCACCCTCTAGTTTTTATTCATAAGCAAAGGAGTATACATGACATTAAATACACTGGCCCTCACACCAAGATTCACTATGCTGTAGGCCCCGGTCTCTTTCGTAATTAACCTGGTAATTTGTCCTTTAGCCACTTTTGTGTGGACTTCGCTTTGTGTGACGGAGCGGAATCTTGTTGAAAAATCCAGTCTTTATTTTTTAAAAGAGTTTTTGATGGTTTTGCAACACCTTCCAAAATTAGTCAGTCAGTCTGATAATTTTGTGCCTACACCTTAACACCTTGTTGGCAAAAATACAACTCCGTTGCACCTTTGTACGTAAGACCCCACCACAACATAACACTAGCAGCTAGTGTTATGATGTGGTGGAGTGTTACGTTGCGAAATGTCCGGCGAACACATCTGCTGGGTGATGTGTTCGCCGGACATTTCGCACAGAAGGCGCCTCTTTTGAGCATTTGGCATAAACATTATTGTTTTGTCTTAATTTTCTTAAACGATCGTTTTAATAGCGGACTTTTCTCCGACTGTAGGCCTGTACCTTTAGAATATTTTTCAATATCCGGTTCACCGATATTCTGGAAATATTGGTTTGTAGAGCCATCTTCTTTTGTGTCTGACAGGGATTTCGGAGAAGCCGTACCTGATCAACTTGATGTTAGCTGCCGAGCGTGGACGGCCACTTCTCGGGCGGTCACCAAGATAACATGTCTCCCTGTACCGTTTCAATGTGTAGTAAAAAAAAATACGGCTGGCTCCAAGACATTTTATTTGCCTAAAAATCTCTATAGGTTTTTCCATCTCTATACAGAGAAATCACCGCTGAACGCAAACCTTTCGTTCCCGCCATTTCAACCAAGAATAAAAAATAACATTCTCATTTACTTTTTTCCAATTGATAAAGTTCTACATTTCAGGTGTTGGTCAAGATATTTTATTTGCTTATCTTTCTCAGCCTTCACGAGATTCTCGTCATGAGGAAAAGCGCTTTGATCGATCCAGCACTAATGATTCGGCAAAGAACCAGAGTATGACGCTATGATCGATTTTTTAGTTATATGGCACCTTATTTATTTCATCATCATCATCTCAGCCAAAAGACGTCCACTGCTGGACATAGACCTCCCCCAAGGTTTTCCACAACTCTCGATCCTGAGCCGACCTTGTCCATCGGTTGCCCGCAACCTTATTTATTTATTAGACGTTTATTTGGGACCGTCTCAAATATGCGTTTTCTGAATATTTGTTTGGTCATAACTTCTATAAAAACCTGTTTATCCAAAAAACGAAACCATGGTCATTTTCAAGCCTGATATATATCAGGTTAAAATTTCATTGCTCTAGGAAGGCAAATCAGGAATACGTTTGTATGAAAAAATGAGCAGTGGCAATCGCTCTTAAAATATAGGAATAATGGACGAAAAAATATTAAATAAATATAGTCTAGAATTCCATTAGTAGAAAAAAAAACTGAAATTTTCATTCACGTATTTGTTTGTGAAACAGAATTGCTACTACAACTGTAAATATCGCCATGTACTTTTGATTATTGCTCGTTTTTAGTCTATGGGTGTTACAAGTGCAGTTTCGTGAAATGCTACCAGGGTTTAGGTCCCGAGACTTTACTTAAATTTTGGCGTCTCGGGTCCCGGGAATTTTAGTCGAGACTCGAGCAGCGAGACTGTTGCATCATTGCTAAAAGTAAAAACAGATTATCAAACAAAGCTCTGAGCACTATGTTTTTTATGAAAGTCTATCAGCAAAGAACCAAGTTTGTGTTAGTAGGGATATGAGGGCATGCAATGTTTTGAGGACGTCGTCACGGTTAGGGCGAAGTAGAGGTAGTATACGAAGGGGCTAACCCTACCACCATGTGGGATAAATAGTCGGAAACAGAGACAGAGAGAGCGAAGAAACAAGTTATTTTATATTATTATAACTGATGCACAGAGTCCGGGTGATGATTATTATTAATGACTAAGAAAACTCTTTATTGTACACCAATTACATTTATGATAAATAATAATATTTATGTATCCTATATATGTATATACCTATGTATCCTTGTCCTGTAATTATATTATATTTTATACATAGAAATTAATTATTATCAAACAACCACGCGCGATCGTTAACTAATTACTCATACAAAAATTCAGTGCCGAAAACTGAGTTTGTGGTTATAAGAGTTATATGTACATTTGTTTTTACTATACATAATGTTGTACTGCTTAGAATTGGATCTTATGTTCAATGAACGTACTAAAGTAGATTTTTTATTGATACATCTTGCGAAATATTCTTCTCTCTTAATTAAGTCTCGAAGTTCTGGGACGTACCGGGGCTTTGGTCGTGGGTGAACTCGTGTCCTGGACTTAAGAAAATTCAGATTGCCCAAAGCCTAAACGCTACCTACGCTTGAACAAATTGCTGTTTTTCAACTGTTACTATGGTTACAGACTTGTATTACAAACATGTATAATTCTTGAAATAATCCCCTGGTTAGTGCTAAATGTCACAACTTGTAACTCCTCTCAGAATTTGAGTTCATTGTTTCCACAAAATTGTTTTCAAATTCTTACCTATTGTATCATAAGGCAAAAGAATGTTATCCATGTGGTTATCCATTATACCAAGATGTATTTCTGTTTACAAAAAATGCATGCATTGTTTCATTTTCACTGATAAATATCAGAAAAAATTAAACAATGAATTATGTTTTTGTTCTTTCTATTTAACGTTTAGTTTCTGAATAAAGTTAATATATAATAGTATATGCTACATTACCGCTGTTCGGTAAACGATCAGCGGGTTAAGCTACCAAAGGCGCGGTAACTCTATAGATGGGTGACCGCATAGTGGTATTTCATCTGAGCGTCTCCGTGCTTCGGAGGGGCACGTTAAAAGTCGGTCCCAACTGTTTTTTTTTTTTTTTTTAATAATATATCTTTATTTGCACCAATACATATATCTTGCAAGCACTTATACATACACTAAAAAATACGTCATGTTTATGGTTTATTGAATGTATACAATTTAATTCGCAACTGGCATCTTAGCTAGGCTACAGGGCAGCCTGTGTTAAAGATACCAGTCCCTTTCACTTAATGTTGCAATAATAACCATTATTTAAATTTAAAAATTATTGTGACATTATTTTAAAATTGAGGCAATAATAATAATGCAATAAAAGTAGAATAAAAAAATAAAGAATAAAAAATAATAATAATAAATAATAATAATATTGCCTATTTTACATTTAGAGTTTATCCCAACTTTTAAATGATGGCCGCTATAATATAAATTAACGATGTTTGCCAACGAAACGCTAAGAAGAAGAATGATGGCAGGCGACGTTTTATCCCATAATCATTGTAAATCAGTCCATCGAACAGCCAATCCCATAGCCCAAAATTATTTGATTTCTCATGTTGCAATAGCTCTACACTTACCATAGGCATGTCATGGCTGTACTGCAATAGTGCAGCTGTGGCATGACTATGGTAAGCGTCTCATCCCATTTTAAATTAAAATTCTCTAAGGGCCTCTGCGTGTTGGATCTATGTCCCCGCGTAAGCCTTCCAAAGGCCCGGGTATTCTCCTTGAATGATGGGAAAATACCCGTGATAAAGAGAGAAATAATAATAATAATAAAAAAAATAATAATAATAATAATAAATAATAATGTTATCAGTCGTTAGATCACGACAGAGGCCTAAATATTGGCGATCTCAATAACTCTGTCACCAGGTTGGCCACTAACCAAACGATAAGAAAGAAGAAGACATAAACATTACGGGGCCCCGGGGAAAAACCACCCGTGCGAAGCCGGGGCGGTCGGCTAGTCTATAATAAATATCTTGGACAGTATCGTTTTCAGAATATAGTTTAGGTCCTAACCGAGTTTCGTTCACGGCGGCTAATCTCAACGGAGATTTGCCATCTGCGCGGGCGATATTATAGTGCACAAGTGTGTGTGCAAACACAAGTGCACTCTTTATTCCCTGACTGTCATAGTCCGATGGGAAGGCAAATTCGACACGACCGGAGAGAGATCAGGCGTATGACCAACGGCTTTACGTGCTTTCCGAGGCACGGGGGTGTAAACACCGCCAATTTCCAAACTCCGGGCATCTATTGTGAATTTCCTAACAGAAAAACCCAATATCGATTTTTGGCCCGACCCGGGCATCGAACCCGGGACCTCGTGATCAACAGTCATCGACATCGACCACTGAGCCACCGAGGCAGTTTTTTTATACTACCAAGGTGGCAAACAAACATACGGCCCGCCTGATAGTAAGCAGTTACCGTAGCCTACAGACGTTAGCAACACCAGGGGTGTCACTCACGCTTTGCCAACCCTTTAAAAACCTTATATTAACGCCTTTCTTGTGTTTTGCTCGTGCACGTTAAAATGTGCTCTCTTTTTCTTATCGTTTAGTTAGTGGCCATTGGCCAACCTAGTGTCAGAGTTATTTAGATCGCCCATATTTAGGCCTCTGTCGTGATCTAAGGACTGTGCTTTCACATCAATTATTGCTACAAACAGCAGACGGATTTTTTAAAGGAATCTTGAACACAATGCGCCTAGGCAAACCGTTAAAATATTGCTAACCCACCGATTGATTCTCTAAGAAACAGCAACAACTGACAGTTGTGATCGCAAACTGACAGTTGTGATTGCTCGGTGACGGTACAATCTATTGACTAAACGTCAAAAAGACTCGGTTTTTGCTCTTACGGAATACCCCTGCCGGTGTACTTTATACTACACAACATTATATTATTTTTTATGGCAAGTAGGTATCAACATTATAATCAAATAAAGAAAAAATGTATATTCCTTAACAAAACAATACACTCTATTCTTTCTAGCTAGAAGATCACTTTCACGAACAGCCTGAATGGTCAACTACTTATCTGGTCACCCAATACCTATTAGGAATACTTAATCAGTACAATATGTTCA
Source organism: Trisateles emortualis (assembly GCA_947095525.1). Lineage (NCBI taxonomy): Eukaryota > Metazoa > Arthropoda > Insecta > Lepidoptera > Erebidae > Trisateles > Trisateles emortualis. The sequence continues at coordinate 11,761,584 of OX352750.1, forward strand.
CAATTTGTTCTATAGGTATATACGAGTCGACTTCCCAGTCTCCCCACTGGTACGTTAATGCTGGCCATTGCCCCCTCTAATCACTTTTATTTACTGCCTTTGGTACTGTGTACAATATTAGTTTATAAACATATGCCTATGTACTTCATTTTTGTTTAGTTTTAACCTATTTTATCTTATTTGAAACAAGCTTCCGCCCGCGGCTTTGCCTGCGTGTACAGGTGGGTACATGATTTTTATAAGACATTTTTTTAATAAAAATATCTCTGTGCTATTCCTGATTTCCCTTTGCAAAATTTCATGCAGATCCGCTGAAATGTTCTTTCGCATTTATAATATTAGTCCAGGGCCAAAACAATTGACTGCCTTGGTGGTCCAGTGGCCGAAGTAGGCGCCTGCTGTGCACGAGGGTTCGATTCCCACTCAGGACAAAACTTTGTGTAACCCATAAAGAGTTGTTCTGAGTCTGGGTATAATTTGTGTCCGTTAATTGTATGTTTGTAAAGTCCTCCCACGACACAGAGCTTGTTCTCTAGTGCGGGAGTTGTCTTTTAAAAAAAACAGAAAACAAAGGAGAAGGCTCCTAAATTTTAAATCGCTTGAAACTTAGTAACATTAGAGTTTGTATGTGTACAAATACACTAGTTTTTATTTAATTCAAAAATACCAAGTAGTTTTAATTTTACAGACATCTAAAGTTTGCCTAAATCGAGGCGCGCGTCGACCGTGTGATGTCACCACACAACACGCCGCTTTACATTACGCGCTAAAAGTGATTTTAAGGTTTTGCGTGAAGTTAAATTGTCTTAGTGGATACTATTCTGTTCTATTTCAATCGTGCATTACTATGCTATTACAGTGCATTGAATAAAACTTATATTTAACAAATAAATCTCAATAAAAAACAATCTTTTAAGCTTGATTTCTACGCGAGTAAAACTGTTCGGCAACTGTTGTGTGGTGACGTCAACGCGTCGGGCGCCGGCTCGGTCGGACCGCGTCCTTTAAAATAAAAATTATCCACTGTGGTTTCAAACTTGAAATTTTGCAAAAAGTTCCTTAAATTGCGTAAGTGAACACTAATAAGGAAGTTGTATTTGACACCCAAGGGCATAAATATTTTTTCTTGATATGGTTCACTGCACGTGTTAGGCAACTATTAGTGCAGTGAGCAGTTGAAATGAATAAACAAATAAACAAGGGATACACGACATGGAAGCCCGTCATTTTCAAAGTGGAACCACGAAATTTTATATAACTATTTCTGGTAACAAATAAACGTAGACGTATATCTGCATTTGTTTTATACTACTTAGGTGGCAAACAAGCATACGGCCCGCCTGATGTTAAGCAGTTACCGTAGCCTATGGACGCTTGCAATACCAGAAGTATCACTTGCGTGTTGGCAACCAATTTTTTTTTACACCAGGGCTTTATGATGAGACTATCCCTAGGATAGGAATACGTTTCTTTCAAAAGGCATCCCTAAATGAGCGCTGGAGACCTGTAAAATTGCATTTGTTAAAACAATTTGATTGATTTTTAATATTATTCTAGCGTTAACGTCTATCTAGGTTTAATTTTTTAAAATTTAATCCTCAAAGTAAAAAAAATCTGTTTAAACCCGCCCAAAGCTGGGGTGGTAATAGTCCTCTAGACCGATGTGAAAACGGCTAATATCAACGGAGATTAGCCGTTGTAATAATTAATGGTGAAAGTTATCGGCTTATTAGTATTCTTTATCCCGGTGTTTCTGTGACCCGTAAAGTAGTAATGGCTGAACCACCTCATGACGGTTTAATTTGGACGATTTGTTGTCTGACTTCAAAAGGTTATTAGCTGGACTGCAGTCGTTTGTTGTCTGCATTATATGTTTTGCTTTTAGTTGTTTATTGGCTTATTGTAATGGTCATAAGATGCACTCTAACTATACATGATAAGTTTTCGAAAACTCCATATTTAAAAGATCACCTCTTATTTAAGAAAAATAGGGAAAAATTGATTGTTCCCTCATTAAATTTTCATTTGTTTACCGATTATGTTGAAAATTGCACCAATGTGTTGTAGTGTCATTAAAACTGCATGACCCCTTTATAAAAACACCAATGAGAATTGTCTCATTGGTGTTTTTATAAAGGGGTCCTTAAATTGAATTGAATCATCAAAGAATAAATAAATAAATAAATGATAATAAATAAATGCTTAGCGCCGACTCAAAATAAATTAGTTTATTTTTATTCTAAATCATTTTTTTATTTATACAATGATAGGTTATACCCAATTTGATGTATAGCAGCTATTGATTTGTATATGTAAGCTACAAAAAATAAAAACTTATAACAAAGAATTTAACCGCCGAAAAAAATAAGTATCTGAAAATCAGGTTTTGAGTCGGCGTCAAACTAACGAAGCAAATTAATCTATACATATATATATAATCCTTGCCCTGACTGACTGATTTATCAACGCAGAGTATAAGCCGCTGGGGGCTACAAATTTGAAATTGTGCGCAATGGTTTTCAGTAAACAGGTAAAAATTGTTTAACTCGGGCAATTTTGGGGTTGGCCGTTTTACATAAAGTAAGATGATGGCTTATTTTTTTGAGCGGTTAAATTTTTTGTTAAAAGTTTTTATTCTTAAGGTGATCATCCCCATTATCTTTTCCTACTAGCTTAATTCGTGACAGGCAGGCCAAGCAGGCCCGGTGTCAACCTTAATTTTAATGAAATATCAGTTATAAAGTTATCTTTGGTGCAACGCGTTCGTATTTACTACCAAAATCAGTAACACTGCGTGAGACGTAAACGGTCTGAATTAAATTCAAGCCAAATTGAATCCTACGCGAATCGGCGCGCAGCGAAAGGCAATATTAAACTTAATGTTTATTATGTAAGTTAAAATACAAAATGTCACGCATACACTGACATTGCATGCGTTAATCGCTAAGTACGAAACACACTATAAGCTGATAGAATCTTATTTAAATTGTGGTAACCCGAAATGGGAAAGCAATACTCCGAGCGTGGTGTGGCTTATTGGCAGCAGCAGTGTGTAAAGTGTACTGAATATACCGAAGTCGATCTGATGTCTTATACTTGTTCAATCAATCAGCCTATCGCAGTCCACTGCTGGACATAGGCCTCTCCTAACACGCGCCACAGCACACGGTCCTCCGCCTTCCGCATCCAGTCCGTCCCAGCGACCTTTTTTAGGTCGTCGGTCCACCTAGCTGGGGGCCGCCCTACCTTACGCTTACCAAGTCGCGGTCTCCACTCTAGGACACGTCTGCTCCATCGGCCGTCGGTCCTTCTGCAGTATAATAATAATAATTATACTTGTTATACGTGACAAATTATTATGCCTGCCAGTGTAGTAAACTCAAGCTGGAATTATAGCGGACCTTCCGGGTGAAGTCGGGACGGTCCGCTATAAGTAGAGCTTAGTGCTCACTTGCGTCATTTAAGGAACCTTTGTGCAAAATATCAAGTGACTGATTGACCTGATTCATCAACACAGAGCCTAATCAGCAGAGGCTTGAAACTTGAAATTTTGCACAAAGGTTCCTTACATGACGTAAGTGAGCACTAAAAAGAGATTTTTGGAAATTACACCCCTAAAGGGTTAAAATAAAAGATGAACGGTTGGTTGAATGTCAGTCCGTCATTTCCATAGTAGGTAAGAAGAAGCACAAAATTTCTTTACCTATTTCTGGTTAAATATTAGATAATGTACACCTATATCAGGGTTTTCGAAATATCACCCCTAAGGGGAAAAATAAGGGATTAACGCGGAAATCCGCGATTTTCAAAGTAAGAAGAATAAAATTCTTGCTTCTGGTTTGAAATTAATGTTCACTTATTTCGGCGTTTTTTTAATATTCCACCCCTAAGGATATAAAATAATCATTTTTGAAGTAAAAAGCACACAATTATATATAACCGCTTTTGATTAGAAACAAAGGCACATTTATATCGGGGTTTTAAAAATGATACACCTAAGAGGGTAAAACAATATTTATTTAAAGTCAACCCCAAAAAAAAAAAATTTTAAACCGAAGTGAAGCGAAGCCGGGGCGGCCGCTTTAGTTGATAATAAACGATTTAATTCAAATATTTAAAAATGTAACCAATGCCTTGCAGCCGGGTAACAAGTAGCATACCTAATATATTATACTAGGGGTCGCCCGCGGCTCCGCCCGCAAAAAAATCGTACGAAAATTATTAGAAACCGCGCGCGACCGCTGCGTAAGGAGCCGCGCGTGTACCTTACTCATAGACCTAAACTCCCCTCCCGCATCCGCACCCCCGCCTTGGTGACGCCTACTTCGCCTGTCGCCACCATTTACATCAAATACATAATACTTATGAACGACATAAAAACAAATGCCAGCATACTTTTTTTATTGATTTCGTCATAACTTTCAAACCAAACGTCTAATTTTAATGAATTAAAGACTAAATATTATCTACATAAACAGTTTGTGACAATATAGTATATTTTGATAAGGAATAATGACATGTGTAAAATAAATGCGTTTAAATGAAGTCCTAAAAAAATTTGTTGTGCTTAACTCGAAATAGATAGGCATAGCGTGTAGCGGACTTTAAAGGGGTACCTAGTTTAAAATTAATTTAAAATATTGAATTGTTGATGTCACTTGATAGTAATTGGTTGTAAAGGTATTGGTAAACAATGCAACATAGCATTCTTGTTTATTTATTTATTTAAACTTCCTGCACAAAATTATACAGAGGCGGACTTAATGCCTTAGGCATTTTCTACCAGTCAACCTAGAGTGATGCAGAGATATTAATGGCAGGTGTTAAAATTATTAAAAACAAAAATAATTTAGTACGTTACAGACAATAGTACAAAATACAAGAAGAAGATTGTTAGATGATGATGTGAATGGAACAACGGTATTGAAAGGAAGAAATGAGGTAGGCGGGGGGAGTAGGAGAGTGAAGAAGTGAGAAGAGCGTAGTGAGAGTTTGTAGTGTTTACACGTTCATTTCTCATTGCATTATACTATATACCACCTGACATCTCATCAAAATCTTATCTAACCCAAAATCAATATAATGTAGTTATTAAAATATTCCGAGACACCTACTGTGTCGCCGGATACTTATTACATATATAGGTACATTATAATACACAGCCTTGGCCAAAAGTATTGAGCACCCATATTAATCTCAGTTTTTTTTGGATTACCGTTTTGAAATTAATTGAAACTATTTATATAGGTACCTATATAATTATTTATTTACTGAACATATTTTGGGTTAAGACCGTACTAGTTTTTGCCACTACTCAAAACTAATAGAGTTCCATTTTTGGCGTAGGCGACTTTTATCTCTTCTTTGGTGTTTATTGTGTGCCGCCTGACTACGTTTTAGCAAACTCCATAAATGTTCGATAAGATTAAGATCCTGTGACTGGGCCGGTCATTGAAGAAGTTCAATATTATTTTCATGAAACCATGTCATTGTGCGTCTAGATTTATGACAATGCGCGTTGTCTTGCTGTAATTTCAACCTATCCATGTATGTGTCACCATAAAGTATCGACAATGACGTTAACAAGCATGATTGTAACACATTGATGTATTTGGTAGAGTCAACGGCAACGCACAAAGGTCACACCTGGTGTGCCAAATATAATTAAAAGGGAACAATTTGACCTAAGAACAAAAAAAAAACGAGTGTGTACTTAAGACGCACGGCAGAAGTGAAAACTTCACAGGAATCCAAGTCGAAGCAGTTAAGTGTCACTAAACACTAGTCCAACTGGCCAGTCAATGTCATTAATGGTGATGGGATCCTTGAGGAATTGAGGGAACTCCTTAAAAGTTATAGGCACACATATAGCAATTTCAATATTTTTAACAACTAATCAATCATTTACATTCAGAAAGTGTAATTTGGTGAAGTAAAACTGATGAAGAAGACCACAGATGGCCATCTGTACTTTTCAATAATAAGTATTTTACTGATGGCGATTAGATAAGTTTCGGTTATTGTTGCTAAGCAACTATTAATAAGAAATAATTACGTGAATGAATTGAGCGCGGATACTATAATAGATAATACCGGTGGGCCTCCTTTTTTATATTTTTAAATGTATATTTTTTATAATTGGTATGTATTTAAAAATATAATTTATGTGCCTATTACTTTGCGAACCGATAGTAGCAAATCGCTCAATAGCATATTATACTGATCGACGGGAACATTAATTCACAGTTTACAAAATCTCGTTGTTTCAAACTCAGTTCATTTCTTTGAGGCATTTTGCAAGAATATCACTTAATGCAACGAATTAAAACGTGGAAAGCGCATTAGATCACAGTATGTGTACACAAGAAGCGAAGGTAGTGAACTGATAAATAAATACAAAAATTGCGAAAGGCCAAATTTCATTGCAGCAAATATTTTACTGCTACTGTGTGGTCGGGTCATTATTTTTAAAACATATTTAAATGCCGAAAAAATAATCCCTAAACAAAACATGTTTTTTTTTAGCCTTAATAACCTACTACTTTTGGCCAAGGCTGTATATTTATAACATACAATTCTCGAAAACAACGTACTTCCAGATGCGAAGGGCATCTCAGGCAAAAGAGTCCCACTGCCGGACATAGTCCTCCCTTAAGGTTTTCCACAGCATTCGGTCCTCAGCTGACCTAGTCCATACTTGCTTGTGTAAAATAGCCAAATTTACTTCTTAAAGTTAAACCTTACCCAGATTAAGTACGAGTTTCCAGGATGGACAAAGGCGAAGACAAAAACAAACTTTAAGTAGCAGACAAGTCGAGTTCAGAATCTGCCAGAGCGCACACCTAATGACACGCGATATTGTGAGTCAATATGCTAAAGTACTTATCGTTGCGCAGGCCGTTGCATAAAGAACTTCGTGTGACTTTAATAAAAGTGACAAGAAAGACAGAACAAGAACGAAAGAAAAGAGTATAATTATATGGTTTCTAAGTAATCGTTGTTCCTCTTTGTTTTCCAGTCAGGCTGTCATATTTCCCACAAATATTGAGCATGATTTTATTATTATAAAACAGAGTTCATATTCTACTGTCCTGTTATGAGAAAAATGGTAGATTGTTGTTGTAATGCTCAGGTAACATTCGATGTATAATGCTTACTGATGAGAATTAGACATGTCTATGGTCTTTGTGTATAGGAACTTCATTCGAGGTTTTACAACCGATCAGTTTGTAAATCAGTATATTAGAATAAAAAATTACTTTTTGTCAAGAGTTGTTATAATGTGAGCTGGTGATTTATGATTCATGAATATTATCTACTTACTGTTGTTTGGTTTTCTGAACAATATTTCGGTTTGAATGACTTGATGTGCAAGTGTTTATGGTGTTGATATGACCGTTTTGAATTGTTATAGAACGCCACAACGAGATCCTACAACAAAGTGTTGCCACTGCATTGTGATCCGTTGCTCTGAGTGCTACCGGAGATGGCGCAGGTTGGAGCTAATATGGAGTATCAAGAATACAAATGGGCGTACTCAATCATGGACTCATCCAAGTAAGTCTATATTTAACTGCTTAGAGACCCTGCAATCTGCAGCGTTATCAATAGATTTTCGTGGTCTTCTTAAACTTTCTGTCAAATAGCTCCTAGTAGTTTATACACATAAGGATGTATCAGCACTACCCATACGTTACAAAGCAAGTAAAGTCTAAGAAAACCGTTGTCTTATCAATACGAATTTCTAAAATGTTCAATAAAAATATTGTTATCTACATTGACGTTATACATAATGACCCCTCGACGATCCAAATATAAAATTTGACAGTTTTGTTGATTGACAAGATGATAAACAAAGTACCTACTACTTGACTTTAGGTTTTAGCAAAATAGATGGAATTTTACAAAACATTTGACAACTAGTTGTTATTTTTTTTTACGTTTATGAGTTTTTCAGAAACCGGTTGTTTATCACTTTACAGGTCTAAGCAACTGTTAAATCATGCCAGAGGTTTTGAGATATCTAATGTAACTAAACCTATGGGCCAAACTGTAACAGAAAATGGAAACTGCAAACTAATATCATAATTTATTAGCTTAACAAGAGCGTGATTCGTTAAAGACTAACTCATATGTAATTTGCATTACTATTATGCCGTTTAATACTCAAACTCAAAATTCATTTATTCATGTAGGTTACAAGGTAACACTTATGAAGGTCATAAATTATGAATAAACCAGAAAGATGATGTCAGCAAAATTTTCCTACGGCCTACGGCGGTAAATTTTAATAACAGCCCATTTTAATTTAATAACTTGTAACAATTTAGACACGAGTTTTATATTTAGTGAAAACCCAGTACAAACGTGTGCACAAAGAATGCGATTAGAAATACTGATTTGTTGTGACTGAATATGTTAACCATTACAGTCGGCCAGCATTACCTAGACGAAAAGTGCTTGCATTTGATATCCGAGTATGTAGCCCCGCCATTCGGACTTTAATTACACGCGATTTCCACCAGAAATTTGATGAACTGCTTCGATCATCAATCAAAGGTATCAAAGAAAATCAAAAAGAAAACAAAGGTTCCATCCATCCATCATCAATTCGTCTCAGCCAAAAGACGTCCACTGCTAGACGTTGGGCTCCTCCAAGGTTTTCTACAGCGCTTGGTCCCGAGCTGACCTTGTCCATCGGTTGCCCGTAACCTTTACTAGGTCTTCGATCTACCTTGTCGGAGGCCTGCCCAAGCTGCGTTTTCCAGTTCGTGGTCGCCACTCTAGAACCTTTCTGCCCCAACGGCCATCAGATCTGCGAACTATATGCGCTGCCCATTGCCACTTAATTGAGGCAATTCTTCGAGCTGTGTCGGTCACTTTGGTTCTCCTACGGATCTCCTCGTGATTCGATTTCACAGGGAAACTCCAAGCTTTGCTCTTCAGGTGACTTTGAGCCTTCGCATGAAACCCATAGTAAACGACCGTCTTGGATCCATAGGTTATCACTGGCAACACACACTGGTCAAAAACGTTCGTAATAAACATTTGGGACGAAAACAACGAACAACATCGAACAATCGAAGATTCGCTTGGTAAAAAATGTTGGAAAACTCGGGAAGTAAAAAAAAAAATATTTATCTGACGCGCAACAAGTGCAACTCCATGATGCGCCACAGACATTGCGAAACCTCTTTAGGTATGTATTCGCAATGAAAGTATCATTACAAGTAAGATCAATGACAACGTGTTGCGTAACGTTTTCTTTTATTTGAGCGAACGGTAAACGTCGAAGTAAAAACCTATTGTGGACACTTTTATTGTTTAACTTTTTCATGATAACTACAATACACCAAGGAACACACTACACACGTAGTAACCACAATATTTTAAATAGTGATGACGATAACTTTTCTTTCTTCATGTTTAAAAAATTCAATGTGTATAAAAGTAGGTAGGTATGCAATAATTTCCCTTTATATCACAAATGGTGATTAAAAAGAGTGGCCCGAGTTTCTTGCCAATTCTTCTCGAGGCCTTACCTTAGTCAGCGAATTGGCCGTATGAAAAAAGTATGCTGGTATTTGTTTTTATGACATTCATAAGTATCATGTATTTGACCTAAAGGAATAAATGAGTTTGACTTTGAAAAATGGTGCCATAAGCAGAAATAGCTACAGTACAAAAATATACACTTAATGCAATAAACAGGTACAAGTTATTAATCTAACTACAATAGATTATAACAAGAGCTATCTACAATAATGTTAATTAGTCTAACTGTAACCTACACCTTATAAATGGTAGGTGTAGGTATACAGTTAGACTACTATACTACGCTGACACATGTAACACAGTGAATTTCACCAGCACAGGTGCCAACGCCTACGTTACAAACCACTATGGCCCTTCTTTAAACCATACTCATGTATATTATTGTATATGTTATCTCAAACTTTTACGAAATAAAGTTATTATTATTAGTTACAATATTTTTAAGAAAACAAACACTTTTTACAAAGTAAAGAAAACTGTACTATTAATTTACATTTTAAAATTGCAGACGACTGACTACATTTTTAAAGAATCCATTATATAGGTTACACATTATCGATTCTCAAGTTTTGATTATGGTTTCGCGGTAATATTATCTTAATTATATTAATCACATGAGAAAGGAAATACCGAAACTTGTTTTTAGAAATGTCACATAAAGAAAGTACCTACACCAACCTAAATGAGCGCGGATGGTCGACACGATAATAATATTATAAAGCATTGAGGATATATTAAATAACTAATTTCAAAAAGTTTATTTTTTCTGTTATCCCACGATTCTGTACACGATACCAATAACTTTAAGCCTTTGGTATTGTGTTTATTGTATTTCAATTTCTCAATATGGTATATTAATTAAACAAATTTTAATTTAATTAGATAGAAGGAAAATCGTGGCTTAACAATTAAAAAATATATTAAAGTTCGCCCAATGGAAAAGAGGTCCAGTCTGTCCCATGAACCAGATCTGTTACTTAGAACAAACATCATAAAATATCAGTCTTAAAATATAATAGGATTTAAAATCAGAGAAAATAGGACTTCAAAATACTTATAAAAATTAAAATGTTTTATTCACTTTTACATTTTATTAGTATACTATTAGGTACGTTTGTTGTTTAAATTTCGGTATCTGTAATATCGTGTGATGATCTAAAAATATTGTGTTATGTGGAACAGTCGTTGTGATGAATGGCGTCAATGCACTCTATGTCGCGCAAACATTGTTGTTTATACGGCCTAAACTAAAGGCACAGCAACGTCGCGCGCTAATACCATGTCATGTCTCGAAAGGGAAACCATTACATCTCCTGGTGCGGAAATATTTAAATTTTTATATATTCCCGCATAGGTTTAGGTATGTAGCCTATGTCACTATTTAATAGTGTAACTTTCTATCAATGAGATTTTTTTTTTCAAATCAGAGATCGACACTTCCGAATTAGTGCGATCTAAGATTCTTTTTGTTTGTACTACTTACTTAGGTGGCAAACAAGCATACGGCCCGCCTGTTGTAAAGCAGTTACCGAAGCCTATGGACGCTTGCAATACCAGAAGTATCACTTGCGTGTTGCCAACCTATTTTTTTTACACCAGGGCTGTATGAAGGGACTATCCCTGGTAAAGAAGAATACGTTTCTTTGAGAACGCATCTAATAAAAAAATGAGTGCTGGAGTCCCTGTACTCACACACAGGAACACAACTACAACACTGTGTGTAGTTATTTGGCTGTGGATTTCTGTAAGGTGGAGGTCCTTCCCCAGTCAGGCTTGCTCGCTAGTATGATGCCCTACCTCTCTTAAAAGATGTAAACTTTTTAGCTTAATAATTTTTCTATAATAGTATCATCATCATCATCATTGTCGTTCCGTCACTACTGAGGATCGCGACCACATACGATACGACGCGTCTCCAAGCTATGCGGTCGTCTGAAGTGTGGATCGCACGGTACATTCTACCTCCGGACGCCTTCTTAATCATGTCTGAATCTTACCGGCGCTCTGCCTTGAGCGCGTTTACCATCCACTCCTTCCACTCTGCCCAAAATCAAAAGCTTTTACAGATTATGCTTTTGTGAATGCATAATATGCCCGAAAAAGCGAAGTGAACACTCTTTGCAAATTATTTTCTTTTATGCATTATAATCTCCTGGTAATGTAGAGTTCTTGCAGTATCGATGAATTCGTTCTCATGGCAGTCTATGGAATTCTTAGTAGCCGCCGCCGATACCACATTTTCAAAGCGTCATAATAATATACATATTAGTATAGGTTACGTAGTAACTCTTTAGTAATCTGTGGTATAGGTGAGCTCAAAAATACTGAATCCTAAAAAATGATTTTTATGTCCGCTTAGTAAATGATACATTAATATTGAGTGCATGGTGTTGATTGAAGAGGTCCTAGTGTAACGTTTCATTAAGGAGAAGCCCCGCGCCACCCCGCGGTGGAAAGCGCTGCATTTCATTACATTCGGGTTGATAGGTTATTTCGTGGTTCCACTTACACGATGTCTTCTCAATGTTTATTGTTGTCGTTTTATAACAATAGATACATATTATAATAAATATAAATAAAATTCTATTATAATTTCTATGAAGAGCTTGATCACAGATTTATACTCAAATTTGACTACCTTGATTTAATCCTAAGCTATTATCATTTTTTTTTACCGACTTCAAAATTTTGTTTGTTGCCGCAGAATTCTGTCATTTAAATTTGATGATAATGAGTTGACAAATATTTTTTTTATTTGTAAGGATAAACTTCCAGTTTGGTCCCATTTTCATCAATAGCCAGTTCTGTTCATGAATTGAGGGAAACCCCTGCTAATGGTGAAATCGATTCTTACATTTATATAAATTATATCGTTTAAATTATTTAATCGATATTTTACAAACATACAATTAACGGACACAAATTACACCCAAACTCAGAACAACTCTTTGTGGGTCACACAAAGTTTTGTCCTGTGTAGGAATCGACCACTGGACCACCAAGTCAGTCAAATCTACTATCTACTTATTAATAATTAATAATTATCTCTAGATATTTCAAATGCTAAACGTCACCGTACCCATGCTATGTGAAATAGACTATTTGTATGTTTTGTTGGCTTTTACAGCAAATATAAAAGAGTGACGCTACTACATATATTATATAGTTCATCCTTATATTATGGTTTACAACTTTTATAAATATACGTATTAATATTTTTGTATCAATGACATAACAAGTACCTAAGTAAATAATTATCATGTTATGATAGCTCTTACCACCTGTACACATCATTTTGTCGATGTTCCACGTTTTATTGTCTCATGTGACCCGGTCGAGTGTTCTGTGTGTATTGGTTAAGGTTATACTAATATGCATACAAATATATTAAGAATAGCTACTATTATAAAACAAAATTAGTTGCATTTAGTATGTGGCTTTGCTCGCGTGGTATGTTGGTAACCATCTTTATGCCAAGATGCAATAAAGGATTGATCTAAAATGTAGGCTGATGAATATCTTGGCAACAATGAACAAACACACGACCACCTGAGTCCAGTAAGTTAGGCCTTTATACTATGGCAAACATATTTATATTAATCTAAATAGGAGAGAGTGTGTAAGAAAGGGCCTTATGAATAGCTGTGACTTTCTGGACATTATATAGGTTTCATTTATAGAGATTTTATTTATTTATATATTTATATATGTGTGTGTGTGTATAATATAGTGTATGGAGGACACCCTTGCCCAGCGGTGGGAGTTTATGAGTTGAGATAAAAAATATATGTTTAATTTTCTACCATTATAGTACACAAAAACGATCGTGATATATAATACTATGTACATACATAAATACAAAGTCTCTACGCACTACTTAGTCATGAGCGTCATTTGAAACTACCTGAAAATGTATGTTTCCTTTCATATTTAAAAGATCAATAACGCATCACCTGCATCACAAGCTGTGAGCAAAATGCTACACGTGACAGTCTTGGGGGCGAAGGGTGACAATCCATAGAGCAGCGTATCTTAACTAATACTTGTATTATAAAGAGGAAAGATTTGATTTTTTGTTTGTTTGTTACGATTTAACTCAAAAACCATTCAACCGATTTTAAAGATTCTTTCACCATTAGAAATCATTTTCAGCGGGTAACATAGGCTTTATTTTATTTAAAAAAAAATTACGGGATCCATAAGAAAATTAAATAAATGTCCACCCGTGCAAATCCGGTATTACATAATATGTTACTGGTAAAACACCCGTATTACCGGTAACAAGAGATTATGTTTTACCTACTCCATGCTCGAGGTTCTGCCTATGTCACATTTCTGCTATTGAACGTGGGCGCAGGAGAAGTAATGCAAGATTTTGATACTATTATTCAAGTACTTAATAAGTTAATAATGTAATTTTTACAGGGTTTCGGCATGTTTGATTTCAATGCTGTTGATCGTGTATGGTAGCTTCCGATCTTTAAATATGGAACGAGAAGCGAGAGAACGAGCCGAGCGGGAAAGAGAGGCGTCACTTTTGGGCGGTAAACCACCCACTACCTCAAGTTCGTCTAATAATAGTGAGTTGACAACATTATCATTAATGAAGTAGGTACCTATAAGATCAACCCGGGTACCTCCTTCTTAATTTGTTTTCTTTACTATTAGTTATTTTTACTACTTGCCATACGTACGCAGGTACTCGTGTTCTGTTTGACAAACATAATAATATGTATTTTACTTTGATTTCCATTGTAGGTGTGTTTAAGTTGAAAATTAATCAGACTGTCATACTACAAAGATGTTATGTGCGATTGAGGAATACTAGAACGTTTTATTTTAGTTAATTAGGTATAAACACATTTGACTGATTCACACCCTCGTTAAAACAAAGGTGTTAAATGAAAATGATAACATGGCAATTTTCACGTTGCATCAATGTGCACAAAATAAAAATTTCCGAACAGACTTCTCATCTCATGCGTTATTGCACTGCGCGGTTTATAACATCCTAGTTTATTTCTCCTTGATCATGTTCCTTTTTAAACCACGTGTTTTATTAGAGCCTATGAAATTATTTCCGGAAATCTTTATCTTCTTCTTATATCTATATAAAATAATTTACCCTGACTGACGATCAACGCACAGCCAAAACTACTAAGTCTAGAAAGCTGAACTTGTGAACGTAAGTGTACTTTACAACGTAAGCATCCGCTAAGAAGGGATTTTTGGAAGTTCAGCTTCTAAAGGGGTAAAACATTGTTTAATCCTGGTTAAGTCACATTTATAATTAACTACATATAAAGTAGGTAGTATAAGTTATATATTATCTACTTACCTAATTACTTGACGACAAATAATAATTATTTATCACAAACTTAAAATGTTGCTCAAACGTTCCTTAAGTGACGCAAATGAGCACTACGAAGAGATTTATGGAAATACAATACCTAAACGAGTAAAATAGCTTGACCCGTTCGAAGTCAGGGCAGGCCGCTAGTAAAATTAGAGTGAAGGAATAGTGAGTGCACCTGTGTTTGTGAACACGCTTGTGCACTATAATATGCGCAACTGCGCAGGACATATTATAGTGCACAATCTCGTCACAATCACGGCCAATCTCAACAATGTGACCAAATCGGTCTGGACGACTACTTTGTTTGTGTGCGTGAATATACGTCTCTAGTGTTCATCTAAGGGAAACCTTGTTCTACATATATTATACTTAACGTCTCTAAGCATCTTAGAAAGGTATAAAATCTTTAAGCTCGATTTTGAATAATAAAGCTAATACTCGAAGGAGCAAATGTTGCATTTCAAGTAAACTAGTTCCTTTAAATTATGTTGTATGTCACTTAAATAAGTACATAGTAGCGATTGTGTAAAATCTGTGCTTGCGCGAACACCATATATAGGGGTGCACTAGATACACACATTTGAGTCGCCGTCCGTCGTCGGCGATATGTCGCTCAATCTAGCCAACACATATTTTCATAACAGAGATAACGTACCTCCCGTCGACTGCGGTACTTGGAAATGAAACAACAGAAAGTCTCCACCTCATATTGTTTACCTATGTTCATTCACATCTTCAAGGGTAGGTACTTATTAGGTTAACACCTGGCAAGAAGTCCTGTTTGTCTATATTGTGGTGCATGTAGGTATTATTATTGCAATAAAAAGAATATCCATACTGCACCGACTTCCTCTGGGGTGCAGTGTTAGTTGTGCATACATACGACTGATACGTTGAGGTCTTTCGTTTTTAGTAATTTTAATATGTATAACTGTCTACATGTTAGTTTCTTTGATACGTCCTGTAGTCAAAACGACTTGATGAATTTGGATAACTAAGGTTTTATTATTATATTATTAATTAACTGACCACCACGCTCTCGCCTGTCGCTGTCGGATTACATGTTTTCAACGATGTTGTAGGTACCTATTTAATTAATGTTTTATTATTTTGTAGATGTTCAGACGTTGAATACGATGCAGGCGTTGTGCTTCCCGCTCGGATCATCGGTGGCTCTGCTCATTATGTTTTTCTTCTTTGACTCCATGCAGACCCTCGTCGCGATATGTACAGCCAGTAAGTACTCAACCCATGTCGTTTATAGTTGACGTTTGAATAAGCTACACGTTAATACTAATGCTAAATGACGAGGCATGGTTGTGTGACATTGCGTTCTTAAAGAGAGAAAAGGTGTGACCAGGTGCGAGCCTAGGTACCTACTCAATTAATCGTAAAGTGCGTGTAGAGATGGGTTTGTACCCGGTAAATACCTGGGAATTTACCATTTCGGGTAAAAACGAGGTATTTACCCGGGTAAATACCCGAAGCGTGGGTAAATATATCGGGAGATTTTTTCACAACCCGATTTTGGTTTTATACTATTATTCGTTAAATTTATACTATACTTTACAGCCTTTAACGGTAATATTTTTCTCTCTGGCAAGGTATTCATATATTCTGTTGCACTCGGCCAATCTATTGTTATACTTATAAGCCGCTGGATAAAGACAATAGGGCGGACATTTTGGTTATAATGTTTTCGCTGCTTGTGGATTGTGGTCGTTAGTTTAGTACACTAATATGAATAATTACTAACACTAGCTAAATACTGGACATCTATGTTCGACTGTTTGAAATAAGAGCTCATCATAATAACAGGAGTTACTTACAGAAGGTAAGACTTTTAATAAGTATATACTTTAGAAATAGTTGTTTAAACCTTTTAAGTCATTATTCTTCGCAACTAACTAGATTTAATATAAACCAGCCTCATATTTTTGTCTATTTTGTAATATAGATATTAATATTTTTGTTGTAGGGCATCATGCCACGTAAGATAAAACAAGAAATTTGGAAACATTTTATTAATATTAATAAATCAGCCAAATGCAAGCATTGTGATAAATTATATAAAATATCCAATGTCAATAAAATGGAACGACACTTACTAGCCTGCTTTAAGTGTCCTACTGTAATAAAGAACCAAATTAATAATACTGCAGACACGAGAGTAGCTGTTACAAATCAGACTCAGCCTAACTTTCATCTATCAGAGAGTATAGAACTGCAAAATGAGGAAACACCATTATCGTCAAAATCGTCAAAATCAAATGAATTTAGTGAAGAAAGGAAAAAATATTTGGATCAATTAATATCCCAAGCTATATTTGTCGCTGGCGCTCCTATATCTATAGCAGAGCATCCCCTGTGGATCCGTGTGTTTCAAGAATTACAGCCATTATATAAACCACCATCAAGGAAAGCTATTGCTACTACACACTTAGATAGTATTTATAATCAAATCGGCGAAAAACTTACATTTACAATGTGACGGCTGGAGCAATCAACGCGTTGAGGGCATTTTTAACTTTATTATAGCTAAACCGGAACCAATCTTTGTAAAAAGCTTAAATACTCTCTCTAATCGTCATACAAGCGAATATATAAGTCAAGAAATTCTAAAAGTAATAAATGTTTACGGGGCTCACAAATTTGCAACCTTGATAGGAGATAATGCAAATAATATACAAAAAGCATTTGATCTGGTACGAAATGAACATCCACATATAATAACACTAAGGTGCGTGGCACACACACTAAATTTACTCTGCGAAGACTGCATGAAACCAGAACCTGTAAAATGTTTCGTTAAAATAGTTGCAGATACAATAAAAACAATAAAGCGGAGTCAATTGCTAAGTACATTACTGGCACAGATTGTTAAGGAGAAGGGGTATGGTGAAACATTAAAACTGCCAGTAAAAACGCGTTGGGGTAGTTATTGCACTGCTTTCAGAAGTGTGCAGAAAACCAAAGTAACTTTACAAACTTTGGCCGTCCATGAAGAAGCAGTAATGGCAAATGAGCACAAGGCACATCTACTTGACGAAAGCTTTTGGATAATGATTGATGAATGTATAAAATTATTACAACCAATAAATGACAAAATTTTTCAATTGGAAGGCAACGATTTAAATATACACAACGTGTATTTATCTTTCAAAGATATTGAATCCGCATTACGTTTCATCCTCCCAGATATTAAAATACTAAATGAAAACAATAAAAATCAAATTTTGAATGCACTTAAAGCTCGAATGAATGTTTGTATCAAACCCCTTCGCTACCTATATGCTAGACCCCAAAGTGTCAAGGTGTTGAGCTAGAAGAAACACAAGAAGTGGAAACATTCCAATTTTTATACGATGTAGGAGAAAGAATGGGCCTCGACATCATGAACGATTTAGCTAAATTACAGGGCAAAAGAGGGATTTTGAGGCAACTCGATTGTATGGAAAAACATTTAAAACATGAATCCAGTAGTTTGGTGGCAAGGGATTTGTGGCACGAAGCTACTAAGCAAAGTTGCAGTTCGGTTATTAACAGCGCCGTGCACATCTGCAGCCACCGAACAGTCATTTAGTGTCCTGGGAAATATTCATAGCGCCAAAAGAAATAGGCTGACCACAGAAAGGGCAGCTAAAATATCCTTTATTTCATATAATTGGAATCTGTTACATAAAAATACAATAATAACTGAAGATCCAGAAGATGAGAATGTTACTGCATCTTTAAGTAGCCCATTTTCTATACCAAATTTAAATGAGCCCTCAACGTCACAAGGGGTGTCACAATCTATTGAGTTTTTTGACGTTTCGGCAACTGCGGAAGGAGATTGGGATAGTGACTGATCTAGTTCATTGACTGTTGTTAAAGATTAGTAGGTAATTGTTAATAAATAATTGTTGCACCTATAATCTGACTGATTTTTGTCAATAAACCATGTACGTTAATTAAGAAATTGTTATAATGTGAAGACTGATTGTGAAGATTGTTTTACCTTATTTTTTTTAAATATATGTCTGTTTTGAATAAATAATTTATTATATTGTTTAACATTGTTTTATTTCATGATTTTTAAATAATATTTAAATTAAAATGATAACTATGTAATAACTACGTAGGAAGCTTAAATTATTCAATATAATTTGTTCTATAATAATACTTTCAATGATGACATAGGTTTGAACATCAAATAAAAGCACTTCTTAGCGACCATTGACTGTAGTTAAAGTAAATCGTGAGCTCTCTCTATCGTATTATACATTTTTCTGAAAAGACCCATGCTTCGGGTATTTACCCGGGTAAATACCCGGTTTATTCCCAAACGGGAATTTACCTGGGTATTTACCCGTCGGGTACTTACCCATCGCCCATCTCTAAGTGCGTGCGCCGTTACCATAAGTACCCATGCTTATTGTATAATAGTCCTCAGTAATAAGTATATACCTACCTAGGTATATATTTATAACTGAGGAGGTATATACTTATTGCTGAAATATGTTGTATAAAGTGCGTTTAGATACCTACCTAAACGCACTTTATCCTTACTAATATTATAAATGTGAAAGTTTGTAAGAATGGATGGATGGATGGGTGTTTGTTACTCTTTCACGTAAAAACTACTGAACGGATCTGGATGAAATTTGGCACACAGATAGATTATGGTCTGGAATAACACATAGGCTACTTTTTGCAGCGATAACCGACATCCACGCGGGCGGAGCCGCGGGCAACAGCTAGTACAACATATTTGAGCAAAGATATGCCTCGTTATGACTGTTGAAACTTATTATTAGTGGAGTATTGTTAGACATAAAACTGTGAAAACCTCGGAACCCACTAAATGGATTTTCATGATACTTTTGCAATAAAAAAGGTTACCCATCAAAATATGCCGATCTCAATTTGCAAAAAAAAATGATGAGTATGAATAAGTCATAGAATTTATGCAAGTTATCTAGCCGACTGCCTTATTTTTTAAATAAACCGATTTTTCATCACGTATTAAAAATCACAAAACTCACACCCTTCTCCAGATATAGGTACCTCTACAACGATTTCCTCCTATACATTTTTGTGTGTCTATAGCCCTTTTTGTCTACATTTCCGGTTTAATTGAAGTACGCGGTTTGTTTGATCTAAAAACACTTGCTGGAACAAGGTGTTTCATTTGAGGGTTTGCCCTCTAAAATTGGTTGAGTCGGAGGAAAGCTAGGAGTGAACATTCAACTTGGCTTACTATTCGCTTTTTTTTAACAAAATAGCATTTTTTTTTTGGGTCGAGGCAGTATAAATCAAGAGTATTGTAACACCAGCGTTATTATAAAAATTAATTAAGCTACAATAGCGCAGTAAGTAGGTACCTACTACAATCACAATGTGCTCCGTTATCAGTCGGCAGTTAATCGACTCGTTAACCTTTTGATATGTCGTACGGCACTTTCATACTTATTTAAATTTCCGGTTGAACGGAACTGCATAT
This sequence comes from Trisateles emortualis, assembly GCA_947095525.1. Classification (NCBI taxonomy): domain Eukaryota; kingdom Metazoa; phylum Arthropoda; class Insecta; order Lepidoptera; family Erebidae; genus Trisateles; species Trisateles emortualis. The sequence continues at coordinate 11,781,980 of OX352750.1, forward strand.
TATTATTGCGTTATCACTACTGGTTTTTATATACCAGTTCAAAAATCTCAGTAAAAATACTCCAATAGCATCCTGTCTGATAAACATAAAAGATGATGTGTATAGGGTCACTGCATTTGAGCAGTGTGAACGTAAAATATAGAACTATACAACGTCTGTACGTTGTGTTATAGTGTCGCGCTTCGTACGCTCTAAATAAACTTAAAAATTTATGAAAAATCATGAAATCGTGTAACGTAACGCATAAAAAAATCGATATCGGTTGGTAGAGGTGTGGTCGGAAAATTGTTTAAAAAATGTTTCAAGAAGAAGCTTTAAAATGCAAATTTTAGAGTTAAATGTCCCCTACCCTTATGCTTGTTATTGTAGTATATAGGTACCTATAACGAAGTTAAAAGGAAAACTATCACAGCTGAGTAGGTTTTGCAATAGTTGACCAACTTATAAAATGGAGGTAGGTACCTACTTGGAAAAGTAAAAAGGAAATTTCCATTCAAATGACCTAGGGTGATAAAGTTTTTAGTTGTGATTTATTTATTAAGAGGTTTGCTCACAGCATATACATTTAAATATCAAGTTAAATATTTTAAAGTGGCACTGTTCCCGTGTATATGCCAATTACGAGCTAACACAGCATTCTTAAACAGACTTATTATTAATTAACTACTTATAAAGAAAAAAAATCAAAAAACTTCACTTAAGTTAGACTAATTGTTACAACTAAAAAAATTTAACAAAAGACTTAAGGTACTTAGGGACTTCAAAATACTGTATTTAAATTTGTTTTTGCTGTCGAAAAATATGTTAGTTTCACGTTCTCTATTGATGAAAGAGTTTAGATCGGTGCAAATTCTTATCATTGGGAAGTTACGTCCTATGATGTTAGTAGTGGTGAAAGGTAATTTAATCATTCGAGTTATTGGATAGTGAGGAATCCGACGCGGGACATTCAGACACACGCGTGTAAGCAAATCAAGACAACTACGGAACCCTGCACTGCGCGTGGCATTATTACTATTATATAGTTTTCAATTTACACAGAGTATTCTCCTATAATTTAAGGATCTAATAATTAAAGGCCTTGACAGATTCTCAGTAACGTTTAAGAACGCAGTGTCACTAGGTAGGTACTCACATTTAGCTCGCTACAAGTTACTCTGCGTGTTGCGGTTTTCTTTTTAATAAAGACAACTCCTGCACTAGAGAACAAACCCTGGACTTTACAAATTGTTTTTTTCTTTTTTATCGTTTGGTTAATGGCCAACCTGGTGACGAGAGTTATTTGGATCATCCATATAATACAGTTAACGGACACAAAGTACACCCAGATTCGGGACAACCATTTATGAATTGTTATCAGCGCCTTAAATTATGCTTCACAATATTGATTGCGCGTCAGATCCAGCTGCCCTTCTGCGCGTAGGTAGGTACCTACGCTACGCGATTCTATTAAATAGTATAAAAAAACAGCAATCTTCATTAGTGTACTAAGTATTTGACAACAGCGATATCCCCTTTAATTATCTTCGTTTCATTTATCAATAGTCCAATATCCTCTCGATTGACTGAGGCCGGAATCCAACATAATTTCTATACATATGACTTAAATTGCTATGTCATATGTATAGAAATGATGTCGGATTGACATGCCATGTCAAGTGCGTGACATGCATACGTGATGTGACGATGATCCCGTTGTGACGTGCAGTAATAGCGTGCGCGGCGCTGGCGTTCCTGCTGACGCCGCTGTGCCAGTACGTGGCGGGGAGCGCGGGCGTGGGCGCCAGCCGCGCGCCCGTGTGCGGCCGCTACTCCGCGCCCGAGCTGGCCGCCGCGCTGCTGGCCGCCGCCATCGTCGCCGTCTGGGTACTCACCGGACACTGGCTGCTCATGGACGGTCTGTACACACACTATTCACTGAACCTTCCTGCGCTACCCTACGTATTAACCCTTTAATACCCACTAGAGCACTAACAGAGGAGCAATAATCAAGTCACAACCAGCCAACATCATCAAGCGCAACAGAGATACGTCACACGTTTTCTTCGAGCACTCTTCTATAAATTATTGATTCATTTTTATTTCATGTTTTTCAGTGTATGCATTTGAGATGGGTCAGTTACCGCAGCCTACCCTAAATAAGTAAATATATAAATTTCAATTGGTATTTACAGACTTTCACAAAAACGTACAGTTAGCAAAATGAAATGGTGTTCTTTACAAACAGTTGTTTCATATGCTATTCGATCCTGTTTCTAATAATGATAAGAAATATATCGGATCAACTGAGGATTATTTTGAGAGTATTTTGTACCGGCCAAAAAGGTACAAAATACTCTATGGGAACAATTTTATTGCGATTGCAGTCACTTTTAGTAATAATAATATCCTCAGTACCTACAGAATTTTGATCCTTAAAAAAGTCACTATTAAAATCAATTCACTATTTCTTAAAGATTGCCATACGATTAAGGTAGTTGCCCTTAATGACATGTTTCAAATTATCAATCTTTGCATGTGAATAGAAGAGAAACAGGTGAATCGATATACTTTGTTATGTTTCGCGACACGTAGGTATTACAAATTGTGATCGATATTACAAAGTAAAAATGTATTGTTGCAGCGATGGGCATGGGTTTGTGCGTGACGTTCATCGCTCTGATCCGCCTGCCGTCGCTGAAGGTGTCCACGCTACTGCTCACCGGTTTGCTACTGTACGACGTGTTTTGGGTCTTCTTCTCCTCCTACATATTTACCACCAACGTCATGGTCAAAGTTGCCACAAGGTATTATAATAATATCAGCATTTCGTAAACCCAAGATTATAATATCCTACCAGTCGCGTATAAGGACGGGTGGAACACAACCGTTCCTCAAGAAGAAAATTTATAGTAGATATTACGTACGTTCGTAACGTAAACGTACTGAAAGTGTAGATAGTTATTCTAATTGAATTAAATTAGCGATCCGCCTTCGATTCACTTTGGTTTATTTTTATTTTATGTAAATATAACATGCATGTATTATAGGTACGTATAAGCTTCCTCTTGAATCTCCATCTATTGCTGAACCGGCATTAAATTTTGTAAGTGTGTGTACCGACAGACAGCTGGACGACTTTGTTTTATACTATGTAAATATTGTCGTGCACCAACCAGCTTGAAGAATCAATTCATAATAATAATATTATGAAGAGAAAATATTTATATTTTTATTTGTAACAAAAACGAATGGCCGCCGTCTTAACCATCTAAGATTTGCGGATGATCTCATCTTGCTTGAAGAGGATTCAAGCAAATTACAAATAATGGTGCAATCGTTAGCTAACAAGAGTAAAGAAGCAGGCCTACAAATAAATACAAAGATTATGACCAACTCAACAGAGATCAACATAGTCTTGGACGAAAATAACCTTGAATGTGTATCAGAGTAAAATGGCCAAATTATCGCCGCTACGGGCCAAATGTCAAAGGAAATAACGAAAAGGATTGCCATTTGATTGAAAATACTAGTCACTAAAAGAAATTATGAAATGTAAAGAACTGAGTATAAAATTAAATATCAAAATAAAAACTTTCAATACATGTATCCTTCCCTGCATTACATATGGCAGCGAGACCTGGTCCCTCACCCAAAAAGAAAGACTAGCCAAATGTCAGCGGGCAATGGAGAGAAGTATGTTGAGAATAAAACTAACCGATAAGGTTAGCTCCGCCGATATTAGAGACAAAACCAAAGTAACGTAATTACTCTAGCTGACCAGCTAAAATTGCGATCAACAGGTCACACCCCTGGTGTTGCAAACGTCCATAGGCTACGGTAACTGCTTACCATCAGGCGGGCCGTATACTTGTTTGCCACCTTGGTTAAAGAAGTGGAGCCAACAAGTGACTCTCTGGCACCCGAGAGATGCGTGTAGACAACGGGGACGTCCTACAAAAAGATGGGAAGATAATTTCTGCTTAGCCTTGGGGCCATATTAGACCAGAGTAGCAACTGATAGAGTGCAGAGGAAACAGTTGGAGGAGGACTATGTCAAAAGATACACCGAACTGAGAGACATTTTATAACCACACAAATCAGTATCAACTAAATTAACTTGTCAGTTCTGGAAATAAATGGCTTTAATTTTTTTTCAATCTTTTCCCTATCGAAAAATTTAGCTTTATAAACCATTTTATAAATTCTTTCACCTATGCTAATTTATAAAATCGCCCAAGTAACACATCAAAGCAGTATAATTACAGCATTTATGTATCCTTTTAGCATTTTGAGTTAGTTTTATAATAGCATTATAAACGTTTATACGGCTACTATAATGCTTATTTGGGCACAAATTATACGGCTTTAGGTCATAAATAGGTTCACAAAGCTGGTTTATTGCATTACAGGAGCATTATATTAGCATTACTGTGGCCAATGAAGTTGCCAATCGCATTAAAGGAGCATTATTATGGTCAATGTAGTTGCCAATCGCTTTATAAAAGCATTATACTAGCAATATTATTAATAAAGAAGATGTTAATTGCATTACAAAAGCATTATACTAGCATTAGAATGGAGTAAAAGAATTATAAGATCTTTTTAAGTGTTCACAGTTATACCATAAATCCTACAAAATCATCACGGTATAATGTTCATTAACGTTGTAATTTAACTCCTTTCAACACAAAATTGAATGAGTGACACCATATTTAAATTGCATCAAAACAAAATTTATAAAACTAATAAAGTTTTTATTATTGCATGACTTCAAATATTACTGCGCAGTGTAGATTACTGTAAAAGTCTGTATAAGTTTTATTGAAAATTTTCACGCGCCTTCGATTTTCTGTAGTTTTGATATAAAATATTTATATAATTATGCGTGAAATTAACCAAGACAATTTTACATTCCAAGTATTGAACTAGTTTTGCATATTTAACATAATAGTATTGGTTGGGCAGTATTAAATTAAGTTATATTTTTATTATAGAGGTCTATTGCTTTTATTTATAGGTCCGAATGATAATATTTTTTGGCCATAAAATATTTACAAAATGTAGTCATTCTTTAGCACCCCGGTGAGCCTTTTAAAAGCTTATTAATGCTCAGCTTGTATAAATACTTTCAGGTGAACAATTATTAAGCCAAAGGCTAGAGAGAGGACTCTTGGTGAACCACATTAGTGCTATTGGTTATAAAGTAGTTCTGTAAGGGTTCACCAGAACACCAGTAGACTTGATATAAACTAAAATAGTGCCGTTACTTAAAAACAATTTTAGGGATCCTTGAGCAAAAAAATAATCCGTATGTTAGCTTACCGCTAAAACAGCTAAGAGCTGTTTAGCGGATTTACGTGGCATTACAATGGTACAAGTTTATGCTATTAAACAGGATTAGGCATTATCTAACTACTCAAAAATGCTATTGTAGATCGAAATGCACTAAAAACAGCTGGAAGCTGTAGAGCCGTGTTGTAGTTTGCTGTAATAAAACTAAAGGCATTACAACAGCATTTTGCTATGCCATTATCCAACCGTTATGAAATGTAAAGCATGATAATGGTTTTGAAATGCCACTATAAAGCTTCAAGATGGCCTTAAGTTTTATGTAAGTTTACTATTCGTTTGTTAAAATGCTTCCTGTGTTACTTGGGCGGTGCAATAGTTTTTAAGTTTATTCATTACAAAGAAAAATAGCGAGAGGCGGTATTTTTTTAAATTAAGGGACCCATACGAAAACTAGATAAATGCGTGTGATGTGCGATGCGAAGCCGGGACGTGCCGCTAGGCTATAATATTATAAAAGTCCGTTATATTTTAAATGTAACATCACAGCACTAATAATAAAATGACGCAACTGGCGTTTTGTTTTCGGAAACGACTCCCTTCCACTCAACATTGTTATGTACATAGTAGAGTGTATATGGTCTAATAATGCATGTGTGTCGTGCAGGCCGGCAGAGAACCCCATGAACGTAGTGGCGCGGCGCCTGCAGCTGGGCGGCGCCATGCGGGACGCGCCCAAGCTGTCGCTACCGGCCAAGCTCGTGTTCCCCTCCATGCACCACCAGGGACACTTCTCCATGCTCGGTAATAACTTACAGTATAACACTCCACACACACACACACACACACACACACACACACACACACACACACACACACACACACACACACACACACACACACACACACACACACACACACACACACACACACACACACACACACACACACACACACACACACACACACACACACACACACACACACACACACACACACACACACACACACACACACACACACACACACACACACACACACACACACACACACACACACACACACACACACACACACACACACACTCCTGACACGCCTCTCATCTAAACTGGATACCACCTTCCTTCTAATCTTACCTCTTATGCTCGGTTTCTATAATCATCGAATCATCATTTTACAAAAGATACCCATTAGTATAAAAATTACCGGCAAGGCACCGCAAGTGGCCTTCAAATGGCGCAAATATTATACAATATATGAATATTTAAACAACAAAACGTCATGATACAAGCAGCTATTGGCTCACATAAAATTCTTATTCCTATTTTTTATTTTACAATCGATTTATTTTTATAAATTTTGATTACTACCAACGGAACTCATAACACTCAATTATATAACTTTTTTAAAACGTCATGATACAAGCAGCTATTGGCTCACATAAAATTCTTATTCCTATTTTTTATTTTACAATCGATTTATTTTTATAAATTTTGATTACTACCAACGGAACTCATAACACTCAATTATATAACTTTTTTAAAAATTTATAATGTAGAGATAAGAGTTTGTTACTAAAATCGTGCAAATTTTAAGCCCTTTATTATTATTTATATATATTCTTTGACTATTTATATTTAGGTATATATTTTTTTTTTTTTTTTTATGTATTCAGATGATGAACTTTACTTATCTGCTAATGACGATAGTTTGTCGAATAATGATAGTTTTTCGTCTGTGACTGGCACGCTGAGTGATGAAGTACAGCAAAAATTTACCAACGTTTCTCGTACGCACTTTAATGTGTGCCATATTAATGCTCAAAGTGTACCAAGTCACTACAGTGATCTTTTAGAAACTTTTTCTAGCGCTGATGTTCATGCCGTCCTGATTTCCGAGAGTTGGCTAAAACCTAATCTTCCTTCTACCTCTTACTCTCTCCCCGGCTTTATTCTGATAAGGAATGATCGAGTCGGTAGGAGAGGTGGTGGTGTTGCCATTTATCTCCGCAGTCACTTTCCGTACAAAATTCTTGCTGCCTCCACTTCTGACACTTCGACGACTGCGGAATATCTGTTTCTTGAGGTTAATGTCAAGGGTACTAAAACTGTTCTTGCTGTTGTTTATTGTCCACCTTCTATTGATTACTTCTCCAGTCTCGAAAAGATTCTGGAATCTTTAGGGTCTGAATATTCACATCACATCATCATGGGCGACTTTAACACCGACCTCCTCTCTCCTGTGTCCCACCGTTCCCGTAAACTCCTAGATATCGTCGAGTCAGCCTGTCTGCACGTTTTACCACTGCAAGCCACTCACCATAACAATCAAGTTCTGGACACCTGGCTCGACTTAATCCTTACCTCTGTTCCTGCCCTAGCCTCATTCCATGGTCAGCTTTCTGCGCCTGGTTTTTCTCACCACGACCTTATTTACTTATCCTATGTCCTTAAACCTCCCAAACCCCCACCTAAAGTTCTGCACATGCGGTGTTTTGGTCGTATGGACATCGAGAAATTGCAAAGTGACGCATCAGATCTCAACTGGGATGACTTGGTAGCTGCACCTACAGTAGATGAGAAAGTTAGTTTACTCACCAATAAAGTCATTGCTCTCTATGATGTCCATGCTCCTGTAAGGAAGGTAAAACTAAAACGCCTTCCTGCACCCTGGATAACAGTAGGTGTTCGTATGGCGATGAGACGTAGGGACCGTGCTTTTCGCAAATATAGAAGGGATCGCTGTGATGACAATTGGGCCACTTACAAAACTGCAAGAAATCGGTGTAATCAGATGATACGGGATGCTAAACGCCGACATATTCACAGTAACATCACTTCCTCATCCCCTGCCGATATCTGGAAGTTCCTCGGGACCCTAGGTATCGGCAAACAGCGACGCGTTGACTTTCAGAGGACACTTGGTTTGGATGATATTAACAAACATTTCTCATCTAGCACTCCAATGGATCCCCAAACCAAGTGTCACACTTTAAGTTACATAGCTGACTTAACTCGTCTGAATATTAAAACCTTTTGCTTTTCTCCAGTGGCCGAAGATGATATCAAAAAGATCATCCTTTCCATTAAATCCAATGCGGTGGGCAGTGATAACATCAGCCGCCGCATGATCACCCTAATCCTTGAACAACTCCTTTCGCCGATCACACATATTGTCAACTATTCCCTTTATTCTGGAACCTTCCCATCACTGTGGCGTAAAGCCTTCCTTATCCCTCTGCCTAAAATACAAAATCCTTCCCTACCTAACCACTTCCGTCCAATATCCATTCTTCCCTTCCTGTCCAAAGTGCTTGAGGCCTGTGCGCACAAGCAGCTGTCTCGTCATATTTATTCTCACAACTTGCTAAGTCCGTTACAGTCTGGCTTTAAGCCAGGTCACAGCACTACATCCGCCCTCCTCAAAGTGACTGGCGATATCAGGGAGGGCATGGAAGACACCAAGGTCACTGTACTGACCTTGGTTGATTTCTCTAGTGCCTTCGATACCGTCAGTCACGACATTCTGTTAGCCATCCTCTCCCATCTAATGATATCTTCTGAAGCTCTGGATTGGTTCTCTAGCTATCTTCGAGGTCGTCAGCAATCTGTCCGTCTCGATGAGTCATCTTCGAGTTGGTATGATACTGACGCTGGCGTTCCTCAAGGCGGTATTCTTTCTCCTTTGTTGTTTTCTATTTTCATCAACCTCCTAACTAAAAATCTTCAATGTGCGTATCATCTGTATGCCGATGACTTGCAGGTATACTCTCAGGCCAGTGTGGACACCGTGTCATCAGCTGTTGACATGGTCAATAGTGATTTAAATCACATTAGTAGCTGGTCTGGTAGGTTTGGCCTAAAGGTCAATGTTACCAAATGTCAAGCCATCGTCGTAGGCAGCCAGCGGCTACTATGCAGGTTAAACACTTCTGCACTGCCATCTCTTACTTATAATGGGGCCACCATAAACTTATCACCGACTGTTAAAGATCTAGGCCTATTTATTGACAGTACATTAAGTTGGCGGGCTCAAGTGACCCATGTTTGTCAAAAAGTCACTGGTACCCTACGTGCTCTTTATCGGTTGAAAAACTTCCTTCCTTGCAAAACTAAGACAGCGCTTGTGCAGGCTTTAATTTTTCCTATTGTTGACTATGGTGATGTGTGTTATTTCGACCTGAATGCAGACCTTCTCTACAAACTTGACCGTCTTCTTAATAACTGCATTCGATTCATTTTTAATCTCCGGAAGTATGACCATGTGTCAACTTATCGGTCCCAATTAAAATGGTTACCCATTGCTCAACGTCGCAAACTACGAGCTCTAACTACTCTTTTTTCTATTCTGACGTCGTCCAACTCCCCTTGTTACTTAACTCCTTACTTCCAGTATCTCTGCTCCGTGCATGACAAAAGAAACCTTCGTTCTTCTAATAACCTTCTCCTATCCTGTCCCTCTCACTCAACTGATTTTATTCACTCTGCGTTTCCTGTCCAATCTATTTTACTTTGGAATGCCCTTCCTCTCGAAACCAGGACGTCCACCAACCGACTCGCGTTCAAAGTTAAGGTTCGCGAATTATTGTTGCCTCAATAGACTGGCAGACTTATCATAACAACACTTGTTATATATTTTATATATATATAGGTATATATATTCATATGTAGGTATATTGTATTGTTATAGTATATTATTTAGTTTATGTATTAAAAACATTTTTATAAATATATATTATAAAAGTATATTAATGTAATTACTTATATAAATTTTAAGTACTTTCTGATCCACCCGGACTTCTTGTATGCACCTACTTTGTTTCTCTCTGCACCACCCTAAGGTTGACTGGTAGATAATGCCCCAGGCATTAAGTCCGCCTATACATAAATGTTGTGTATGAAGTTTAATAAATAAAAAAATAAATAAAAATAATGTAATTTCTCAAAACATAATTCAAGTCATAATGTTGTTTTTTCATAACAGTTTATTTATTTATTTAAGGACAACCAACAATTCAAACAAAGGAGATTCGTGGTAAAGTGTTGCCTCAATTAAAGGCTGCCACGGCATGCGACATTTTCCTTCATAACAGACAATTATTAAGTATAAGTAAAATATATATTTGGTTCTGGCGCTCTAGGGTCGTAGTTTTACCTAACACTACGTACCTCACTGCGCTTATTTTTACTAGATACTACCTTTTATTTTGTTTCCATTGCAGGTACATAACAATGCGAATAAATAACATTTAATAAGGATTGATGTTAATACAATAACCTGTATGTGTGTTTGTGTTGAAAATGAATTTTCAAAACACTCGCAAGTGGCAATCCCTCTTAATAGTTTTGTGTGAAAAAATGCGCACCCTTAATAATTGTGAATTAATAATAATACTTTTAAATGATGGCAGGGGACATTTTATCCTTAATCATTGTAAATCAGTCCATCGAACACCCAATCCCATAGCCAAAATTATTTGATTTCACATGTTGTAATAGCTCTACACTTACCATAGGCAGGTCATGGCTGTACAGCATTAGTGCAGCTGTGGCATGACTATGGTAAGCGTCTCATCCCATTTTAAATTAAAATTCTCTAAGGGCCTCTGCGTGTTGGATCTATGTCCCCGCGTAAGCCTTTCAAAGGCCCGAATCTCCTTGAATGATGGTAAAATACCCGTGATTAAGAGAGACATAATAATAAATGTTATTTGTTCTCTCACACAATACATAACAAGTTATTATAAATACACACAACAAGTCCATACAATTGTTGTAATAATGTGCATTTGCTTTTCTTAAAATTATCACTATGCACTTATTTATTACCTTATTAAATACCTTTGTAGCAATATGTAAATTACCATACTATTCTTTTTATCACACACTATCAGTACTACGATAAGATTTTTTATAAATAATTAAGTATTGTTAACTGCATTAATTTACATACCACCATAATTTTGACTAATAATAACGTGATTAATAACGTGAGATTTTAACTATCTGACGATCTAGCGGTAGCATAACGAAATACAGGTGGTAACATTAACAGTTCACTGACGTTTACATTTTTTTTAAACGAACAACAGCATACCACAAACAAACTATTATTATTATTTCAAAAACAAAGAGTGTGTCCCTCACAGCTCATGTCTATTAGCGAACGACTATTTTCTGGAATTATACCATTTGGAAAGATGTGCAATCATCGGGATCCCTTCTTTTCTCATAATGTTCTTTGTCTTAATATACTTCGGCATAACGATTTTGGCACAATTTGTTTTGGCATAATAATACTTCGGCCTAATTTTTTATGGCATACCTTTTATGTTGGCACAATCATGTTAAAGACTAATTTGTGTTGGTATAAATTAGATTCGCATCACGTTAGTAGGCCTAATGACTATTAGCATGACGTTAGTAGGCCTAATGACTATTAGCATAATAATATTTAAGCATATAATTAATATAGGTAAATAACAAAAATATTTTTTATGCAAATTATTTATTATACATAACATTATGTAACTTAAACGATTTTTCAATCGCGAGATAACTTTTATCTGAAGAATATATTAGTTAACTTCTACCTATTATGAGAATAAATATGGCGGTTATTTCTCAGATAGAAGTTAATTTATTGAAACAGTGGTCCTTAATTATGTATAATTATTTATTTTAGGTGTATATTTTTAGCAATTGCTTGTAAAAATACTAGTTTAGAAGTATACTCATCTTTTTTACTTGGCATAATTTGACTAGGCATACTATGAAGATCATAGAATTTCAATTAGAATAATATAGATTGGGTTACTTTCTTCTTTAAAAATGCGTAGGTTAGGTTAGGTTAGAACTGTGACCTCTTATGCCAGAAACGAACATGCTCTCATGGGCAAGGATATAAAAACCAAATAATTATCATTAAATCAACTTTTATTTATTACAATTACTAAAAAAAAACAATTAAATTAATCATCAAAATTACAACTTTGCAATAATACATTTAGTGACACAATAGTTTTACGACACCACCGTCTTCTTAGAAAAATAAAAAATAATTTCTATTCTACCTACAATATCAAGTGCCTACAAATTTCATTAGAGCAATATTGTATAAACGTGTTAGCAGTATTGTATAGTGTCTAATATTCTAGGTGTTAATAATTATTTCAATGTTATACCTATAAAAATATGTTTTAATGTAATTATGCGTAAATAAATTTATGTTTTAGGATATAATGCTTAAAAAAGTTATGCTATAGAACTTTATGCTTAATATATTTATGCATTAGAAAGTTATGCCTAATCATTGTTATGGTTTGAAAAAATCTGCCTAAAACATTATGCGTAAGCTGTTATGCGTAATTATATTATGCGAAAATATAATTATGCCTAACAAAAATATGCTAAGTTATATTAGGTCTTAAAATTTTAGGCAAATGGATAGGGAACCGCAATCATCGTATGAATTAGTTAGATTATATCATAACTAGCTGACCTAGCAAACGTTGTTTTGTTACTAAAATAGTAATATCGCTATTAAAAAATAGGAGTTGATGGTAGAAGAATGAAAATTTAGGGTTGTGTGTATTTTAATGCTGAATCATAAAAATAAAAAAAATTGTCTTAAACATAAAATTTTGGGGTGGACCACCCTCAACATTTAGGGCGATGACAAATAGATATGGTCCGATTCGCAGGCCTAATCAATATGCACACATGATTTTACAAAAATCGTTCGAGCCATTTCGGAGGAATTTAATTATAAACAACGTGACACGAGAATTTATATATAAGATTATGTTTCAGGTCTAGGTGACATAGTGATGCCGGGACTACTTCTGTGCTTTGTGCTGCGATACGACGCCTACAAGAAAGCCACCCTAGTATGTCAGATGGGACAGGTGCCTGGTCCTAGATCCATGGTAAACACCATATTGTCTGCTAGTTTTTTAATTTCTAACGGTGGATTACACCCTCATGGTTTATACCTTAACCCTATATTACATTAATTTGATAGTAATCTCAAATATAATTCCATGCTTATACCGAGCTTCATGTATTCCCAGCCCACTAAGATAAGTCTTTTCATAAAATATATCATTGTAGGTACATATATGTATATATCTCATCTTATTTTTGCATATTTGCATTTAGAAAAACTGGTCAAATGCGAATTAAACTCAAGAGTTCCATTAGTCGATTTATGCTCTTAAACCGGCTTATCTCAGAGTGGGGAACAACAAAAATGGTTTTAAATTAACGGGAAATCTTTTATTTGTAATGAGTTGAATTGAGTAATAAGTTATCTTCTTTTTGCTTTATGTATAGATATAGAAAGTTCGTAACTAGCCTCTTTAGTTCTACTTATTGTATCAAGCTGGTTTCGATATAATTAGAAGCCAACACTTAAAAACGTCGTCGTCGTTTGAAACTATGTAGGTACTAGTTTAATTTCAATTTTAGATCAGTGGTAACAAACTCATCAGTTAATAGAGCCAATTATTTGTTTAACTTACATTGTATAAAAAGCCGTTTCTAGTAGAGAAAGATGATCATAAATATGTGTGTGGGTGTGACAGGGATCCCGGCTGACGTACTTCCACTGCTCGCTGCTGGGCTACTTCCTGGGCCTGCTGACGGCGACGGTGTCGGCCGAGGTGTTCAAGGCGGCCCAGCCCGCGCTGCTGTACCTCGTGCCCTTCACACTGCTGCCGCTGCTCACCATGGCCTACGTCAAAGTCAGTCCGACCACTCACTTCTCAACTCACGTCACGTCCTTATCAAATTTGCTTTGATTTGATAAATAAATAGGGGTCGCCCGCGACTTAGTCCGCGTGGTAATTTAGAATATTTTCCTCGATTTTGCAACAAATCTCATTACTGCTTCGCTCCTATTGATCATAGCGTGATGTTATACACTGACGGACTCATAAACTGCATCAAAGTAATAGACGACTTTGAAATAAATATTTTAACCAAGTAGTCAAACTTTCTATACAGATTTAAATTGAAACCTCTAGATTGGTTCGTGAACTTTAAAACAGTGTAGGGTCATATCCTTAAGTTTAAGTTTGTGTACTGGAAAGGACCTTAAGACTTTTTTTGAAGAAAAACAGAAATTTAAGGAAAATTGGTTTAATTAAAAAATTGGTTTTAACAATAGACACAAACTTTATGCAAGGGTTTATTTATGTTTTAATAAGGTGTATTACCTCCACGTGCCCTTATTACGGATTCTAATCTGTTCCGCATAGATTTTATTAGGGTTATTAAAAGATCTTGCGGAATATTGTCCCATTCTTCTGAAAGTGCTGTTCTTAGTGCTGCCACTGTCGTGGGCAAAGGGTTTCTCGCATATACAGCTCTTTTTAAATTGTTCCAAACATGCTCAATGGGATTAAGATCCGGGCTGCGTGCTGGCCAATTCATTGTACGTATCCCAACCTCTTCGCAATATTGTCGAACTTGTGCAGCAGCGTGCGGCCGGGCATTATCCTGCATTAAAGTAAAATTTTCGCCTATGAATCCCATGTAAGGCACCACGTGATCTTCTAAGATCTCTGTTATGTAGCGATGTGCAGTCAAACCCCCTCTATTACCGTTTTGACGGACCATGTCTATGAACACAAGTTCTGTTCGCCCGTTCATCGATATGCCACCCCAGACCATACACAAACCGCCTCCAAAAGGAACACGCTCCTCAATGCAACTTTGAGCATATCGCTCCCCACGTCGACGATAGACTCTTCTGCGACCATCTGCACCATATAAACATGTCCTACACTCGTCCGTGAACAATACGGAGGTCCATTGCTCTTCTGTCCAATTCAGGTGATCACGCGCAAATCTTAAGCGAGCTTGTCTGCGAGCTACGGACAACTTTGGACCATTTGCTGGTCTAAAAGGGGTGATATCCGCTTCCTTTAACCTTCTTCTTATTGTTCGTGCACTCACGTTTACTCCACGCACTTCATTAAGCTCTGTTTTGATGTTAACAGACGTGAGGAAACGATTTCGCAGGGAAGTTGTAACAATAAATCGGTCATCACGACCGGTGGTTGCTCGAGTCCTGCCTGTACCACGTCTCCTTCTGTAAGAATCTGTCTCCACAAACCTTCTGTATATTCTAGAAACCGTAGACTGGTTTAAATTTAAATTTCTACCAATCGTTCGTTGATCCAAGCCCTCCCGCACCAATGCTACAATTTGAGCCGCTTGTTCGGACGAAGTATCCATATTATGGTTCAAAAACTCTCGATGAGTTAAAAAACTAACCCAACAATTCTGCTGGTAACAATAATTCAATTGACAAAAGAATAAAAAATCAATGATAATCAATTTAAAACTTTGCTATAAATAACACGCAAATCTGATACTACGAGTAAATTTTCTTTTCCCGGCTATATTCATTTGTTTTACTGCAGTTCTATTTTTAAATTTTCCTTTTTTTTGAGATTAAGAGCCAGTCTTTCCATATTTATATAATTTAATCTAAAAAGTTATCATACTTATTAAAAAATCATTTTAAAAATAATCCTGAACTTTGATGCAGTTTATGAGTCCGTCAGTGTATATCCACAGGATAAATACACTATTCAACAAAAAAAAGATTTTTCTTATCGAACCAGTACTTTTTGAGATTAGCGCGTTCAACCAAACAAACAAACTCTTCAGCTTTATAATATCGATTTGATTAATATATTTAACACAGTCAGTCTGTGGGTAGCTTTTAGTCGGTAAGCCGGCCGCCTACCACCTTTAGGAGAGACCGACATATCCGCTTTGCTTCCCCGAGCGGGGCGGCATGCGTAAAGCATTTACCCTCTAGAAAAAAAAATGCAGTCTGTAGGTAGGTCAAGTAAAAACTTTTGCACAAACGTTCCTTAAATAACGTAAGGGGGAGCACCAGGAAAGAATTTTTGGAAATTTCACCCCTAAATCATTAAACCTAAGCATGAAATTTCATATTGCTTATGGTTAAAAATTGCACACCTATATCTGGGCTTTTAGAAAATTCACCCATAAGGAGTTAGAATAAGGAATAAGCGGTTGTATGGAAGTTATTTCTAAAGGAAGAAGTATGCAATTTAATATTATGCTTCTGGTTAGAAATAAATGTACACCTATAACGGCGTTTGTTGTTGAATATTTCACCCCGTTAGCATGCTCTTACATTTTTGACGCCCTGGAATTTATCGCAGGTATCTGAGTCAAAAACAACAACATAAAGCGCGCGCACACATTGTAACCGTATGACGCTCAATATTATAGATAGATAGAATATTCTTTATTGCACACCACATAAACAATACAAAAGGAAACAAATTAAGTACAGGTAGGGACAATGGGCGGTCTTATCACTAAGAGCGATCTCTTCCAGATTCATATAGATCACTTTTATAACGTTGGTACTTGAAGTTATTATTTTATCATTTTACTAGGGGTCGCCCGCGACTTCGTCCCCGTGGTAATTTGGTGCTACTGATCCGCTCCTATTGATCATAGCGTGATGTTATAAAGCATATAGCCTTCCTGGATAAATGCACTATTCAACAAAAAAATATTTTTTCTAATCGGACCAGTACTTCCTGAGATTAGCGCGTTGAGTTAGTATATTTTGTGGATCTTTATTATATTGTTTATCTATTAATATAGATGATATATAATTATATATACATATATAAATGAATAAAATTAAAGTCTATTTGCAATGTAAAAATAACAAAATGTTATCTAAATTCTTAGTCAGAAATTCTGCAAAGAAATAAATAACACTGCTTTTTAGTTAAAGCACAGAATACTTAATAGTACAGGTACAGAAGGTTCACTTCGCTAAATCATTTAAACAAATATCAACTTTGCTCGCACACAATAGAGCGCAATTCAGCTCCCCAGAACAAAACTTACCTACTCGTTTATTTACCTACAAATTGGCTCCCTTTGTATTGCGTATTTCTGGACATTATGGTTGTCACTTAGAGATCAATTTTGATCTGAAGTACCTGTTAGGTTTAGGTAGGTACTTAACTTACTATACTTTTGTAAACGAGTGACTTTTTAAATAAATCTGGACATGTGGGGACATATTCAATGTAGGTACTTAGTAATTAAATTTTAAGAACGAGCAGTGTGTGTCCACATCACAGGACTGGTCAAACCACTAAAGAACAAATTATAATAATGGGTACTAGCTGTTGCCCGCGGCTCCGCCCATGATTATGTTTTTGATTAAATTAAAAATAGGTATTAGAGTTTGTCATTGGTTTGTTTGGAGCCATTTGTCCAGTTGAAATTTAAAACTATTGAGTGATAGGCGGTTATAATATATTTTCCCAATTAAATAAGTACCTACTTAATTGGTTGGACAAATAAATAATACGTCTCTACAAAAACTGTGCTGTACCTATAGTCTACATATCAAAACCTTGCTACAAATAGGTACCTACCAATTATGTTTTTCTAAATGATAACGTGTTTCTTTACTTTGCAATATCCTTTGGAATATTGAAAAACGAGAGGTTAGGATCCTTATCACTATTTAAGCAGCCGAATACTGTGGAATATTTTTATGCCTTTATTTTCTTTAAAATATTTAAAAGCGAAAACGAATCGGTGACGAATTACGGCTTCGTGTGCGTTTCGTAGGTAAACTTACGTCGAACCGACGACGCGACCGGCGCGCGACACTCGACTAAATAATACCCCTGGAAATGTTGCGGCCGGGTACTTGTAGATTCATACCTAAACAGCGGAGTGAACCAGGCCTGGTTAAAGGTACAATAACTAAAAAGCAATGCTATTTTTTTCTTCGTCTTTCTGTCTGTTAGTTTCGGGTCTACCTTTAAAATGGCTGGACCGATTTTAATGGAACTTCCACTGACATTTCGCTGAATTTGTCAGAGTTACTGAATCCTTTATTAACTCAGCGACATGTCATAAGAGTACCTTTAGTCTAAAGGTACATTTATCGTTAATATGTTAGACATTAAAATAATTGGTCCCAAATCTATGCAGGCTAAGTCACGGGTAACACACAGTCTATGTATATATCTATACTAATATTATAAAGAGGCAGTTCGTTTGTTTGAACGCGCTAAACTCTAGAACTACTAATCTAATTGGAAAAAATCATACAGTAACAATAAACGTGACATGAGACGAAATCCATCGCGGGTGAAAGCACAGGGAACAGTAAACTAGTAGGTATATAAATATACGTAATCGTAGAAACTGACTGCATTTAAAAATAATTATACTTAGTATTTTTTAAATTGAGTAAGTTTATACAGTAGGTATTATATTTTGCCTACAATACTTATAGCATCACAATTCATATTATTAAATTGCAGTCTGGTAGTTCCTTTGTTATGAGAATTATTTTTTACTATTGTTATCGATTATATGATATTAATATATAATATCAAGAGCGATTGCCACTGCTCTTTTTTCCATATAAACGTTTTCTTGATTTTCGACAGAGAGAAAAGATGACTTAGAACTAGCAGCCTATAAGAGACATTATTTAACTGATAACTTAAAAACGAATAGGGTGGCAAAATAAAAATAAACTTTTACAACTAACTAAATCAATACACTTATGCTGGTGTTTTGACACCTATTTCACAGAGATATGGCTCAGTCACTCCTTGATGGCTACCCCACCAAACCATCACTGAAGTCAGATAATGTCCACATTGTACTCTGTTAACTAATTGGGAAGCTTCTATAGAGCTTTGAGCATAAACTCGGTCAGTCTGCTTGTTAAAACATTGCTCAATAGTAAAAAAAAATCTCGTCAGTAATTTTTTTTTCTATGACCTTCCTTTGCGTACCGTCTAAGGTTTTTTTTATTTTACCACCCTATTCATTTTTAAGTTATCAGTTAAATAATATCTCTTATAGGCTGCTAGTCCTAAGTCATCTTTTAAAATACGCGACATGGTTCTAGTCTATATTCATTTCCCGAGCTAATATCTTTTGCTTACGGACAGGATTTCTTTGAATTCTTTCCTTCACTTTGATCGTCTTTTTGGTACGAATACTACGTGGATGGCCACATCTTTTTCTGTCCCAAACAGAGGTTTCATTGTACCTATCAATAGCCCGGTACACAAACATCCGACTATAAATACCATCTTGGAGAGTTTCAAATATTGCATTTGGCTCCTTACCTACTTTGTGTAATGCAATCACAGCAATTCGGTTCTCTTCATCACCCCACACCATTTTAATATTACAAAAATATTTAAAACCGATTGGCGCGAAAATTAGAAAACACGATGAATATGCATATAAGAATGACACGATTCCAAATTCAAATGTAATATTATGTTTTTCTTATTGTAACAGTATTTATGGCCAGACTAAGTATACGTCCCGGCTTCACCGGCGGATATAGCGATTTATTTTCGGTCTTATATTGAAAAATTACAACATAAAGTTGACACACTAATTTTTCGAAATTCAAATGAAGATTGAAAATGAATCGCTACAAGGACGTCATACGTCCTTATTGCGATTTATTTTCGGTCTCTTTTTAAAAACGAGCCTAAATTCGGCATACTACGGCACCAAGTCCATATTTTCATAGTCACAACTAACACGAAAGTATACTGCTCCATTGTCGTCGAAATCCTTACTAATACATATTATAAATGTGAAAGTTTGTAAGAATGAATGGATGGATGGATGTTTGTTTGTTACTCTTAACGTCAGTGGCGGATTTACAAATTTGCCGCTAGTAGGCTATTCAATTTTTGCCGCCCCTACTGACCTTTAAAATTCAATACGCTAGTTTAGTTCACAATCATATTAATTACATTTACGCTGAAATTGCAACTTTATGATGTGTGTTCTATCGTCCTCATTACATCGGCTTTTTCCCGTTATTAGTATGATTGTGAACTAGGGGATAGTTGTGTCAGATTCTAGATTATTTTTGCAACCCACGATTTAGTGAAGAGTATACGTGTGACATTAAAGTGTCATTTTTTGTTTAACCCGAGTGAAGCCGGGGCGGGCCGCTAATTTTAAATAAGGCTTTTGATTTCTCCCATGTACGTACCCTAAACACTATCCGATATTTGTTGTGAACAGGGAGATCTCAGAAGGATGTGGAGCGAACCGTTCATAGCGCCGCCGAACGGCAAGGCGGGCGCCGAGTTGGACGTGTGACTGCGCGGGCCTGTCCGCCCAGCGACCGTGTGACTGCGCGGCCCTGTTCGCTCAGCAACAGTGTGACTGCGCGGCCCTGTCCGCCCAGCAACCGTATGACTGCGCAGGCCTGTCCGCGTAGCGACTGTGTGATCCTGTCCGCGCAGCAACCGTGTGATTGCGCGGGCCTGTCCGCCCAGCGACCGTGTGACTGTGCGGGCCTGTCAGCCCAGCGACCGTGTGACTGCGCGGCCCTGTTCACTCAGCAACAGTGTGACTGCGCGGCCCTGTCCGCCCAGCAACCGTATGACTGCGCAGGCCTGTCCGCGTAGCGACTGTGTGATCCTGTCCGCGCAGCAACCGTGTGATTGCGCGGGCCTGTCCGCCCAGCGACCGTGTGACTGTGCGGGCCTGTCAGCCCAGCGACCGTGTGACTGCGCGGCCCTGTTCACTCAGCAACAGTGTGACTGCGCGGCCCTGTCCGCCCAGCAACCGGTTGACTGCGCGAGCCTGTCCGCGCAGCGACTGTGTGATCCTGTCCGCGCAGCAACCGTGTGATTGCGCGGGCCTGTCCGCCCAGCGACCGTATGACTGCGCGGGCCTGTCCGCGCAGCGACCGTGTGACTGCGTGGGCCTGTCCGCCCAGCGACCGTATGACTGCGTGGGCCTGTCCGCGCAGCGACCGTGTGACTGCGTGGGCTTGTCCGCCCAACGACCGTGTGACTCACGCGCTACTCTCCGATACCGACGACCACCACTACTTGCTCACGAGCCTATATACTCATTTTCTATTGTAATTTCAATGACGTATTATTTGGGTACTAAAGTACATTGTTGTGCAGGAAATTTAAAAAGTGGATCAACTTAGTTATTCATTATGAATTTGAGGGAGGAATTATAGAAAATTTATAAGATTAGTGACAGTTTGCAAGTCGTGATGATGGTTGGTATAGATTGCTGTCTTCGTTTTCCTGTTCTTGGAACTAACCGTGATCTAGACGTGTAGTATTATTTCCTACAAGGTATGTAAAGAGCATAAACCGCACGATACTTATGTTTGCTACGTAGCTAACTGTTACTGTACACGCACTCCTGGGCCACTTGTGAGATTGTGTGTTATTATTATATTATCAAGACATAAGTTGTACTTTTTTAGATTAGTTGATACGCTTTTATTTTGTTAAGATTTAATATTAGATTGAAAAGTTACAACACAGGGTAACTTTATCTTCAGTTAATCTATATGCTAAGATTTATCAGGACCAGTGCATGAGGTTTCATAAATTTCGATTATAGAATACTACGACAGTGATGAAATTATTAGTATTTCGAAAATACTCAGACATAGCATTTTGGTTGTTTAAATCTAGAAAATGTTATTTTTATATTTCATACCTCCATGTCAAGTTAATATAACCCTGGATCTGCGATTCTGGTGATAGCAACAAAACAATGCAACGCGCTAGTTTTTCAATTTCATTAAAAAATATGTAGATATTTTTGGTGTATGATCGGAGAGAAGACGAATGTATGCTCAACAATATTCACCACATTAGTGATGCAATATCCATGGGTTATATTACAGTGTTATTTGACAGTATATTTGATATGAGCCACATGAACAGTTTAACATGATGTTCCATATCTGGTTGTTTTTAGTTAGCCTAGATCTTTATATGAATCTCATTTTTTAAAATTTTTATACGTAATAACTTTCTGTAACTCGAAGAGTTCCGATCAAACAAAATTAAATGATATCTAATAATTTGATTTCCTATATACATGAAACAAGAGTATTAATTTATATATGTTTATCATATTTAGTTTCAATGATCAAACTTTGTTGTCACTGCCTTAGACTGATGTTTTCAATGAAGATTTTCTATGTGTTGAATGGAGTATTATAGACAAATGTTAGACTAAAATATTAGAGTATAAGCTACTAACTATTGTTGTTATTATTATAACAACTGTATTGTTGTTGTAAATTATTTGATTGAATTTAATAAAGTATGTTAAGACATTACATCGTAAGGTATACTTGGTACGTGTGATTTAATTTTTATAACATTTTAATTTTGGATTTATTTTTAATAGATTTATTTTGTACTAAATGGTTATTTTTAATTAGTTTGATGGTGTGCGAGCTAAATATATACTATTAACATGAAGCAGTATTCAGATAAAAGTGATGTATGTAATATAATTATTGAGGCTTAATTTAAAAAAAAAATGACAGTGTCACGCCATTGTTATGAATTAGCTGTTACACATGTAACACACCAACATTTTGTTTGATTTTGGAATTTATTGCTTTGTGTTATCTATGTAAAGTGTAACCAATAAATAGTTTTGGTGTATTTTATATATATTTATATAAATAGTCACTGAAGTTTTATCATTGATGTACATAAATATATTACATTTATTATTAAGATTGATGTTTCATAACTTGCATCACGGTTTCATCTGATCATTGATCTTAAGACTATTAATGTAAATATTTGATGCCCACACAATTCATTACCTGCCAAAACTTGGATAAAGGCATTTAATATTTTTATATGTATCTGTGGCAGTATATTATATTACTATAAATACTTAATAAAAATATTAGATGGAATAATTACATGTGCATTTTATTTATTATGTTACCAATATAACCTATACAACCAATAACATAGGTCGATGGTATGTGTACTACAACCAGAGATGGGCGTAATCGATTACTTTTGTAATAGGATTAAGTAATTTGATTGAAAGTAATCCTTATTATATTAATCAGATTACATTCAATCTAGATTACATTTAATCATGATTACTGAGTAATCATTAATCTTGATTTAAGTAATCTGTAATTCAGATTACAAAATTAAGTCTTACTTTTCACGAACTCTGTTTCGGGTGGAATTTCGTATAAATACTCCACTTCTATTGGCGTAGCATTATTGCCGTAGCGTGCTGTTATATAGCCATAAGCGTTCCTCCATATAGCATCACGCTGCCACCAATAGATTATTCATAGACTGATAGATTTGTATTTAATATGTTAGTAGCAGTTTATGCCGCTATAGCTATAGCGGCATAAACTGCTACTAATCATCTAATACATCACGCTGCCACCAATAGAATATTCTAAATAATCTATTGGTGGCAGCGTGATGCTATATGGAGGAACGCTTATGGCTATATAACAGCACGCTACGACCAATAGGAGCGGAGTATTTATACGAAATTCCACCCGATACAGAGTTCGTGAAAAGTGGGACTATATTAAATTATGTATGTACATAATTTAATATAAGTTAATGAACTATTTTCTGTACCTATGTTTGTGGTTGCAAAACTCGAAAAGTATTGATGCAGTGGCGGATTTACCAATAGGCTGAGTAGGCTGAAGCCTAGGGCGGCAGATTTCAGGGGGCGGCAAATTTTGCCTAAAAATGTATGTTTATCGTACAGAAATAAAAAAAACCTTATTAGAGATAGAAACGAGTGACAAAAAGAAATATTTTAGCAATGCACAGTATACTGAACACTCTTACATCCGTAATCCGTTTATAAAAGATTACTATTATTATATTATTTATGCACTGTAAAATTTAGGTACTTATGCGATCATGAATTTATAAAATACTAGCTGTTGCCCGCGGCTCCGCCAGCGTAGATTTCGGTTATCGCTGCAAAAAGTAGCAGCAGTAGTAGTATGTGTTATTCCAGACCATAATCTATCTCTGTGCCAAATTTCATCCAGATCCGTTGAGTAGTTTTTACGTGAAAGAGTAACAAACATCCATCTCATCTATCCATCCATTCTTACAAACTTTCACATTTATAATATTAGTAAGGATTCCAACAACAACTTATCGACGCGTACTGACTGCTGGCGTTCACGAAGATAGGAAGAGAACCAATCCAGTGCTTCCGATGAAACCTTAAGATAGGAAAGGATAACTAAAAGGATATCGTGACTGACAGTATAAAAAGCATTTGAGAAGTCCACCAAAGCCAACACAGTATCTTTAGTGTCCTCCATGCCTGCTCTAATATCGCCAGTCACTTTGAGTAAGGCCGAAACAGTGCTATGCCTAGGTCTGAAACCGGATTGGAGTGGTGAAAGGATATTGTTGTGATTTACGAACATATGCTTCAAGAATTTTGGATAGGAAGGGTAGGATGGAAATGGGACGATAGTGATCAAGGAGTGAAGGATTGGAAATTTTAGGCAGAGGACGATCATAGGCTTTTCTCCATACACTAGGAAATTGACCAGTGTAAAGAGAAAAGTTTATGATATAGACAATCACGGGAATAAGTGGGTTGAGGATAGTGGTAATCATACTACGACTAATGTTGTCACAACCAACAGCTTAGACTTAATAAAAAGGATAGTTCTTTTTATTTCAACAGAAGCAACTAGAGAAAAATTTAAAGTGTTTGTTAGGGCTTGGTAAACTAGCAATGTAATCAACCGTTTGACACGTCACTAGGTGATTTAAAGAAGAGGTGGTGACGAAATGGCGATTAAAATCATCCAGCCCCAGTGTCCTTGGAAGATCACACTTAATGGAAAGGATAGTTCTTTTTATTTCATCAGAAGCAACTGGAGAAAAGTTTAAAGTGTAATTGTTAGGGCTTGGTAAACTAGCAATGTAATCAACCGTTTGACACGTCACTAGGCGATTTAAAGAAGAGCTGAAATGGCTATTAAAATCGTCCAGCCTCAGTGCCCTTGGAAGATCACCCTGCCGATACCGAGTGTGTGTATTCGCAGGTGTTGAAAATGATATATTATTGAGAATATGGCGTTTCTTAGCGTCACGAATCTGGTTACACCGATTCCTTGCAGCTTTATAAAAGTCCAGTTATCCTCACACCGATCCCTTTTATATTTCCAAAAAGCTCGATCCCTGCGTCTCATCGCCATCTGAATACCTCTAGACATGGACAGAGCAGGGGGACGCCTTAATCTTACCTTTCTAATAGGAGCATGTGTATCAAACAATATTGTTAAATTTTGCTACCTTGTCATCGAAAGTATCAGCTATCATTAGAGGTTCCCAATTTATTGATGAAGCATCAGAGGATAGCTTATCTTCATCCATACGCGAAAAACAACGCATTATGTGCAGCACTTTAGGTCGGAGTTTATAGGAGGTTGCAGGATGTAAGACAGGAAAATTAGGTCATGATGGGAAAAGCCAGGAGCAAGGTGTTGACCATGGAAAGAGACTGGTTGGTTGCAAAAATAATCTAGAAACTGACACAACTATCCCCTAGTTCACAATCATATTAATAACGGGAAAAAGCCGATGTAATGAGGACGATAGAACACACATCATAAAGTTGCAATTTCAGAATTAATGTAATTACTTAATATGATTATGAACTAAACTAGCGTAATGAATTTTAAAGATCAGTAGGGGCGGCAAAAATTAAATAGCCTACTAGCGGCGAATTTGTAAATCCGCCACTGTATTGATGGAATAAAAATGTTATTTTATAAGTACCATCGATCTATAGGTATATACATATATATATATATATGTCAATGATAAGTACCTACTAGGCTGATTGTTATTATTACCATAGAATACTCTTAAGAAGAGTTAGCGCCGAGCGTAGGTATCTAAACATGGTTTTGCGCCGCTCGGTATATGCGGAGGGCGTGCGGGCCGCGGGGACTAGGGTATCGCTGCGTTCGCGCTGGAATGGTGAACTACGCGTCGCTCGTCCGTCCTACCGTGGTCCTACCCTACCGTGCGTAAAAGGATAAACGCAAATTCACTCCGTTACGAACGTTACGTTATTTTAACTGACGAGCCAGGTGCACTCGCTGTTCGGTAAATGATCAGCGGTTGAGCAACCAAGGCCGCGGTAACCCTATAGATGGGTGACCGTATAGTGGTATTTCATCTGAGCATCTCCGTGCTTCGGAGGGCACGTTAAAAGTCGGTCACGGCTGTTAACAGTCGTTAGATCCCGACAGAGGGCTAAATATGGCTAATATCTTTAATCCTTAATCTGATTGCAATTTGCCCAACTCTGACTACAACTATAATCTTATTGTGATTTCATAAATGTGGTAGACAGAGGTTTAAAAGGTGTTGTCACTGTCGACAATTCAGTGTTAATGTCAGTAATAATATATATCGACCAACTTTCGCCTGAAAGCATCCACCAAGGTCAGTAACTTCAATAATAACAAATCACTAATCTGTGACACACCTGAATGCATAACCTTCTGCGCCATGTTTGAAGTCTATTTGTGGTATTCTCAGCTGTAGTTTAAGACACAGACATGATACAGACAGATAAAACTACAAATTTCAGTCTTTGGTGATAACCCCAGCAAAATAATGTCGAAAACTGACATTTAAATGTTATATTAATGATCATTAGTTGTCCAGCTTCTGTAATTACTGAGCAAAATTTATAAATTTGTTGCGCTTTCTAGTTTAAAGTCAAACTCATTTATTAATTTAGATGATACTTATAAATGTCATAAAAACAAATGCCAGCAAACTTTTTTCCTACAGCCAATTCGCTGACTACGGTTGGGCCTCGAGAAGAGTTGGCAAGAAACTCAGGCCACTCTTTTTAATCGCCAGAGTATAACATTTACAATTTGGTATGAGTTACAATATTAGTGTTAACAAAGAGACGGAAAACAATATACCATACAAAATAAAATTTAGTTAAAACATATTTTAAATAAGGAAACAATGAAAAGAAAAAAAAAGAATTTAGCGTTCCCATATATGGCAATGAGGCATCCTTTCCTTTTTTATATATAAGATAGAAACATGTCGAGAAATCATTGCGATCTTAGTAAAAACTATATCTTGATTATTTAAAAATAAATCATGCCAAGATTGACCAACCACCCCAAGTAGCACGCTTTCACGTTACTATGATTATGATAGTTAATTCACAAAAAACATTTCCTGCTGCGGTAACATTATCATTGCAGACAGACATTTTCTTTTTTAATGGGAATAAATACTAGATATTACATAATTTTTTGTCTAGATTAGGTAATTATTGCAACTTATTTGAATTTGTTCTTTCTTCGGTTGTGAAATTATTCAAGATTCTGCTGCCGCTTATTAAGGCAAAATTGACCAGCCAATTAAGGCAAGCCAGAGTTGAAAGATTAATTACATAACTAGTATTTATTTCAATATTCCATTAAAAGAATATATCTGCCTGCAATGACGGTACGCAGCAGGAATTTAATAAAAAAACAGTCTAAAAATGTGCGCAACAAATTCAAAAGCTGAATAACCAATCATCTATAACATTTAAATGTCAATTTTTCGACATTATTATTGGAATAATGCACACCAATTAGTTAATACACAGTTATTGAAAAACAGTTTAAAACAAAGATATTTATTTATCTACATTTATGTTAGTATCTCTTTTCTGAACAAATCTCAACTGTTTCTTTCTCATTCTTTTTAGCTTTGCTGTGTTGGTAATCACTTGAACAACTTCTGCCTTACGTTTGTTTTCTTCTGTGCGTTTTATGTTTTGTCTCCTGCGTTCTTTCCTCTCTAATTCTTTTTGATTTATTTCATCTATAATCTGTCTAGATTGTTCCTTAATTTTCTTTAACTCTATACGTAATGCTGTTTTCTTTTCAAAGCTAGCCTTCAATCCTTTAGTTTTGTTAATTGTTGAAAATCTGTAATGCAATATTTGAAAAATAAAATTGTCATGAGGAAAATTTAAATAATTGTTCATTGTTGTCCATAGGTTGGACAGGTGGACATTGCTATTGTTGATGACAATAAGTTCTATTAGATTGCTAAGTAGTACAAATATAAAAAAGTTACCTCTCTTTTTTTGACTTCCAAAACCGCCCAGATTTAGGTAAACCTCTAATAGGTTCTTTTTTGGTGGTCTTCAGGTTATTCTCAGCTTCATCTCCTTTAGAATCATCCGAGGTTCCTTCTTGATTTTTAACTATGTTTGCGACGATCGCAAGTACCTTACTATGCGTTTCTTCAGTCATATTTGCCTTATATTTGTATAATAAATTTATAAATAAAGAACATACACGTGTATTATTTCACTTCTCAAAGTTCTCAAGTAAATTACGGCAATGTCTCATGTCATGAATGACACTTATGACAGTCAACAGCAGTGGGATGAAACCATAGATATGAACAAAGATATGTAATAGATTTACAAGTATATTTAAAATGAACCTTTAACATCGGATTTGTCTTTTTACGTAAACGAAAAGAGACAGTTAGACTTTTAACCATGTCATTTTTTGTCACTGAGACAAGAACTCGAACAAAATTAGTATTTAGGCCTCGGCATAAGGTGGACCAACTATATCACAAAAAAAATATTGAGAAAACATTTACATTATTTTTATGCTCTTTGTCTGGTGCACAAAGAATTTAATGCAACTTGTAAGTAGTAAGATACCTACTATAATCAATTTCACATAGCATGGGTACGGTGACGTTGAGCATTTAAAATATCTAGAGGTGTAGTATTGATAATATCGAATTCAAAAATATCGATTAAATAATTTAAACGATATAATTTAGTTTGAAATTAAAATTGATTTCACGATTAAATTTAGAAACAAAAATAAAATCAGTTTGATATTTTTAACTAATCATTTATAAATAAATGTTAATAATTCGTCATGCAAATAGTCTGTTGTGGTTTAATTTAAAAAGAAAACTTTTTTACATGCATTTTTTGACAAAATAACCTGAATAACGTTCAAATTTTAAGCTTTAAAGAATAACGGTTGAATTTCGACAACTTAGCGACCATTAATAATAGTCCAATCAATAAAGTAGTTGTAGAGTGCGTGAGCGGGAACCTAAGAGATTTCTTCAGAAACTTATTCAGAATACTTAGAGAGATAACATACTAAAAGTCCTAAAAGGCTAATATCTCAAAAATGGTGCGTTTTAGCAAAAAATGTTCTAAGATGAAAAGAAAGCTTATAAAATTATCTATAACTTTGATTCTTATACTTTTTCCATATTTCCACCCATTTTCGAACTGCACGCTCCAGAAATGTAGAAATTTAAGTTATTCAGCGTGATGACCATTACCTGATGCGAAAATTATCTTAAAACTTATTTTAACATAAGCGTGGAGTATCTCCACGTGGTGAAGGCGGTAACAGTAAGAAATCGCGTTTTTTATAACCGCGAATAATTGAGCTAAGACGGGAAACACAATCATGAAGATTGCTTTTTGCCCAATGTCTCTAATGCTCAATGTTCCTATATTGAGCATTAGAGACATATTTACACTTCTTAAAAAGAAAGAAAAGAATATATATAGAAAATACACGAAAAACGGGAGGGACTGCTTAAAAGGCGTCATAAAATTCCTCCGCATCGACGTCTACTGGAAACGTGCCCTAAAGACTGGCAGCATTGCCACGTTGAATGACAATGCTTATTCTTTGAGCCAAAAATAGCCAGCCCTCTGGTCACGTGAAGCCTCGATTAATCACTTCG
Source organism: Trisateles emortualis (assembly GCA_947095525.1). Lineage (NCBI taxonomy): Eukaryota > Metazoa > Arthropoda > Insecta > Lepidoptera > Erebidae > Trisateles > Trisateles emortualis. Next base: position 11,811,915 of record OX352750.1, read on the forward strand.
ACAAATCTTTAAAAAGACCGCGAGCACTTGCACCCCACGGCCCAAGCGTTTCGACTCCAAACGGCTTAAATACATAATCTCCGACGAGATTATTGTATTTGCGCCGCTTGAGAGTCTCCACGGGTGCAGCAGCAGCACCAGCACAACCTGCTATACTTGGAAGATGAGATGGCGCAAGGGTGTCGACACATGTTGTGTCCCACACCGAAGGCCTACCCATCTTTCATGGCAGTAAAGACATACCATCAGGTCTCTTACCATCGTTGCGTACCAAACCATTGGGTTCTAGTACAGCTGGAATGCCAGCGGTGACTTGACTCAAGTAAAGGCCAGCGTTAGGATCGTGAGATGACTCGACCAAACGCCTTGATATCTCACGATACAATTTGTGGGCACTTGGGCCCCATGGTCCTAGAGTTTCGACCCCAAACGGCTCAAAAATGTAAGTTTCACCGAGACTTTCATATTTGCGCCGCTTGAGACACTGCAGAAGTGGCGGCCGAACCCACTTATGTTTAAAGTTCATTTTAAATATACTCTATCTTGTAAATCTTTTATCTTTGGAACACTATGCATAGGTATGCTGCCTCCTGTCATATTTCCTCCTTGCTATGACATGACTACTTTTATTCTATAACTGCCCAATTAAAATATATATTATATGTATTTCATTTATTTTTATATTTTGTGATAAATATGTTATTCACTTGACAAAGTATCTAACATTTAACTAATTAACATTCTTTAATCAGATTTTATTAACTGTGCCAGTGTGTGTCAGTGTCAAAATATTGCCATGAAAAAAGAATCTGACACATTCGATTCAAATGTCAATTTATTTATTGCAAAGTGAATTGAATTGAAGTGATTCATTGCCTATCCTTTCGAATTTTTATGTAGAATAAGAATAGAAATCAGTTTATATTCCACAGCGTTATTGTTCTTTCAATGTGGTTTGTGTTTCTAATTTAGTTAAACGCAAAATAATTCAAGAGATAATTAAAATTAAACCGGTGTCGGGTGCAGTAAAACGTCGTACTTATATTACACAAATTGTGATTTAATTGTTTTGAAAATGCCTGTACGTTGTTTTCTTTATAATATCTTATATGTTAGTTTATCTATACGCTTACTTATTAAATATTTATTTTGTGAAACCGTTTTCCTCAATAGGCTTATCATTCGACTTTGACGGACTACACCCAGTCCGTTGGCAACTTAGCTCTCCTACCAATGCGTACCACATACAGAGGCCCAGCACCGACTAGCCCGAAGATCGAATTGGATATTATCGACGAAGCACTCAACTATTTCAAAGCTAATGTATTTTTCAGATTTTACGAGATAAAGGTATTTTTATTTATTTCTAATATCATGCATTCAACTCAGCCAAAAGACGTGTTTACTGTTGGACGTAGGCCTCCCCCTTCGGATTTCCACACCAAAATATTATTATTTCTATCATTATATTTTATTAAAACCACATTTATTCTAATTAATTATGTTATGAACATTTCAGTCTGATGCAGATAGAGTGCTCATTTACTTAACATTATATGTTTCTGAGTGCCTGAAACGTCTCCAGAAATGTTCAAACAAAAATCAGGGTCAACAAGAGATGTACATGCTGGCCATATCTAAATTTGATATTCCTGGAGAGTCTGGATTCCCGCTAAACTCTGTCTATGCTAAACCTACTAGCACTCAGGAAGCTGGTAAGTTGAATTGTAATAAATTGTGTCTGCGTTTCGATTGCTCGGCCAAATTATAAAAACCGAAAAAAAAATCGGCAATGCTTTGACGAAATTTGTCAAAATCAAAGTGTGCAAAAAATTATTTTGACAAAGTAAAAATAAAAAAGTTATAAGGGTTTTAAGGTTGCCGCACGAACGAAACGCGGAGGATTGAGTGTACATGGAGGTCTCAGCAACTATTTGGGTTACAGATGTAATTCTTGTTGTAAATTAAAAAAACAATTTGTCAAAAAAAGCATTAGAAGGTCTAGATCAATATTTAACGTAATATTCGCCTTGGAAGTTTATGAATCCTCCAATCATTGTTTCTTTAATGTTAATTATTTCTTTAAAACTGAGACTTCATACAGCAAAACTGTTACAAGAGTTAAGGTCTTATTTTGTCAAAACTAATGACACCAATAAATGCATAAATAAATTAAATCAACCCAAAACAAAAAGCATGTGGCCGTGTGATCGAAACGGTACTTTGAACGCTGATAACTCATTATCTATATTATAATTTCGGTGTTAACATCAATATATTCAACACACTCACCTCATTAAAACGACACGTCATTTATTCTTCAGGGTAGTTTAAAACGCATGTAATCTCAAAAATAATGTCATGTCATATAATGTTCTAGTAGGTTAACCATAATTTCGATTTTATTCGGCAAAATGTACATTTTACTATGAAAATATATACGAAAAAGTATATTATAATAACCATAATAGAGCCGACCCCAAATAAAAGTACAAGGCTAGGCAAAAGAAGAAGAAAGAAGAGATTTATTTGTGAGGTTTTGGGTGGTACAAAGATCATTAAAAATTATTAACCAATTTTAAACAATTTTCAACTTAAAGTTAGTATTGTATATTGCATGCATATTTAAAAATGTTTTTTTTTATTACATAGTATGGTATAGTATTTCAGTGATTATTACAATATTATGTCAATAAGTAATTATTACCACAGTATGTCAATGAATTAATAATAAATGTCAACATTTGATTAAAATCAGTAGGTAAATAAAGAAAATATTATTGCATAATGTCAACAGCTAGAATTACTCACGCTATGAATTTGTCATCTAAATAATCCTAATTAAAATCGCTTATATTTTATTTTTAAACAAATTAGGTAGATTTGTTTCTCGGAGCGATTTCGGCAAGTGATTGTAAATATGTGCGTGCATATTATGATTTGTTAATTAAGTTCAAAGATTAAGTTAAATTTCTTTTCTTTGTCAAAACATGCCGATCTTCTGTATTGGTAATAGTCCCTTCGGCCGTGGAGCGTCGACGCGAGTTTGCATTGCACCGAACTCTCACTTTAACATGTCACTCGAAGAAGTGCTAGCCAGCGAACGACTGGCCGAATGATAGTCGCTTGGTTGCCGTGAGCGGCCACGAGTAGCGCTACAAGCGCGCTGGCTGGAAGTTTAATTATACCTACCGCATTACAAACTTTATTTCATTATTTAAAAAAAAACTGATCTATCCATACATAAATTTAAAAACCTTTTTTTTATTTGTGTAAGCAATGAATAATTGTTATTTTATTTGTTTTTTTTTTTTGTAACCTGTTTCATTTTTGTTAATTTTTATTTACAAGCCGTGACGAAAAAAATATTTAAATATGTTACTCCGACTTTGCTGCTTAACCGCCATCATGGATTTAAAATATATTTTATTAGTCAAGCGGGTCAAGCCCTTTCATTTGATAGCCTTATTGAGGGAGTTGCGAAAAAATATGTAATGGGGACTGATTTTTATTAAACATAACTAAAAATACTCCCTAGTTAGCTAACATGTCACATACATACAGACACGTCAAACTTACAACACCCCGTCGTTTTAAGAAATACCTATATATTTTGCAGATTGAGCCAGACTATCCAATATAATAATTATTTCTACTTTAAGACAAGTGAAAGGTATTCTAAAATAAATCGAAATTATGGTTACCCTACTAGAACAAACTTCCAAGGCGAATATTACGTTTAAATATTGATCTAGAGCTTCCAATTCCTTTTTTGACAAATCTTAAAAATTGTTGCTTTTTTACAACAAGAATTAGATCTCTAACCCAAATAGCTGCTGAGATCTCCATGGCCGCGCAATCCTCATTTTCGTATTTACGTACGTTTCGTTCGCGCGGCCACCTTAAAACCCTTCTAACTTTTTTATTTTTACTTTGACAAAATAAATTTTTGCACACTTCGATTTTGACAAATTTCGTCAAAATCATTGCCGATTTTTTTTTCGGTTTTTATAACTTGGCGGAGCAATCGAAACACATAAATTATTTATGAATTGGTTCAAAGAATTAAACCTCTTTTAAATAGTATCAAAGACAGAATACTGTTGTTATGCATATTAAAATTAATCATTTATAATAAATTCTGTTTTATGAATGTACATAGGTTTGTCTTTTTAAAACGAAAAAATACATTCACTGATAAGGGAACTGGGGTATTACATATATAGCCGCTTAAATAACAGAAGAATACGATAAAAAATAAATATTTGCAGATTTGATGAGGCAGTATTTGCAGCAGATGAGACATGAGACTGGCAACAGAGTCTGTGAAAAGGTAAATTATGTTATTGAAAATATTGAAAGACATATTATTTTAAGCTTCAAGTAAACTATTACTACTACTATTAGCATTTGCTATCAGTGATTTTGAGACTGTATCGATACTGCATCGCGATTTGGGATCTTCATAATATATAAAACAATGAACCAAATGGAAGCAACTAAAATAGCGTTCATGTCTGTGTCATAGATTACCGATGCTGAAGGTAGCATGTCTGCTATAGCTCTTAACTATGTCCATATAAATAATTTCTTACATCTTTTATTAGTTATTTTCATTGTTTGGAATGCTATAACAACTGATTCAACTGATAGAATTATGCACCTGCAACTAACATTATTCCTCTCAGCTTTGTTCTTCTTCCTCGCAGCTTTATACCTCAGTTTCCATGCTATCCATGCTATTGGGTATTTTAGTCCAATAACTAAAACATAATATTATTATTCTTCAGGTGTTTGCTACAGAGGATGGCAAGCCTAGCAAGTGGTGGCTCTGTTTTGCCAAGAGGAAATTCATGGACAAGTCATTGTCGGGCCCTGGTCAGTGACCAGTATTAACCAAAGTTAGCATTTATACTCTATCATTATTTACTTTACCAGAAATTAATAAAGATTTAAACCTTTTCTGGTGCATTTTTAAGTGCTAATTGTATGCTCCAATAGAGCTATTAGATTATATTAATTAAATTATATATATTATTATGTCAGCAAAAATATTCTTAGTTAATGATTTTAATGTTTCATAACCATATATTGTGTTAATCTACTACTTATAAACTAGAGAGAATCAATAAACTTTTATAGTATTAATACAACTTTTATTTCTGGCTAAATAATAACATTTAAAATTAGTGCTAGATAAAATATTCAATAACTGATACCTACTTGTATGTGAAAGTTTGTTCTAAAGTAGTTGCATCTAAAGGGCTCAAAAACCACTTAATTTCTATAGTTGCACATAGACTAAATTAATTGAGTCCATACTCCTTGATAAGTTGGCCTGCTATAACAAGCCTCTGTATCTCAGAAGTGCCTTCGTATATCTCTGTGATCCTAGCGTCGCGGTAGTGTCGCTCTGCAGGCATGTCTGACACATAACCCATGCCACCTAAAATCTGTAAACACAATGTTTTGTAATAACATTTACATTGTGTCCAAGAAGCAGGATGAGAGAACAAAGATTAAAAAGAAAGGTACATGTGCTACAGTAGGCTAACATTGTTGTCTTATTATTAGTAACTGTTACATTTGATTGTTTTTGCCAAATGGACCTACCTGGTTATCTCAGGATAATATAAAGGTGGACTGGTACAGAATGCCTATTTGCATGAAGCATAATAAAAAATAAAATACTTAAGAAAGTTACAAATAATCAGCATCACATCAACAAGTTAGTTCTGTTTTATCTATATTATCATTTTGTTTTGTTACCTGTATGCACTGGTGGGATAAAAAGGTAGCAGCTTCAGATGCTGCCAATTTGCCCATAGCAGCCTCCTTTGTATATGGTTTCTTATTGTCTTTCAGCCAAGCTGCTCGCCATGTAAGCAGGCGAGCAGACTCTAGTTGCAGTGCCATGTCTGCCAGCTTATTCTGTATTGCTTGTAACTTCATGATTGGCTTACCAAAAGCCATGCGTTTCGATGCATATTCTGCTGCACAATCTAGTGATGCCTAAAGCAGAAAATATTTTGATATTACAGAGTTGACTTGTAAGAAAAAAAAAATGTTCAAGCAATGGATTAAAATAGGCTGATGGTAAATATTGTTACAACACAAACATGCAAATTCTGTATGTATTAATAGATATAATTATGTATGTCATATTATCACTCTTGATTTATATCTATATAAAATTTACCTGTGCGATACCTAAAGCTTGTGAAGCAATCCCTATTCTGCCAGCATCTAATGTCATCATGGCTATTTTGAAACCAAGTCCAGGCTCTCCAAGAATATTCTCTTTAGGGATCTCACAGTCTTCAAACATCAGAGAGCATGTGGAGGAACCTCTAATACCTAACTTATCCTCCTTCTTACCTAATTCCAAGCCTTTTATAGGTTTTGGTACAATAAATGCTGAGATACCTTTATGTTTTAGGCTTTTGTCAGTGGTGGCAAAGACAACAGATGCTTTGCTTTCATATCCATTTGTTATCCAACACTTGGTGCCATTCAACACCCATTTATCACCACCGTCTTTAGCAGTGGTTGATGCTGCACCAGCATCAGATCCATTTCCTGGCTCTGATAATGCAAAGCAGCCTACAGTGTCACCTGGAAACAAATTAAGTGTTATAATTCAAAATGGTACTTTGCATCATCAATATGACTTAAAAGAAAGATACCTTATATGAACACACACACATATAAACAGAAACTAAATTAAAAAAAAAAAAACAAACCTGCACAAAAAGGTGTAACAAAATTTGTCTTTTGTTTATCAGTGCCCCAGTGCAATACTGGGCCCAAGTATAGTGAATTATTCACAGACATAATCACTCCAGCTGAAGCACAGCCACGTGATACCTCCTCTAGAGCAATGGCATAGGCGAGATAGTCTAAACCTGCACCTCCTAAGTCTTCTGGTGCAGCTATAGCCATGAGCCCTAGTTCACCCATTTTCTTAATAGCTTCAGCAGGATACAAATGTTCCCGATCATATTTAGCGGCATTTGGCTTTAGTTCCCCTTCCGCAAAATCGCGACATGTTTTATAAAGCATTTGATATGTATCAGGTAATGCAGATAGAGAGGCTATGCATCTTGTCTGCTTCAAAGTTCTTGGAGCTGGAAATTTATTTGCACTTTTGTATTAAGGGTTGAAATAAATGTAGGTATTTAATTATACGGTTTTGTTTTAACAAGAAATGTAAAAATGGCAACTAGATACATGGGGGATTAAAAACTTACCAAGTGATTGTATGATTTTTGGAAAGTTCATTTCGAAAAGTTGTATAATAAGAATACAGTAAAACAGATCAAATAATGTTATTCATAGGAACTTAATAATTTTTCTTTTACTAGCAATTATGACCTATTTAATATATAGATAAACTTGTAATGTAAATCAAAATAAATCGAGACTTTGAACTCTTTGAAAAATAAACAGCTAAAAGGAAACTTGACACTTGTCGGAGTTGAAGTTGACACACGTCACACGTTACAAAACGTAGTGATTATTACTCTGTGCACGTTACACAGACCCAGAAGTGAAAAATCGCACAAAGTAATAGCTAATAAATGGGAATGTGGCCAGTCTTTTGGGCACCTTTCCTCAGAACTGTGATCTCAATCAGATATTTTATTTATAGGTTAATACCTTTAAATATAATATCTGATTGTTTGTAAGTAGGTTAGGTTACTTTAACTTTAATAACTATTCATGTAAATATCTTATGAAATAAAATTATAGCTAATAGCAGTGAACACAGAATAGTTAAAAACTAATAATTCTAGGTTCCATGAATAGGAGTATTGTGACAGATAACTAAATTTCGCCTTGTTTTTGATACCTTTTAAAACACAACTTTCAGATTGAAAAGTATTTTGAAATATCCTAACTAAGTAGTAAATAACTAATATTATAAATGTGAAAGCTTGTGAGGATGGATGGAGGGATGTACGTATGGATGTTTGTTACTCTCACGTAAAAACTACTAAACGGATCTGGATGAATTTTGGTATAGAGATAGATTATAGTCTGGAATAGCAATACGCTACTTTTTATACCGATAACCGACACCCACGCGGGTGTACTTATATATTTCTAAATACATACATATTGTAGGTAAATGACACAGAACAAACATTCGTGCTCATCCTGGGTGAAAATTGAACCCACGACCTCCGGCTTAGCAGTAAAATTAACTAATTACTAGACCAACAGGTCACTCAATAACTGAAAACCAAAACAATGATGACCATGGCCGTCCCTGGTTGTATGCCCGACCGTCTTTTGTTTTTTTATATGGAACGCAACGCCAAGCTTGTCGATATAAGTATACTTTATCTAAGATGTAAGTAATAAGAGTGATATTCTCTCTGTTTCTGTCGTATCGAATTTATGTCATCGTGCTCATTAACAAGAGTAAAAGAAATATTTAGATTTATTATCATCATCATCATCTCAGGCTGATAATGTCCACTGCTGAACGTAGGCCTCCCTTATGTCTCCACAATGGCCGATCTTGAGCTGCCTGCATCCAGTGCTTTCCTGCAGCTCTGATGATGTCATCTGTCCATCTAGTGTGAGGTCGTCCCACACTGCGTTTTCCTGTACGTGGTCGCCACTCGAGAACCTTTCTTCCGCATCGGTTGTCGGCTCGTCGAGCGATGTGGCCTACCCATCGCCACTTCAACTTGCTTACTGTGAAAGCTACGTCGGTAACTTTGGTTCGTCTGCGGATCTCCTAATTGCGGATTTTATCACGCAGAGAAACACCGAGCATAGCTGGGCTGAGTTGAGCGACTCTGAGCTTATTCATGAGGACAACGGTCAAAGACCACGCAACTCACATTGGTTATAGACTTTCGTCTTAAGGCACTGAGGAACTTTTGACGAAAAAATGTTACGCAATTGCCCGAACGCTGCCCAGCCGAGTTGGATTCTTCAGTTGACCTTATTGTTGTTGGAATTGCTACTCTCGAAGTTGTTCTCCAACTTCGAGAGTAGCATTCCCAACAACAACCGGTGAGGGCGTGATATGGACATTGAACATGACCTTGGTTTTATCCATAATCATTTTCAAGCCCACCTGTTGGGCAACTCTGCTGAGGTCTCTGAGCATAGCGCCAAGGTTCTCCAGCGATTCTGCCATGACCACGATGTCGTCAGCAAATCGAAGGTGAGTGATGTATTCGCCATTTATGTTGATGCCATATCCTCTCCACTCCAGAAGCTTGAAAACGTCCCCCAACGCAGTGGTGATCAGTTTCGGCGAAATGACGTCTTCCTGTCTCACACCTCTTTGCAGTTGGATTGGTTTTATGCTTTGGTCCTGTAATCGGATAGACTATACAAACACTTTAACACCTCGATGTATTGATAGTCAATGTGGCACCGCTGGAGGGACTATAGCACCGCCCAGGTCTCGATAGAATCGAAAGCTTTTTCGTAGTCCACGAACGCTACGCAAAGGGGCCGGTTATATTCTTCTGTTTTCTGTATAACCTGGCGCAGCGTATGGATATGGTCCATGGTACTATAGCCTTTTCGGAAACTGGCTTGTTCTAATCTGCGTTCGAGACAACTCGTGATGACCCTGGAGAACAGCTTGTAAATATGGCTCAGAAGCAAGATGGGTCTGTAGTTCTTTAATAAGGAATGGTCTCCTTTTTTAAACAAAAGAACCACCACGCTTCTGGTCCATTCCTCAGGCGTGATCCCTTCAAGAGTAACGGAATTAGAGAGCTTCTGAAGGACTTGAAGTACCGGTTTTCACCCGCTTTCAGAAGCTCTGAAGTGATTCAGTCACCAACCGCCGCCTTGTTGTTTTTAAGCTGTTTCAAGGTCATCCTAATCTCGTACAGACTGACGTCCGGGTTATCTTCGGTATAGTGTCGGGTTAGTTTGGCTCTGGGATCTTTTGTTGTTGATGATAGGGCTATTAGAGGAGGTGTATAACTGTCTATAGAACTGTTCGATCTCTCTCAATATTTTGGGTTTAGACAAAACTGTCGCTACCCAATAGACAAAACTCTTGAAAAGACCTTTATTTCGCAATACAGCCTCCTGAACACGTGCTTTGTTAAAGAGGCGTATGTCGCGTCGTATGGCTTTAGAATTCTTTCTATTGAGCCGCGCGTATTCTGACTTATCAGAAGAAGACTGCAATGCCATTTCACGCCGTACCCGCATGAGATTGAGAGTTAGATCGGAAAGTTTTTAAGTTTTATTCTTACGGCGAGCTTTTACAAACTTAGCTCCAACCGTTTGGACAGTTACCATTCTGTCATTTAAATCGTCCACTGTTTCGCAATTTTCTAGGCACTAAAAGCGATTATGAAGTTCGAGTTGAAAATGTTCGGGGTGCTGTATATAGGCAGTCGTTGGAAGGAGCGTAGACTTTACCATTCGACTTCTCTCAAGCCTTACATTAATATTCAGTGTTGTTCTGACCATTCGGTGATCACTGCCGGTTTTAACCCTGTTGATCACAAAGACATCACTGAATATAATTACGCTTGGCCGAGGTCAGCATAAAATCTATCTCGTTTTTTGTCAAACTGTGGGGCTCATTCAGGTCCATTTTCTGTGTGGCGAATTTTTGTAGAAAGAATTCATCATGAAGAGTCTATCTTTCTCCATAAAGTCCACCAATCTTTGGCCCCTACGGTTACGCTACCCTACTACAAATTTCCCCATTTTCAACTCCTCGCATTTTCCAGTGCCCAGCTTTGCTCTGAAGGCCCCCATAGCATTCGTGAAGTGCGTTGGGGAGGTATGTATGGCTTTGAAGATATCGTCATACATAACCTCAACCTCATCATCTGGATGCGCCGAAGTCGGAGCGTAAACCTGTATCACCTTCAGTGAATACCGTTTGGTGATTCTGACTACAAAGTACGCTACCCTTGCCACACACTCTCGATGGTACTGACGTTGTGTATGAGGGACTTGTGGACGAGAAATCCGACACTACCTTGGGACAGTTCTTCGCCCTCCCGTTAGTAGAACAAGTCGCCGGATTTTAGTACTATCGAGTCCTCCCCCTGTCTTCGGACTTGAGATAGGCCTATTATATCCCAGCGAAACTTATCCACTTCTTCTTCTAGCTCAACAATCTTTTCGTCGGACCTTAATGTGCGTGCACTATATGTTGCCAGGGCCAGTCGTTGTTGAGGTGATTGGTAGCCGGATCTCTGCCGAGGATTCTTAGCACCACCTGCCTCGCCGCTACCGTAGCCAAGACTAGCGAGGCTGCCGGGGACTAGGACCCATGGTTGTGTTGTGCAATTCATGTTGAGGGGGATTTGCCATTAATCGCCACGCTTGGCATGCGGGTTGGCGATCGCAGTTTATTCAATTTATTCTAGAAGAGAAGTTAGAAGTAAGTATTCTAGTAGAAGTCTTTACTTTCTCAAGTAAACACGAAAACTTGAATTCCGTTATAATTATTGGGTAGTTTAAAGTATAATACGTTGTAGGCATATCTCCTAAAAGATTATTACAGTCTCCTTGCATACATGCAAGGAGACTATAATGTATCTCTTGTTTCTGTAATGTGTAATTTATTATATCTGTGGTGTAGCCCGAGCTTATGCGAACCTCTATCTTTGTCTATTTATTATCCTTTGCTTTTGTCAATTCAATCAATCAAAAGTCATCTGTCAAACAAAAACATAAAAAAACAATAAATTACAATGATAAAATGGAGATAATGTTACGAATTGTACCAGCAAAGCGAATTAAATTAAATGTCTCTAGAATTTTGTTAACTCAAGTAGCTAATTATACTAGGTAACAAACTAAAGTTAAAGATTTTATCGACTTAACCTGTTCGTTACTATGCATTTTATTTTTCATCTTCATTTTTAGATTGGCGGAGGTTGGAAAACTCGAAGCACCAAAGGCATCTGGCAAATATGATACAGGACAATTAATTTTGCATAAGGTATTTGGATATCGCGGTGTGATTTTGTTCCCTTGGTTGGCACGAGTTTACGATAGAGATGCTACGAATAAAAAGGAGACTAAAGATGCCGCAACAACAACAGAAGCCTCTGGAGACTCTCTGTCGAATGCTGGGAAGGAAGTCAAGGGCAGAACTCACACATTCTATCAAGTCCTTATAGATACCAGGGATGCACCTTACATAGTAAGTAGTCTCATACATATCTACTCCTATAACGCAATACTTATTATTTGCCATATATTACATTTTAAACAATATAATACAGCTTGCTTTTGGATTTTAAAGCAAAAATATTAAGTGTATTTTAAATTGCCAGAGTTGAAAAATTATGTAATGTGCCACCAATAAAACAATGTAGTACTGTAGTACATAGTTATACCCACAAAAACTTAACTTTAAATAGTGAAATAATATTTATTTTTGACTGTGCAATCAAACATCGACATGAGACCAGACTGGAAGAAAAAGGTATATCTGTGCACATAAATAACAAACTTATTGTGCTTGTGGTTGACTATGTGATAATTAAATATTTTATTGTAATAATTATATGTTATTAATTCTTTAAAGACTTCTGCATGTTATATCCTTAAGTAAATAATATGCATTTAAATCCTCAATTAAGCCTTCCAAAGGCCTAGATCTTCATAAATAAATAATTATTTGAAAGTATCAAGGTATGACAAAGGTACATAAATAATATGTCATCTAACTATAAACTGTAAATAAGTTAAGTATTAATTAGTTTAATGGAGGACTTCCTGCAACTTCCTCTTGTCTTACCATATTATATTATGTACAAATGTTAGTGTATGTGTAAAGTGTGTGTGTGCCTCAAGACAGTAGAAAAAAGTATGCAGCTCAGTAGTTCTATTGAAAGAGACTGCAACACTATTATAAATATATTTTTTAATTTCAGCGTGCACAAACTGAAGCCGTTACATTCCTTGGCAACCAGGAGTCAAGTCGGAGTTTGTATGCAATACCAGGATTAGATTATGTTGCACATGATGACATTATTCCTTATACATCAGTTGAAAGAGTCCCGTTACAGCATGAGCTGTTTGATAAATTTCTTATGCATAATCCAGACAAAGGTAAATATTTAAATTTAGCTAATATTTTTGTGATAGATCATTTTAAATTGCTAATAATGATGATCTTAAGGACGCTGTAACATTTTTGACGCGCTTGAATTTAGGTATCTGAGTCATACACAACAACATAAAGTGTACATACACTTTGTTGAATAGTGCATTTATCCAGGAAGGCGATAGGCTATATAACATCACTCTATGATCAACAGGAGCGGAACAGTAGTGAGATATGTTGCTAAATCGGAGAAAATATTCCAATTACCACGCAGACGAAGTCGCGGGCGACCCCTAGTTTATTACATAAGCAAAAAAAATTAAGTACTTGAATTATTGTTTTTTTAATTAAATGAGTCATCACTTCAACCCATAAACGTCCCACTGCTGGGCACGGGTCTCCTCCATACATTTGGAAGGATATAAGCCTACTATACCACGCTGGCCAGACGGGTTGGTATAGAGTTTTGTTTCGATTTTTCCCTCTCTTGCAGTGGATATTGTCTGCCTGACTTACACCCTTAGTCGACTCTTACGACACCCTCGGGATAGAACGGGGTGGCGAAGTTTGTATTCTTAATCCGTCACCACATGGACGTTTACATGAGTACTATATGAAAATTTATTTTAAATAATGAAACTTAAAAAAAATGACGATACAGGTATTCAGTATGTTTTTCCCATATATATTTCAAATATTAATATATGTTCGATCATATCGTATGTACGATAGAAGTTCATGCGTAACGTCATAGATGGCGTTGTGCATTTCCAAGCGATTTCTGAATCGCGATATTAAGATTCTCCGAGGCATGTATATAAGGTCCTCGGATTAAATAAATTTTTGGTTACACTCTGATCGAACGGTTGTTTTGTTTGATTATTTACCCGCAGCCGACGAGTGGTTTGTTATTGAACTAACAATATAATTATTATTAATTTTCTTTATTTGTAATCATTGAGTACTCTTCAATAAAAATAATTTTAAATTATTTTGTTTTAAAATGGCAATGTTGCAAAAAAAAATGCTCTATGATTTCTCAAATCCCGATTTTGAAGATTAATTTTGGTGTGTACCTACATCAAAATCATAAGGTATTGTTAGTCAACAATCAACTGAAACTTGACAATGTCTTCTCCTGAAGAAAACTCGCTTCCATTGTTACCAAGTCTATTGAGCTTTCCGTCGTCAGACATTTTTAATAATATTACAATTATTAGGTATTATTTGGTACATCTTATAATATGTAATATTACAGTACACTATTTACATTATACAGCGCGGTTGACGTTACGAGGCGCCGTCTCATATGTCTATGGCGTACAATACAAAGTACTATAAGAATTCTGCTAATAGGGATGCGCGAGAGTTGCCACAAAATTATCGATTGGTACTTATTCACCCATGTAACTTTGTCTTTTCACACCATTGAGCTATACTTTAATAGAGTCAACGCTTGCTTGCCAATTGAAGTCAGTTCGTCAGAAGTGCACGCTCTTTTCACCTGTCAGTCACTTGCTACTCTCGCTAGCTTTTGGGGGCCAAAAGATTTTTCATTGTTTAAATTTAACAAAATTTGGTAAACTCCTTGAATATGCCGCCGTGTGCGTTAAGATAGTGCACTAATAACACAAGGAATACTACAGCGTCGAAAGCAATCAGTTTCCATAAGTAAATAAACATAAACAATTATTTAAAAATTAAATACGAAGAAAATATTTTGCGGACACCATTTGACATAGATTAAAACATTCATATGCACAGTGTCATCCGTGTGTGTAATCCGTGTGGTGACGGATTAAGAATACAAATGTCACCACCCCGTTCTATCCCGTGGGTGTCGTAAGAGTCGACTAAGGGAATAAGTCAGGCAGATAATATCCACTCCAAGAGAGGGAAAACTCGAAATAAAACCCTATACCAACCCGTCTGGCCAGCGTGGTATAGTAGGCTAATATCCCTCCAAGTATATGGAGGAGACCCGTGCCCAGTAGTGGGACGTTTATGGGTTGTGATGATGATGCACAGTGTAGGTAAGATACTAAGTACATATACATAGTATTGTACCTACACCGTGTATGATACACGGTGTAGGTAATGCTATGTTTCTGAATAAATAAATAAATCTAAATTAGATTTAATTATTTATTTAATGAATGGTTTGATGTTTACGATTTTCGATTTCATTTCGAGTTAACAGTTCGAGAATTCCATTGGTAAAGGAAGGAACACAACATAATTATGAAATCATTTGATTAAGTGGATTCATAAATATAAAAAAAAACCTTTATAATATTGTAAAGTATTTAACCATAAATAAATAAAAATAATAAATTAATCACAATAAAAACCATAAAAAGTTGCCGAATTCCAATGAAGTTCGTTAGGCATAAAACTATTAATAGGTATATTGTCCGGTCTGTAGCCCGCAGTTCATATTAGTTTATATTTTTGTTATCGCTGCAGCTGATTGGTTGATAGAAATTAACTTAAAGCGAAAAAGCGCTGCATGAATGTACCTTGTGGTTAGACGACTATTATTATTTCAACGCAGTAAGCGAACTATAAGTAAACTGCAAGTAAGGTAAGGTAAGGTAAGGAAACCAATTATAATAAAAGTTTTTTAAATATTTGACGAAAACAAATTAAAATATTAATAATTTTACTACCTACAAGCAAAAAAAAATATAAAATACCGTGTGAAACATTGAGGAATTAGTAAATGGAGCAGCTTCGTTGAATTAAAGTCATGTCAAGTTTAATCTTTTTTAAAAATGGAAAGCATTTTTAAGAGTTTAAACTTGACACGGCTCTTCTCGTCTGTTTTTTAAATTGTGTTTTTTTTTCCATTACAGACTGGCTAAATGGTACATATCTTTGTGTAATAATATAATAAATAATGTCTAAGGAATAATAATAGGAAAAAGAAACACTAAAAACATGTATTTATGTATGTTTATTTTACACTGTAAAAAAAAATATTTTTCGACGCGCCATACCGTCGTTGGCGTCATGTAGACGTTTTCATTTGACGTCCATAGACGTCCCTGGCAGTCAAAAGGTTAAGGTGTACAATACTGTAGTACATTATTTTGATCTATCTTTGTGGGGTTCAGCAAGCGTTACTAATGTAAGTGCAAAAAATGTGTTTATTTACGACATCAATCACATTAGAAACCTCTAAATTTATCAGTGTTTCTCTACAATATTATGCATGTATTATACACATAAACATTTCTCTTGAATCACGTTATCTTTTTAAAAAAACCTCTTTAAAAAATTATAGTATTTTCTCTAATTGAGTTTAATTCTCATTATTTTTAAACAGCTTCATGTAGATTTGATTATATTTGCTAACGGACAAATGTTTAATATTGAATAAAATCTATATAGGAATTGAGTACAGTACAGAGTACCTAAAGTCAGGCAGAAATCGTAAAATTTCTATGAATAGGCATTAGAAAATCGATGTTATAATACCAAAAATAATATATTTTAAAACACAGACAAAGCTATATCGTTATTTGTAGTTTCTAGTTATTTAGTTTAATTACGTTGTAATGGGTACCGAAAATCACCCAATTTTTACCAAATTTGTAACAGCGTCCTTAACTACATCTCATTTAGGCTCTACCAGTACCACTGAGTTCAATAGTGGGTGGCCCACCACCCACTCATATACTAATAGTGGGGTGTGAGAGTAGTTAGCAAGTATCTTAGATTTTAGCTGAACAATAGGCTCCCATAGCCCTAAAGGTAAAAGCGGTGGTGGCCGAGTGGGAAAGTAACCTTATACCTACGCAAGAAGTGCAAGTTTGATCCCGGGTGGTAGTACCAATGTGAATTTCTCTTTGTGGAGTTTATATGTGCTAATCAAATGATTCGCCATCTGCTAACGGTGAAAGAAACATGGTGAGGAAACCCACATGTCTTAGAAAAAATTCTAAAGACATGTCACCAACCTGCCATTAGGCCACCGTGTGTGAATTATTGCCTAATCCCCCACTATCTCGCCCTCTTGAGGAGACCCGTGCCCAGCAGTGGGACATATATGGGTTGCTATTATTATTAATAGGCTCCCTATCATTAAAAATGTTTTTATTTTACATAATTTAGATGCTCTTCTCAATTAGCTTGTATTAAAAAAGAAACTCAACCTTGTAAATAAACAGATGGCTGCGATGAGGCAAATGGTGCGGTATTTGAAGATGTAACCCAAATTTCATTTCAGATCCGCCATTCATAGCCCAAGAGACTCTTCGAGCCTGGCAAAAAAAGAACCATCCATGGTTAGAACTCAGTGATGTGCATCGCGAAACAACAGAAGGCGTGCGTGTCACCGTCATACCATTCTATATGGGCAGTCGTGAATCGCAGAACTCTGCGGTCTATTGGGTGAGTGGACTAGGCATACAATAGTTAAAGTCAAACTCATTTATTCATTTAGATCAAATACATGATACTTATGAACGTCATAAAAACAGAAAAAATCAATTCCATGGAACTCCCAGAAATATTGCAAATTAAAGGAATGATCGTTATTTTAGTGGCGTTACTGTATCCGATTGGAGAACCTGGGCTCGCAAGCTGTTCAACTGCGCGAACGTCACTGGCGCATCTTCTCGCTGAGCGGCACGCTGGAGACCGTGCGCGGGCGCGGCGTCGTGGGGCAGGAGCCCGTGCTCGCGCGCCACTCGCCCGCCTTCCAGTACAGCAGCCACGTCAGCCTGCAGGCGCCCAGCGGACACATGTGGTATTACTTCATTTCACTCGCTTCTTACTGCCGAATGCATGTTTCGTCTTTGTAATCTATAAACGAGTCCGATACCGATACCGCTTATCGTGGCCTATTGACATTTGTCGTCTAGGTCTAGTATCCATCATAGTGGCACATAATAATGCACAATTTTGCACATATACTACCACCAGAAAACATTTCACCGAAAAGTGGCGTGGGAGAAAGTTGTCGCATCTACCTACGATCGGCTGAGTTGGAGCACTTAAAGAATTTTTATTTATTCAACAGCGGCACGTCCTGGCTTCGCAAGGCTGGACATTTATTTACTTTTCGTAGAGATCTCGTTTTTTTTCAACTTTATTTATTAGTAGACCATGTTATGTCTCGTATAGGTATACCATATTATGTTGAATAAATTTTCTTAACTAATATTATAAAGAGGATTTGATTTGATCTATTTTTGTTAGTCACGATGTAACTCAAAAAATACTGGATCGATTTTAAAAATTCTTTCATCATTAGAAATGCCTATGTTGATGATTATAACTATTGCCAAAAATCGTGCTATATCCCGTTACAACCTATTTATTTATTGCAGGGGCACGTTTAGAATGGAGCGGGAGGACGGGTATACGTTCGACTGCCGGATCCCGCCGTTCTCACTGGAGAGCAAGCCGGACGAGGCCGGGCCAGTGGCGCCCTCCCCCGCCACGTGACACCTCCCCCCCCCCCTCCGCCTCCACCACAAGGTCGCGCTCCCCAAACAGCTCAAATAGTCAGCGAGGCCGACAGCCAAGACGGTAGTTTTGCTAAAGCCGTACGACATCCGGGGATTCGTGGAAACTCGATATTAACGATTCGTTAGGATGTGATGAATAAATATATTTTAGATTGCGATGTTCACTCGTAGACGACACAACCACTACACTACGACAACGAACGTTTTGTTTTGTTGCACCGAAATATAGTGTCAACAAGGTGAGGCGAGGCGTAGTGTGAACGTACCGAACGGTCCAGCCGATGCACCCAAATAATAAACACTATGACAGTGGCAGAGTAGCAATGTTTTGGCGCAGAGTATACGTGGTTTTAGTCAGATAATTCGACAGACACAGTTCGTTATTGGGTGCTTAATGTAACGGTTGTGTCGTCGCGTTGATGTCTACGATCAACCAGTCATTTAATTTTTAGACATTTTTGCTGTAAACAAATAATGATATACTTTTATTATAGTTTTATTTATTATATTGTTAATAGATAAAATTACTTAATAATATTCATTACATCCGCTTTTTAGTAAGAAAAAATCTTTAGTTGTGTTTAAAATAATTTCTAGATCTGTAATAAATTACAGTATTCTGTTCATTGTCTAATTTATTTCTCCATGGCTATTATTAAATAAAACTTCACTTTTTCTCTAAGAGATTTTATTAACTTCAAAAAATGGAAGTAATTTGTAATTGCACAATACTATACATACTCAAAGCTACTAAATAACATAAATAAATTAACGATTCATATAATATATAATAATACTTGTACAGCTTGGAGTACAACTATAAATATAATAAATTATCTCTATGTGTATATTCTACTAATTCCCAATGTATATCGTAAGTCACTTCCCAATACGCTATCATCATTTGAACGTTCAGCCAACGATAATTATATCAGCAATATTCTACGCTTAAGGCACTTTCTATATTTTAGCTTAAAGCAATAATGTTATCTTTGGTAAAATCACATAGACTATGTGATGGGTCAGACAAACACATGCCTGGTGCCTACATAATACTTAGTTGCAAGCCACGGTGTTATTGCTCAGATGTTACAACCCCTTTTGTGTTTATATCGTATAATGTACTTGTCCACTCTAAACATCCACCCAAGAGTGTATATGTCACCGAAAAATAACAAGAATCGTAAGTTGAACAATTTTCGAGGTAGTTGATCAACTTTCGGAATATAACAAACGGTAGTTGAAATGTATTATTTAACGCAATAAATTTTAGTAATTAATCATTAGCATTTGGCATGTATTTATTCATAGAGTTAAGAAACATTTATGTTATTTTAATACTGATATTTTAGAGATAGAGATGTGAAAGTTTATGTATACTAAAATATAAACCTAACCTAAAATTTTAGCAAGATTGTATTCTTCTATTATTCTGGCTGGCAGGGAGCGGTGCAAAAGCACGCGAGTCGTTCAACCAATCAACGTACACCTCACCTTCGTCGGATGATTTAACGGCAAGACGCCGTAAAATAATCAATTTACTAAAATACTTACGTTAAATAATACATTTCAACTGCCGTTTATTATTTTCCAAGAGTTGATCAACTACCTAGAACACTGATCAACTTACGAGTCTTGTTATTATCCGGTGACATATACACGGAGACCAGGGTTGGACTCAAAAAAATAACTAAATTGTTCAACTATACAAACAAAATCAATACGTACGGCACGTGTATTCATCCCTAGAAGAGGGTATCTTTTGTCGTGTGGACAGCGCCAGGTCACGTAGTGCACCTGTGTTTCATACCTATGATTGTATTGTGAGCACGCACCTCAGACACGTGTACGTACCACTATCACTCTCAGCGTTCATGGATCACAATTATATAAAAATATAACTTTGGAATTACAATAACAGAAGTCCTTTAACTAATATGCATTAATTTATATACTAATATTTAACAACTATCTTGAATTTTACGACACATTCAAAGACTGCCTTTCGCCTATTTCCGTTAAATTTCACCTCAGCTTGCGTTGACCATTTCGTCAAGCAAATGGCCCACAATAATCCGGCTTAGGGGCACTACTATCAACGATGATTACTTATTTATTTCGGCTACAGGAAAAAAAAACAGAATTAAAGATTACTAACGTTTGTTGAATCCTAATAAATTGTAATGTAACAAAATTGTTGATTGCAGTAACACCCACTGATTTCATCACACACTTTTAGAATTCGACAATAGCCTTAATTTAGAGATAAAATATTATTAAGCTTTGTGACTTACTAACAAGTTGTTTATTTCGCCGTCTTACTCCAAGTCTTGTCTTAAATAGGTATAATCTAACACAAAATAAGTTCTTGTAGCAAACTGGCGATTAAATTGAAAAGTTTATTTACATACCTCCGGTTTAATAGTAGTTAGATTTTGCAAAGAATTTTCTTGCCGTGGTGTTGCATACCTAATCTTAAAAATGTACACCTTGTAATGGCGATGCCACGTTAGCTGCATTGGAACAATGGATTTAATAGGATTAAACATTGCGGGGTGGAACCTCGCCGCAGTCTCCTATTGCCAATTAATTATATAATTATTCGGATTACAGTGGGCCTGCTATACACCTACGATTTAATAATTAACATCAAATTTAAATATCTATAACTAAGAATAATACGAGGCAATTTATACCAAAGAATATAATTTGCTTAATCCAATATATCTACCTATTAGTGCATCAAAATATTGCTTGTTAATTGCATTAAGCTGCGATTACAGCTCGTGTTTTTATATCGACGTACGGCAATGGCGGCATGTAGATAAGCACTGTAACTGTACACTCAGCTTATAAAGCATTTTCAGTATTTAAAGACGAAACGAACTTTAAAAACAAATAAATAGCGCCGCCATTCCAATTGCTCATGAACTATAGATCGAAATGATTTGATTTCTTATGCGATACAGCTACTTGTATTATTAGAGACAGATTAACTGTCGACAGCTCCTTTGGCAAGCACCTCATCATCTATAAAAGTGAAGAAAGCAAGAGGGAGCGCTTCGGAAGTTTTGCATCCAGTGGCGTACTATCCCTAAGGCAAACTAATGCAGAATTTCTTTCACATTATTTCTAAGGCGACTACGATTGAGCCTCCATACCGTCTATAATCGTCCAGTGCTTAATACTTGACCATTGTGACCATTACCGATGTTTTAGTTTAAAGTGCAAGTAAACTAGGAGCTGAAATCGCGACATTTACGAGACACGCGTTTCATACCATTATAATATAAAATATCATATACACATTGTTTCACTACGTCATGACTAAACGGCCCGTCCGTTTAACTTTAACATACAATTTCGACCATAGACGACAGTAAGGCCCTAGTAGCTGCAGTAGATAGTGACTTCATAGATGTCGGGGGTCTACCATTGTTCAACCTTTGAGAAAGACATAATTCAATCTACAAAGTGACAAATCCTCAACTTGTGCATTTATCGCACCAAAATGCAGATGCCGCAAGAGCTAAATACAGCTATAATATTGACGATTTGATTAAATACTATTAAATTCTATAATAAACAAATCATTTAACTGTTTGTGTCATGTTTTAAGGACAGGCCTCGTGGTGAAGGTCAAGGACTAAACAATTGTCCAACAATATAGTTAGTATCGTTCATTACCGAGCGAGCTGTATTATAAGCGCAGCGCACATCTCAAAGAACTCCATAGTGTGGTGACCTTGTAACTGCGTGCCCAAGACAGGTGGCAGGACGGGGGTGCCCACTAGTGGAGAAGACGCTTCTTCGTCGGTCTCCTCCTTTTCTCCAGACAAGGATTTGAAATCTAATAGATACGACTTGTAATCCACTTGGTATAATTGCAGCGACATTTTCACGTATTTATCTGTTAACTTGTTTAGTGTACGCACTCTGGAAGAGACAATACAAAAAGGTTTAAATCTTTATATATTTAAAAGTGTGGTGACGGATTAAGAATACAAATGTAAATATTGCTGGTGTTTTTGGGTACGGCCCCGAATGGTTCAAATTCAATTGGACTCGGTACGTGGTACCAGTCTGTTCGGGCGCCGCTGACCGTCCGCCGTGGCGCCGACTCAAAACGTTATTTTTCACTTTTCAGTACCTTTCTTTTTTATTTTATATGGCTAAATTAGATAAAAATATAGTCGAAAGTAATTAAATACAAAGTTCTTATTCATCGTCTTCATCTCAGTCAAAATACGTCCACTGGACATAAGCTTCCCGCAATGATTTCCACAGCGCAGCGTTTGGGCTTGAAGCGATGACAAATTTATTATGTAGAAGTTTCGATGGCCATTTGTAGTCTTCTTTATCGGTTTTAGTTACCAAATGTTACATAATCAATCAATAATAATGTCACTTCTCTATCTAAAAAATGCTTGTACGACATTTATGTTTAGCTTTAGTACTTTAGACAGTGCGTTGATGTGTCAATCGGCTTATTATTTCAATATGAATATATATAACATAGGAAAAATGACTTACCTCACGTGATAGGGGTTGATAACCTTCCACTCATAGTCGAGCGCCTTCATAGCGCGGAACACCTCTAACATTATATCGTTCGGTTTGCTCTGAGATCTGATGCCTAAGTGCCACTTAGCCCTGCCGAATGTAGATATATATACATACTTACATTAGTTTGAATATAATTAAATGACGAATGGTATGTTCTATTTAAAAAGATGTGGTCAACTAATTTTGCTTTTTAGAAATCATCTATCTAAAATAGCTGGTTTATTTGTCTGACCTGTCTTATTTAATAATACGTGGATTAAAATATTTTACTTATCATGATTGCAGGTAGTAAAAATATGATACAATTGAATAAACAACCAGAATAATTAGCAGTAGGTATGCGCTTTTGTATAGATTCGAAGGTTACTTTAGATAGTGTCCTGTAGCTAGCAATGCGTCGGCAACACGTGAATGGTGCCTCTTAGTCCAGGACCGCTTATTGCTAGGATTTTTTCATAAATTCGGGTTTTCAATCGGTTTGGCAATGGACTATCTGCTTGTTATTGCAAGTGTTCATGGGCTACGGTAACGTCGGTAACCGCTTACAATAACTTTGTAACTATAAAAAAGCAGGTCAAATTAGCACAAAGAATGCGAAGATAATTTCGATAAAGCTTAAAATTGGTGCAAATGTTGAGAAAGTGTAAGGTCGAATGTGTATTGTGTCGTGAGCGGACTAGGAGGTAGTTGTGTGAAGCGTGTGACGTACCGTTTGACGGGCGTGCCCCTGGCCTTGTCCTGCGGCCCGTGCGGGTGCGGGTGCGGCGCGATGCGCTCGGGGTGCGGGCGCGCCGGCTCGCTCGAATGTGTATTGTGTCGTGAGCGGACTAGGAGGTAGTTGTGTGAAGCGTGTGACGTACCGTTTGACGGGCGTGCCCCTGGCCTTGTCCTGCGGCCCGTGCGGGTGCGGGTGCGGCGCGATGCGCTCGGGGTGCGGGCGCGCCGGCTCGCTCGAATGTGTATTGTGTCGTGAGCGGACTAGGAGGTAGTTGTGTGAAGCGTGTGACGTACCGTTTGACGGGCGTGCCCCTGGCCTTGTCCTGCGGCCCGTGCGGGTGCGGGTGCGGCGCGATGCGCTCGGGGTGCGGGCGCGCCGGCTCGCTCGAATGTGTATTGTGTCGTGAGCGGACTAGGAGGTAGTTGTGTGAAGCGTGTGACGTACCGTTTGACGGGCGTGCCCCTGGCCTTGTCCTGCGGCCCGTGCGGGTGCGGGTGCGGCGCGATGCGCTCGGGGTGCGGGCGCGCCGGCTCGCTCGAATGTGTATTGTGTCGTGAGCGGACTAGGAGGTAGTTGTGTGAAGCGTGTGACGTACCGTTTGACGGGCGTGCCCCTGGCCTTGTCCTGCGGCCCGTGCGGGTGCGGGTGCGGCGCGATGCGCTCGGGGTGCGGGCGCGCCGGCTCGCTCGAATGTGTATTGTGTCGTGAGCGGACTAGGAGGTAGTTGTGTGAAGCGTGTGACGTACCGTTTGACGGGCGTGCCCCTGGCCTTGTCCTGCGGCCCGTGCGGGTGCGGGTGCGGCGCGATGCGCTCGGGGTGCGGGCGCGCCGGCTCGCTCGAATGTGTATTGTGTCGTGAGCGGACTAGGAGGTAGTTGTGTGAAGCGTGTGACGTACCGTTTGACGGGCGTGCCCCTGGCCTTGTCCTGCGGCCCGTGCGGGTGCGGGTGCGGCGCGATGCGCTCGGGGTGCGGGCGCGCCGGCTCGCTCGAATGTGTATTGTGTCGTGAGCGGACTAGGAGGTAGTTGTGTGAAGCGTGTGACGTACCGTTTGACGGGCGTACCCCTGGCCTTGTCCTGCGGCCCGTGCGGGTGCGGGTGCGGCGCGATGCGCTCGGGGTGCGGGCGCGCCGGCTCGCTCGAATGTGTATTGTGTCGTGAGCGGACTAGGAGGTAGTTGTGTGAAGCGTGTGACGTACCGTTTGACGGGCGTGCCCCTGGCCTTGTCCTGCGGCCCGTGCGGGTGCGGGTGCGGCGCGATGCGCTCGGGGTGCGGGCGCGCCGGCTCGCTCGAATGTGTATTGTGTCGTGAGCGGACTAGGAGGTAGTTGTGTGAAGCGTGTGACGTACCGTTTGACGGGCGTGCCCCTGGCCTTGTCCTGCGGCCCGTGCGGGTGCGGGTGCGGCGCGATGCGCTCGGGGTGCGGGCGCGCCGGCTCGCTCGAATGTGTATTGTGTCGTGAGCGGACTAGGAGGTAGTTGTGTGAAGCGTGTGACGTACCGTTTGACGGGCGTGCCCCTGGCCTTGTCCTGCGGCCCGTGCGGGTGCGGGTGCGGCGCGATGCGCTCGGGGTGCGGGCGCGCCGGCTCGCTCGAATGTGTATTGTGTCGTGAGCGGACTAGGAGGTAGTTGTGTGAAGCGTGTGACGTACCGTTTGACGGGCGTGCCCCTGGCCTTGTCCTGCGGCCCGTGCGGGTGCGGGTGCGGCGCGATGCGCTCGGGGTGCGGGCGCGCCGGCTCGCTCGAATGTGTATTGTGTCGTGAGCGGACTAGGAGGTAGTTGTGTGAAGCGTGTGACGTACCGTTTGACGGGCGTGCCCCTGGCCTTGTCCTGCGGCCCGTGCGGGTGCGGGTGCGGCGCGATGCGCTCGGGGTGCGGGCGCGCCGGCTCGCTCGAATGTGTATTGTGTCGTGAGCGGACTAGGAGGTAGTTGTGTGAAGCGTGTGACGTACCGTTTGACGGGCGTGCCCCTGGCCTTGTCCTGCGGCCCGTGCGGGTGCGGGTGCGGCGCGATGCGCTCGGGGTGCGGGCGCGCCGGCTCGCTCGAATGTGTATTGTGTCGTGAGCGGACTAGGAGGTAGTTGTGTGAAGCGTGTGACGTACCGTTTGACGGGCGTGCCCCTGGCCTTGTCCTGCGGCCCGTGCGGGTGCGGGTGCGGCGCGATGCGCTCGGGGTGCGGGCGCGCCGGCTCGCTCGAATGTGTATTGTGTCGTGAGCGGACTAGGAGGTAGTTGTGTGAAGCGTGTGACGTACCGTTTGACGGGCGTGCCCCTGGCCTTGTCCTGCGGCCCGTGCGGGTGCGGGTGCGGCGCGATGCGCTCGGGGTGCGGGCGCGCCGGCTCGCTCGAATGTGTATTGTGTCGTGAGCGGACTAGGAGATAGTTGTGTGAAGCGTGTGACGTACCGTTTGACGGGCGTGCCCCTGGCCTTGTCCTGCGGCCCGTGCGGGTGCGGGTGCGGCGCGATGCGCTCGGGGTGCGGGCGCGCCGGCTCGCTCGAATGTGTATTGTGTCGTGAGCGGACTAGGAGGTAGTTGTGTGAAGCGTGTGACGTACCGTTTGACGGGCGTGCCCCTGGCCTTGTCCTGCGGCCCGTGCGGGTGCGGGTGCGGCGCGATGCGCTCGGGGTGCGGGCGCGCCGGCTCGCTCGAATGTGTATTGTGTCGTGAGCGGACTAGGAGGTAGTTGTGTGAAGCGTGTGACGTACCGTTTGACGGGCGTGCCCCTGGCCTTGTCCTGCGGCCCGTGCGGGTGCGGGTGCGGCGCGATGCGCTCGGGGTGCGGGCGCGCCGGCTCGCTCGAATGTGTATTGTGTCGTGAGCGGACTAGGAGATAGTTGTGTGAAGCGTGTGACGTACCGTTTGACGGGCGTGCCCCTGGCCTTGTCCTGCGGCCCGTGCGGGTGCGGGTGCGGCGCGATGCGCTCGGGGTGCGGGCGCGCCGGCTCGCTCGAATGTGTATTGTGTCGTGAGCGGACTAGGAGATAGTTGTGTGAAGCGTGTGACGTACCGTTTGACGGGCGTGCCCCTGGCCTTGTCCTGCGGCCCGTGCGGGTGCGGGTGCGGCGCGATGCGCTCGGGGTGCGGGCGCGCCGGCTCGCTCGAATGTGTATTGTGTCGTGAGCGGACTAGGAGATAGTTGTGTGAAGCGTGTGACGTACCGTTTGACGGGCGTGCCCCTGGCCTTGTCCTGCGGCCCGTGCGGGTGCGGGTGCGGCGCGATGCGCTCGGGGTGCGGGCGCGCCGGCTCGCTCGAATGTGTATTGTGTCGTGAGCGGACTAGGAGATAGTTGTGTGAAGCGTGTGACGTACCGTTTGACGGGCGTGCCCCTGGCCTTGTCCTGCGGCCCGTGCGGGTGCGGGTGCGGCGCGATGCGCTCGGGGTGCGGGCGCGCCGGCTCGCTGGGCGCCGCGGGCGGGGAGCTGCCTGCGCACACCACCGACACTACACTACACAGTCTACACTCGCACGCAGCCGATACACTACAGCTACAGCTTTAAATTGTTTTGTATTGTACATATTATCGCTCATTTGCTACAAGTTTGGTAATACTCAAAAACGAGCAATTGTAAAGCTTCATGTTAAAATTGTACTATACCTAATTTTCGATTATTTAGGTAACAATTAGACAAAAAATTAGTTTTTTTTTACTTTGTCGAAAGTTTAAAAGAGGATGATGCCACCGCCAGTTTCGTGCCAGAACGGTATTTTCATGATTGCCTGACAATAAAATATTATTTTCACAAAATCTAGTTCTACTATTTTCTTTTCTGTAGCAAATCGTTTCTAACGGCGCATTGTGGATCGAAAATCGGCTGTAGTGGACTTAGACACCTGAATTCTTTTTGGCAGAATTTTTCTTGAAACGGTTTTGCATATCCAACACAATGGTTAAAATATATCACGGAATTTATTTAATACGAAAACTAACGAATAATATATTAATACGATTTTTTTTTAATCCAATTTTTTTCGCAACGTTTAAATTTCGGCACTATTTTTTTTTATACTTCTTGGGTGGCAAACAAGCATACGGCCCGCTTGATGTTAAGCAGTTACCGTAGCCTATAGACGCCTGCAATACCAGAGGTATCACATGCGTGTTGCCGACCCATTTTTTACACCAGGGTTTTAAGATTTCAAATGCAAATATAAAAGCACCATTACTGTCCATTACGTAAATAAGTGACTTCTTGTTCTAAATAAAACAAAAGGTCTTCAATGACATGCAATAAGAGTGACGTGCTCCAAACTTAAGATTTAAATATTTTCTTACGTTATCTCCAGATCTGTGAAGCTTTGGTACCTCAAATATACGAGTAGCTCAAAAAACGTAATTGTATGAGTTATCTGTTATACCTATAATAAAACCTTGTTACGCGTTCTAAACAAGGGAAGAGAAAAATATTTTTTTTCGTTTTGACCCCTCACTAAATGATCACTTTTTATTCCTCGGACACCGTTTTAGATAGACCATGGGTTACTTTTAGCATTTTGCTAAGAATTACTTGTTTAGTAAAATTACCTAAATAAATGTCCGCTCATATGAGATTTCAAAAGACAGCACCCTCGAAAAACCTCGAAAACGATACCCATATTAACTTTTCATATTAAAATTCATGTATGTACGAACATGATATCTATGTCGTTATTTGTAAACCCTTTATGGTAGTTTGGGCTCGCCACCCCTGCCCACCTGTCTAGACTTGTCTGTCAAGCAACTGTATGAAAGAGCTCTTAGACTGTGATATTTTATTATGATACGTACTAGCAACATAAAAATCTTTAATTTCAGCTTTGGCAGCCTCGTCAGCGATCCTCTTATTGTCTATGATTAGATGGTAGGCGATAGCGAGCTGGTCGTGCGGGTCACCGCTCAGCAACGCGTTGTGCACCTCATGCTCCTTCACACCGAACTTGTCGCATACCTCCGATATCGCTTCTGTGTCTATTACACTACTGTCCTGTAAACAAATCACATAACAATAGGATCTATTCTTTTATCCTCGAATGGTTAGGCAAGAGAAAATCTTTTTGCATTTGATTGAGCTGTCTATCCTAAATAACACTATGATCCAAGTTTGGTATTAACAATAAACAAGACACGGAACGAAATACAATAAATTGTTATCCAGGATGGGGTTCGAACCCACAACATGAACACTGTGACAGTGACCACCTTGATCACTATGTCGCACATGCAATTGAAACAGGTGGGCAAATACTTTCTGTCTAAATGTTTTGTGAAAATTTAGTTAGCAAAGCTTAGTTTATACAGAGGCATCATCACATAACTCTCACATAACAAAAACATTATGGGTTAACTCTATGAAGCTTATAAAGGTGGACTTCTATTTTTAATAAGGGGGATTGAATTACGCATACCACCTGGCCCGGGGAAGGAGGACGGTTATGTCGGGCTCTGGGGCCTAAAGATGAAAGACGGCCGGCGTACCGACTAAAACCAGCCTGTGCACCTACACCTGCCTTCGTGGGTGGACCATCGGAACCTGATATGACATCAGAGGTCTACCCAGCGGCCGCCCGCTCTATGCGGGCTCCGTCACCAGTGACCGGGTCTGGGGGCATTGGGAACGCTGTCCCTTCGCGGAAGGGAGCGGATGAGAGGGTCGATACCCCAACCTCTCACCCGCAGCATTACTATGGCGGCATCAGGCGCTCGTCAGCGCGCCGATGTCACCCAGTTCGCCAGCGACAGATCGGATCAGCGAGGTGGCTTTCTTATTTTTTGCCGTTTTGCCGCCGTGCCCACTCTGACAAGACCGGCTGAAGCGCCTTCACGGTCCTGAAACCGGTCCGTGGAGCCTACAGCCGACTTGACCAACGGGCTATGATGACTATGCGGGCGGCTTCACGCCACTCACAGGTTTGTTTGGGGAGAGGGGACCGTTGCTCTGCCCAAACTACAGCCACCCGCCGATACGCGAACTCAGCGCGGAATTGTGGAAACCAGCCTCCGTCCCACGGAGAGATTGCGGCCAATGCGCACGCCGCGTCTGTGGACACAATGCAGTAGCCGCGTATGGCTCTGACCGTCATTACACGCTGCGGCCTCGCCAGTAGCCGCCTGCTCTGGGCGATTAGAGACCCTATCCCACCCACATTGGTGCGCCATTGACCGGACCACCCTCGTGTACAGCCGTCGACAGGTAGAATTGGCAGAAGCCGTCCTAAGGTGGATGCAGCCTCGGCAAGAGGCGACGGAAGTGCTCGACGAAAGAGCCATCGCCCATCCAACACCAGGCCCAGATGATTCTTCTGGGCGTGGATCTGCACGAGGACCAATCCGACGGTAATCGAGGCGCCAGCAGGTGCACCGCGACGGACCCATGGAATGAAAAGGCCTCCGTCTATTCAAGGGCTACCTTAAGCTACAGCACTCCGATTCACCCGACTGAGAGATCCTCGTGGGGGCCAGGCGCGCTCCTCTTCGAACTGGTGACCTTGAGCTGTGACCAGCGTGTCATCGGCATAACAGAGTATGCCCAGCCCGGGGGTGGAAGAACACCGGACCTAATCGTAACCGATGTTCCACAGGAGGGGGCGAAGGCCGGACCCCTGCGGAACACCGCTCGAATCGGCCAATCGTGTTGCAGGATGATTCTATAGTAGACTAATTCTATAGTAACATATAATAATAATAATATAATAGCTTTCACAGAGTTTGGTAAAAACCACCTTAAGCGTTATCCAACATTCAACCCTTATTACTTGTTAAGATGCTTTTATATTTGAATGTGTTAGACACAATTGGCTACTAGACAGGTGTTATAATAAAATATGAAAAATATTGGATATGGCAGCTTATAGATCTGTTTTATTAAGTTAATATTTGTTAGGAAAATAAATTGAGTTATAATAACTAACATTTTGATTGCTCTGCTAAGTTTGAGAATGCAAAATCTTCCCTGTAAGAACCTTAATAAATAGTTTTTCTTTTACTAAATGCTATCATAGTGCAAAAGCCATGTGACCGACAGTTTCGGGCTGCATTTCAAATTTAAGCACAAAAACTTATTTCTCTATTAGTATATATTATTTTCGTTATTTTTAAGGAAAATATATTTGAAGGAGGTATAAAATAGAGAGCAGTAACCTTTAAAAAACTTTTTTAAAAGCTGTCAAGTAGTCATAGTTGTGTTTAAATGTTGTCTGAACAAACCTTTATTACCATTTTAAATGGTCCCATCACCAACCATGCATTTTAAAATAATTAATTTTTATTCAATGTTAAGCAAATACTATGCAATATAGTTACCAACAACACATATAAACAAAAAATAATAAAACAAAAGGCAAACCTACTCCAATTACCTGCTCGACAGGAGAAGGGAACAGATAGCCAGGCAGGTCTTTTTGAAACCACTCATGTTTTTTAACATCTTCAATAGTGGCTCGCTTCATAGGGTCTACTTGTAACATCATGCACAGCAGACTGACTACACTCTTGTTCAAATACTCAGGTATTGGAAATATGCCAGATTTTATTTTTCTAAACAATGTAGGCACATGTTCGTCATCAAATGGCAGTGTACCACAGAGCAGCGCATACAGTATCACGCCACAGGACCACACATCTACTTCTGGACCAGCATACAATTTACCCGATATAACCTGCAAAAATATATATTTATATATTATTTGACCATTTTTTAATACAACAAGAACCTCGACTTGGAGTAGCAGAAAACAGTCCACCATACCGAAAGCCTGTTGTTCTGAGGGTCTGTACCCAATGTTTGCTACACTCCTCCTTCATTCCATTACGACATGGGTGGGTGTGTCCTCAGCCTCCATGGATCTCCCTACAAAATGGGCAGTTTTGTTTGATGTGTCTGTTGAGTGGGCAGTGTCCCATCAGGATGCCCACTATTAACTAAGCTATTTTGTGTGAATAGGTTGCGAGAGTTTCCCAGTAGCAGATAGTAGCGCTTCTTTGATTTGCAGCCTTAGTTACACAAAGAGGAATGGGAAAACAATGAATTGCTTTCCCATTGCTCTTAGTGTATAGTAACTATTCTTACATATGAAATGGAAAACTACATAATTATTATAATTATCACCAGCCTATCATAGTCCACTGCTGGGCATACGTCTCTCCCAAGTGACTCATAATAGTCATATTATGATAACCTCTAGTATTGCAAGCTTCCAAATATGTTTGCCCCACGAATAGCATAAAAGAAATATTTAAAAAACCAGCTATAATATGACAAGGATACTAACCTCAGGTGCTGCATAATTAGGTGATCCACAAGATGTTCTCAAAAATTCTCCATCCATCATCATATTCGAAAGACCAAAATCTGCTATCTTAACATGCATGTTATGATCTAATAACAAGTTCTCTGGCTTTAAATCTCGGTGTACAATCATATGTCGGTGACAGTAATCTACTCCAGATATAATTTGTTGGAAGAACCTCCTTGCTTCATGCTCTTGCAGTTTGCCACGTTTTACTATGTAGTCAAATAGTTCCCCACCAGATACATATTCCATTATCATAAATATGTCTGTTGGAGTTGAGATTACCTGAAAATTACATATTTCAATAGTAAAAAAAATTGTGCTTGCATTTTAAACCAACAAATAATTGCCATTACTACTTCATTAAATGCCGCCAGCCTTTTGGGCACTTTTTCAGTTGAGACACCTAAACATTTTATTTCATTAATTAGGTTTCCGTGTTTAGGTTTAGTTAGTTTAAATAAGTATATATATATATAGCATATAGTCCTTTTCTGAAATAAAATAATCATAATGGTATATTGTTTACATATTTTTACTCATGACTTTTCCAAGGTCAAATTAGACAGCTCCTTAATAAGGCTAAGTTACCTGGTATAGTTTAATGATGTGCGGGTGTCTAAACAACTTCAGATTTTGTATTTCACGTCTGATCTTCCCGACCACATCGAGGCTCTTGATCTTTTGCCTGTTGAGGATTTTCACTGCCACTTTATGCTTCGTCAGTACATGTTCACCAATTTTCACTTTACCAAACGTACCCACCCCAAGAGTCGCTCCCAGCGTATAGTGCCCTATCTTTACGATAGGCTGGTTGCCGCTGGTCGTCACTATTTTCTCAGCCATCTTCTAACAAATTTTACTAATGAGTAACAACGAAATTCTTCACATGAGCCAACAATACAATGAAACTTTAACAATTATAACGCAATAAAACTCGGCTAACAATGTAATAATACATAGTAAATAAGAATACGCATTAGGAACAGAGAAAACGTCAAATTATTGCCCACTGAACAGAAAAATTTATTAATAATGTTGAATGAAAATATGAAATGAAATGGATTGTATTACTGAACGAAATAAAGAGGAAGAACCCGAAGAACTTCAAGTAACGTCAAAATGACGTCAACCAACTCGTGTTTTTGTAAAAAATATTATTCTGTTCCTGGACCATAGACCCATAGACCTTAGTAAGTAATACCTGTGCTGTTGTATTAAGTATTCTGTGCCAAGTATAATATATTAAGTATAAAAGATACTAAGACTTAGCCCTACACCACCACGTTTCTTACTATTATATCATTGTATTCAAGCTTTTTAAGTATGTGTTGTCTTCTCTTCTGTTTAACTTTTACTCGAAGAAGGAAAAAAAATGTGAGCCATCACGGGACGCCTGGCAGATGTGAAATATCGACATTATTTTGTAAAAGTAATATGCAGAAAAAAACAGATTGTGATAGGAACTAAATATGTCATAATGATAAAATAAAATATCACAATTTTTTTTTCAGATAACGATGACTATTTATTGAATAAACATTTATTTTCATTAAATACAAAAATTTACGAATTTATTTTAAATCGTGACTACTAAATTCGTTTACTTAATTAGAAATTACAGATAATTAGAAATTAATTAGAAATAGATTACAGAAATCGGTTTTACGTGCGGCTATAGATGTTTCACACACATCAAAATACTGATAATGCTTGTGTAATAGTGACAAACTCCTCAATGAAGTAGTAGTTAGCTATGTAAGACTGCTATTTGAATGAATATGATTGAAAGAGGAAATTTTATTTTACTAATTACTTATCCTACTACCAGAAAGCAATTTATATGGATTAAAGTTACCGTTGATAGCAAAAGCAGTGCAGCACCTCGATCATAACAAATAACGTTTCGAAACCAAACCTTAAGCTATTATCTATGACTTTATGTCTTCAAAAAACTCCGATACCCCGCCCTGCACTCCCCGCGCCCGCCCCGCCCAGTAATTTTTCGGAGTGTGGTCTAGTTTTTGTAAAAAATATTATATATTAGAAA
Organism: Trisateles emortualis; assembly: GCA_947095525.1. NCBI lineage: Eukaryota > Metazoa > Arthropoda > Insecta > Lepidoptera > Erebidae > Trisateles > Trisateles emortualis. The sequence continues at coordinate 11,846,062 of OX352750.1, forward strand.
TCTAAATTATTTATTTAGGTTTGATTACATTTTGTTAGTCCGCTATGGACAGATGCGGGATCTGTCTTAAACCTGCCGTTGTAAGTACCTCTTCACATCATAAATACTATGCGTTGTCTTAAAATATTTAGTCATTTTTTTTTGTTTTCTTTAGGAGAATGTTGTAAAAATAACGCCTTGGTCATTGGGATCTATCGTTTACCAGAGGTCCAAGTTATTGTCATTGATTTAGTTAGGATATCATGGAAGGCGAGGCAGAAATGATAAAAAAACTTGACATTCGAAACCTGCCCGCGTATTTTTTTTACTTCTTTTATCGGACCGTCTGTTTTTTTTCGTCTGGCTCAGTGCAGTAAAAAACAACGAGCTCTTTTTTCTGTACCAACTTGAATAGTGAACCTTGGCATATTATACTGCAGGATATATAGCACCAGTATGATTTACTATAAAGAATAATAACATTTTATATTTATTTACATTAGTTACATACTTCTACTAACATATTATATGCGTTTTGTATTTTGAACAGGATATGAACGCAATAAACACTTTCAAATTTGAGCAAAAGGCCAATCACTGCAGTATAAAGATTATAATCAAAATTGGTGTTATTTTATTGCTTTTCAAACATTTTCCTTATACATATAATTAATTATAATCTATTTCTTATCCAACAACAACTAACATTGCAATTCATACTATAAAATATTGATAAAGATTTAAGTTAATTTCATAAAAAAGATAACATAGCTGACAAGGAGGTCTCATAACAAACATAGCAGTAATACAAAAAATAAAATTGTATAAAAACATTTTAAATTTCAGCAACTGTTTGAGACAGGAAAGGATGGCACATATGCATGTTTCAAGTGCCAGCCACTAGTGCCAGAAGTGACAATTGGTGACAATGGCACCGAACAGACTACCCCACCTGCTTCAAGCACCAACAGTGAAGAGGTCTATATTTTGCATATACAATAAGCCTTTATTTTACACTAAGTATACCTTTTTCCGCTTCTCTTCCTCCTGTATTCTTAATCCGTCACCACACACCTGTCTGTGTGGTGATGGATTAAGAATACAAATGTCACCACCCCCTTCCATCCCGAGGGTGTCGTAAGAGTGACTAAGGGAGTAAATCTAGCAGACAATATCCACTGCAAGAGAGGGAAATCCTGAAACAAAACCCTATACCATTCTGTCTGGCCAGCGTGGTATAGTGGAACCTGTGCCCAGCAGTATTACGTTTATGGGTTGAGATGATGATACCTTTTTACCAGATCAGCTATTGTGGTATTGGCACTATATTATATTGTATATCTATCTGGTTCCACCTAAGTCTTCCAAACTGTTAAGACTTTATTTGTAAGTTTACTTTCTTTGACTTTCGATGCAATAACTTATTGCATTACTTAGATATCAACATGATTTTTCTCCACTTTTCTTTCTTGAGAAGTATAAACCTTTTCAAGAAAGAAATGTGTCATGATGATAATATTAAAATTTCGCTACTTTATTTAATCAATATCAATTTAGTTAACTAATACTAAGCTCTCTACTAGTTCCTTGAATTTCAAGTTTATTTTTTACATTTGTTTTGACTTTTGATTACTTCTCTTTTTATTGTTCTTTGGTCTTTTAGTCACTATGAATATTGCGAATTATGTCAAAATAAATGTAAAAGAACTTATTAACTCCTAAAAAGTTATAGGCACACATATAGCATTTTCAATATTTTTAACCACTAATCAATCATCACTAATGCATTCAGAAAGTGTAATTTGGTGAAGTAAAACTGATGAAGAAGACCACAGATGGCCATCTGAACTTTTCAATAATAAGTATTTTACTGATGGCGATTAGATAAGTTTCGGTTATTGTTGCTAAGCAACTATTAATAAGAAATAATGACGTGAATGAATTGAGCGCGGATTGCACAGATTAAATATTGCTTTTAATACCTACTTGACCTGTGTTCAGCCCCACGCTCAGTCGATTTTATTCGATTGTAACAAACAAATATTTGAAAATTTTACAACTTGCCGTACTGAAGTCGGTTTTTTTTTGTTAAAATTATTTAGATAATGTTTGTGAATATAGGTGCTACAGTAGTAAGTTATTTTGTTTTTATTTTGAAGTTCTTGTTTGCATCTTTCACATGGAAGACAGAGGTATAATACCCATATTTTGCCAACTATGTTTCCATGCCATACAAGGCTAGATTACTTTGCAGCAAAGTCCAATACCACTTAATTGATCTTAAAATAATAATTTAGTATTATCATCATCATTAAGTGTGATGTGATGTAGTTAAGGATGAGTGTGATGAAAAAGTTTTTGAAATTATTTGAATTACAGGAGGGTGTTGAATCTTCTCTGTATTGTGGGATCTGTCACAAGTTTTTTCAAAAAAATATGCAATTGCAGAACCACTTGCGCAATCACCGTGCTGAGAGACGCTTTGTGTGCACATACTGCAACAAAGGTTTGTATTGTATATTATTATGATATTTATTACAGTGTTGAATTCACTTATAATCTATTTCACATTGCATGGGTACGGTGACGTTTAGCATTTAAAATATCTAGAGATATAGTAATAATAACATTGAATTTAAAATATTGATTTAATAATTTATAAGATAAATTTATTTTGAACTAAGAATCAATTTTACGATTAAATTTAAAAACGAATTTGACTGCTCTAGTGGTCTATTGGCCGCAGTATGCACCTGCTGTACACGATGTTATGGGTTCGATTCCCACACAGGACAAAACAAGATTTGTTTCTGTTAATTGTATGTTTGTAAAGTCCTCCAGCTTGTTCTCTAGTGCGTGGAAAAAGTTTAATAGTTTTATTAAATTATTTATTAATAAAAGACAATAATACCTCATGGTAATTATCTGATGTAGTTTAATTTAAAAAATACTTTTTTTACATGCAATAAAAATGATTATTGTAAAAATTTACTTACACTTAGCAACCATTCATTATCCATTATTTATTGTAATTGTTGTGAATAATTAAATATTTGGATACCGATTTTGAATAGTTTATAAAACAATTATAGATTAAGATTTCATTGTGTCAATCCATGGTGACACGTTCCAGTTTTTTCAGCAGTCATTAAATTATTTAAAGTTTACATATTAATTTATTAAGATTTTAAATATATATTAAGTTAAATTTTTGTACATTCAATAATTCGGATTCATTTTCTGTATTTCCTATTTTTATTTATTTCGATAAATAAGATGCGTGAAAGGATCTCATCCAATGTCACCATACCCATACTATGTGAAAACGATTATAGTTCATGTAACTTACCTTGAAACCAAGTAAATAGTGGTAGCCAAGTGAGAAATTAACTGTCAAGCCAACAATGAACTGCACTTTGTTGGATGACTCCCTAATTCAACACTCCCTAATTGAGTCTGAGGTCTCCAGAGACCTGTACTCACACACAGGAACACAACAACACCACTGTGTGTGTTATGTAAGGTGGAGGTCAAAGTCAAACTCATTTATTCATTTAGATCAAATATATAATACTTATGAACGTCATAAAGGTCCTTCCCCAGTCGGGCTTGCTCGCTAGTATGGTGCCCTACCTCTCTTGTGCTGCTACATATACCTACATACTGTTACAATTTCAATATTAAGTTGCTGCTTTCATTTCCTTTTGTTTGTAATTAAACAAAACAACTATCTTGTCAAGAATAATCAAGCATTGTAAACAATTTTTAAAAAATATATTTTTTGTTTTCAGCTTTCTCGCAGTCCAACAACTTGAGGGCGCACCTCCGCATCCACACTAATGAACGACCATTCAAATGCTCGGAATGTGGGAAGGCCTTTACACAGGTACAATACATAAATTTGTTATTCTCTCATAAAGATTTTGTAAACAACCGTAAGATTGGTATAGATGCAAATTATATAGGAATTATTTGCTGAACAAAACAATTCCTGTTTATTAGACGAAGTTTTCAATGACACACGAGTTGTGTTCTGAGTGCACTTCCTGGAGCAACTTGTGTTCGTATAAGTTTGGTATGTAATAAAAACTTGAGCTCCAAACAAAGGCGAAAATTCGGTTGGCCTTTTAAAACAAAATATGGGCAAGAAAAACTAGAAGCCAAAACAGTAAATTTAAAGGAAACCGAGGTACTAACAGTCAATCTTAACCCAGATAAACCTACCGTCCTATAATATATAGTATGGTAAAAAAAAAATATTACTGATTATTCACTTTGAAAATATATTTTTTGTTTTTGTGATTAGTAATGTCAAACCTATGTACTTTTGTAGCAAAAATAAAAAAAAACTAGTTATATTGAGACTTTTATATAATATTGCATTGTGAAGTGTGCAATAAAAGAGAGTTACAGAATATCAGATGATAGGTATAGATGAAATGGTAAAAAAATGTAGGTAATAAAATGGTTTCTGTGTTTATATGTTGTTGGTAACCTTTTATTTACTATTTACAAAGACTTTTTAGACGAGAGAAGTTGGACATTCGATATAATTTGGTACAAATACTGGTGGTCTACATATAGGACAGTAGTCTAATATAGTAAGTAATTCTGTTGGTAATCCTTGCGCTACGCATGCAATTTTGAATGCTTTAGAAAATATTTCTGATGATAAAGAGGACTATAGGAAATGATGCTAATTGAAATTTTGCTTTGAGATATAACTCCCAAAAATATAAAGTGGTTTATTGGCATCAATCAATCAATCAGCCTATCACAGTCCACTGCTGGACATAGGCCTCTCCCAACAGGCCCCATAGCACACGGTTACTTATAATTTTAGGAAAAGCCTTCTAGTCCTAGAAACAAGTTATTCACTTCATGATATAGTTACTCACTCATTAGACACTAAGGTAAACGAAGGCCTTATTGTGGTTTTGGTAGGCATGGTTGCAGACCCGCATATAAAAAAGACTGACCCTCCCAAAAATAATATGCTGATAGTCAGAAATATCCAATCTATAATTTGGTTATTCCTCAATCTGAATAAACATGATGTTGTAAATGTTATAAAATATGTTTGAGTCGCTAAAAAAAAAAGAAATTTGGAGTATATGTCAACTATATTGAAACATATCCTTACTAATATTATAAATGTGACAGTTTGTGAGTATAGATGGATGTATGGATGTTTGTTACTCTTTCACGCAAAAACTACTGAACGGATCTGGATGAAATTTGGCACAGAGATAGATTATAGTCTGGAATGGCATATAGGCTTTTTATCGCGATAACCGACATCTACACGGGCGGAGCCGCGGGCGAGATATCGGTGAACATACAAAAAAAAAACATACAGTCGAACATATAACCTTCTCCTTTTTTGAAGTCGGTTAAAAATAGTCCCATGCTATCAAAAAACAATTCTACTGTTAATAACCCCTTGGAAATCAAACAGAAGATCCTTGAAAAGCGCAGGTTGCGCCGGGTGTGGCATCAAATTCTTTTGAATAAAACGGCACTTAACAAGGCGATAGTCGAATTGAGAGCAACGATCAGAGAAGCTAACCCAAACACACTGCAAATGAAACTGAAATCATTAACTGCAACTGCTTCGACCTTTATTCGCTGTGGAAATTTACAAAAGCGTATGACCACAAGAAGGCCACCTATAAAAAAATATTCAAATTCTTTGGCTAGATCAAACAAACAAAAAGCAGATGTGTTTGCCAAGCATCTCTTGACTGTGTTTACTCCTAATCTAACACCTTATAACAGCTTCCAACTCTTATATTTACACTGAATTCTTATTTCTGTCCTGTAGAACCTTTAAAATTCGTGACGCCACAAGAAATCCAGAAACTAATAAGAAATTTGAATAGCAAAAAGGCGCCAGGTTTTGACCTTATCACGAAGGAGGTACTAAAAGAAAAAAGCTATTGTGTTTATGACAATACTATACAATGCTATGCTAAGGATCAAGTATTTCCCAAGTCTCTAGAAGGTCTCTTAGATAATAATGATCTACAAAGATTACAAAACACGATCCTAAGATCAACAACTAATGTACCATGGTGCGTCACCAATGCAGAACTACACCAACACCAGGCAGTCAAGACAATTAAGGAGGAAATCCGAAATGCCTTAGAGAAATATAAAAAACATCTGATAAACCATCCCAATAAACTGGCACGTCAGCTATCTATCCAGGACTTGACCAACCGGCTCAAACGACCTAGAGCTAGAAGAACGACAGTAGCGCCAGGCTACCAATATATGAGAAGGTGCTTTCGGTTACCCTCGCTAGGTAGCCTATACACGCTAACAGCTGAAACATCACATAAAAAAAAACTATCAAGAAATTTGACCAGCCTAGGAGTTTGCGCGGAATATGGGCATGAGCCTTTAAATGTTGAATGTTTGCAAGTGTATGACGTTCTCGATATTGCCGCTGTTCCTTAACATAATAGTTTATATTACCACAGGTGACAAATCTAAACAACCACGTCCGACTGCATACTGGCGAGCGGCCGTTTGTGTGTCCAGAACCTGGCTGTAATAAGGCGTACGCGCAGGTATTTATCTGTTTTAATAGCCTTAGGGCTTGTTTCACAATATCAAAAAAAAAAAAAATATCCAACAAGTTAACTACGTGGCAGATAACAATCTGGATACCACATGTTGCGTTTCTCAAATAAAGTTGCCGTTATCTGACAGTAAGTGCCCAATCAGTAAAATTGACAACTTAGCATTTTGCGGTCCATTTTACGAAACGTAAAAATAAACATTGTGTTATAAATACACAAAGAAGTTTATAAGTCACTACACATCATGTGTTAAATTAATTTAATATATTTGTTGAATTAACGCCTCAATTGACGCCTGTCAAATAGTTTAACAGTTCGATAGATAACTTTGTTTTTTGCCACTCGATCTGACCTATATTTTAGTTTATTGTGAAACAAAAACAATTATTTACTTGATACTTGTGTTACAATTAGCTCATTTTAGGAGGATGACACATGCCACGCAGCATGGAGTTCATTAACCAGTTACAAGTTGTGCGTCGTCGACCCTAACCTGTGCCTAAGTAATAAATTGCACAATATATATCCTTAATTAAAACATTAGTAGTTCAAAATTAGCACAGTATAATTTTAGCGGTAGCATAATGTATGATACAATTATGAAGCCTAAATATCTCAGATTGAGGTATTTGCATACAAGGCTAAAACGGCGGTTTCACAAGTTGTCACTTAGCGTGTGGCAAGGTGTACTCCGCCTCACTATATGTACCCTATTGTGTTTACTTCTCGTCGAGCGCAGGTGACGAATCTGAACCAGCACCGCAAGCGACACCTGAACGGGCGCCCCGTCGAGTCCACGTACGACTGCACCGTGTGCGGCGAGCAGTTCCAGCAGAGGAACCACATGTACAAGCACAGGCGCGAGGCGCACGGCTCCAGCGAGGCGGGCGGCCCTCACGCGTGCTCGCACTGCTCGCTCACGTTCCCGACCGAGCGCCTCGCGGCGCGCCACGTGCGCGCGCGGCACGCGCCCGCCACCCACGACCGCGACCAAGACCACGACCGCGACCACGACCAGGACCACGACCACGAGCACCACGATGACCACGATGAAAATAGTGAGTTCATGTTTACCTTTATCGTTTATTATGCTCTAAGGGTTAATCCCCACTGAAAGAGCAGCGGAATGCAGCGACAAATATTACAAACCATTTTGAATCTTATCAACTTGAGTAAAAAGTTCATAGTCATTTGCAGGCCGAGGGGCAGCGTGGCGACGCGAGGCTGCTCGATCCTTTTTTGCCTTCAAATGACTATGAACTTTTAACTCAAGTCATAAGATTCAAAATAGTTTGTAATATTTTGTCGCTGCCGGCCGCTGCTCTTTCAGTGGGAATTGACCCTATAGCAGGGGAGCCCATGAAGGGATTTCGGGATTTACTCAAGCGCGGCAGATTAATATACAGGGGGATACCTTGTACCCTGTTAAGTACGTCCACCAAATATGAGCACCATATATATGGCCGCCCGTCAAGGATAAAGGATCAGATTAGTAAAAAAAAATTAATCATCAGATTTTCTCGAGCGCGTCAGATTAAGGTAGGGTGAGTTAATTACATGCTAAAAAGTGTATATTCCACTAATCTGACAATTTTCGAGTGACGTAAAAAAAGGGGAGGACTTCAAAGTTGTAAAAAAAAAACGTCATGTCGACATTCTCGAGCGTGGCTAATTTTTTTTTTATTTTGAAGGAAATAATTCAAGGATGTCAAAAAATATATAATCTGACGATTTCCACAAGCCGAAGTAACAAAAAATTGTCGATGAAGTTTAATACGTGCAGCTGCGTGATGCCTCATTTTCATATTCCCCTCTCCGTGTTTCTATTCCTCTTTCACTTTTTCTCTATCTATTACTCTCTAACTCCGTTCCCACTCTGGTGTCTGTTGCCATTACATGACTGTAGATAGGATGTTCCAACATTTTGGAGCCCACTTTTTGTATGGCAGCCATCGGAACTTGCGCCTTGTGAACGGGTGCGTTGTCGTGTAAAAGCAGCACCCTTTTGGTCAATTTGCCCCGCCTCTTCTCCTTCACAGCATCTCGCAATCGTTCTAGCAGTGCTTTCCGGTTATATTGACACCCTTTTCCTTATAATCTATCTGCAAAATTCATTCTGTATCCCAGAAAAAACTTCGCCATGAGCTTTAACACCTTGAATTTCTTTGGAGGTGGTGTACCCTTTTTATGCCACTGCATGGACTCCTGCTTTGACTCAGGCTCATAATGGTAAACCCAAGTTTAATAGGCCGTTCAATAGGCCGCCCTACACTGGGGTCGTCTTCTAGTGAATCTTTGCCGTGCATGAAGAGGTTGTGCCACTTTTAAATCATAGTTTTACCAGGGCAAGGGCCCCGTAAATTTATAGAAGACATCTCTTCTAAAATGGTTTGAGGAGGTTTTTCTAGTTTTCTTCCGGATCGACTTGTTTGATCGATGATAGCTCAATGAATTATGACCCGATTTTTATGAAATTTGGTATTTATACTCATAAGTAGTCACACAGTTAGTGCAGGTAAAAAAAAATACTCAACCCCCCAACAACACCCCAATTCCGCAAACTTTTTGACCGATCCTTGTATATATATTTTTTTTTTATTATCAGATTAGGCGAATCCCGACAGATAATCGTCAGATTATGAGACAGCACGGCTAGGATATAAAGATGAACCATATATATCTTAATCTGACGCGCTTGAGTATGTCAAAATGGTGTTTTTTTTTGCCATTTTCTAATAATGGCCACGAGTTTGCGTCACATCCAAATCGTCAGATTATTCGATGAGAGCTTTTTTTAGGTTCACTTAACATGCCCTTAGAAAATCTGACGCGCTCGATTAAAATTTTTTTTTTCTCATTTTCAACCCTTACGTACGACCACCCCCATCATGCAAACGATCAGATTAACATACGTACATTATTAAAAATACGTAGGACATGGATAGCTATCAATAGCTGACGCGCTCGAGTATGTCCATGCAACCGTTTTTTTTTACATTTTGGAAAGTCTATAGCTGCTTCCCCCACTGATGAAAAGGATACATTATATAACATTTTTTTCTTTTTATCATCTAAGCTTCGCAACTCAATAGGTCTCTTCGACGCTCGAGTAAATCCCCATTTAGCATCGTGGCCTCCCCTACTACTAAGGGTTACAACTACACACGGATCTAATACCCTTTCGACTAATTGGTAATATATATATTCATATAAATTTAACTGAAACAAAGTTGTTTAACTTCCACACTGTTCTACCGAGTTCATTAAGTATCAACATAGTCATCCTATGACTGACCGTCGCAAAGTTGCTTAACTTTTACACTACACTACCGAGCTCGTTAAGTAATATAACTAATAAGACTTAAGTTCTATGTGATGATTTAATGTTGCTAATTATGCATGAGTACCCAATTATAACGTTACTGTGCAAATTGGTCAAATCTTCTTGAGAAAGATGCGCTAGAACTCATTTGTAAGAAATAGTATGAAACTCTTTTTAAAATACACGGTGCCTGTAGGATACAATATTGTTATACTATCCCATAAAAACCTTGAATTTTTCGGGGGAAAAGCCTGTGTGCTGTACCATAATCTATCTTTGTACTAAATTTTATTCAGATTCGTTCAGCCGTTGCGGTGAGATTAAGTAACGAACATTCATCCATCTAAACTTTCGTATCTATAATATTAATAAGATTTACATTTGACGTGAATGTTACTAACTCCCATAGAGAGACTGTGTTACTGGCCCAATATCATAGTGGTACCACGCACAGTAGTTCATATTTTAAGCTCTATACTCATAGAAACCAAAGTATGAATTTCGCTGGGTTTTATTATCTAGTAATATTTTACATTATGTTCCATGCATATCCGGATCAATGACATGAAAATCTTCCAAGATTTATTTTTTTGTATGGAAGTAAACACAAAATGCCACTTTTCTCTGTAGCTCTTACGAGACCCAGCTTGAAATTTATAAGCATCTAGTATGTCTTAGTTAGTTAGTTAGTTAGTTTGTCGGGGCGTTATCCGCACTTGGCCGCTCAAGTGGGCCTTTATCTAGTATGTCTTAAGATGATCATTACAAACTATACTACCAGCCGCTTTACCTGTTATAAAGTTTTGAAAATAATAAAATCGTCAAGTACATTTCTGAGTTATTTTAACACACAGCGCTTTAAAATATCGCACTGTACGATATTTGATGAAGAAAACCTATATGCTACTACAAAATATCATATCTACCAAATATATATATATATATAACTCTTCATAAAACAATATTTTATACTTTACTAGTGGACCTGGCAGACGTCGTCCTGCCGGAAAAAGCTGAAATACCGACAGCAGCGCCACCTACCGGGTCCAATTGTGAATCTAAACCATCCAGGGCCCTACCCGAACACACACACAAAATTTCATCAAAATCGGTCCACCCGTCTAGGAGGAGTTCAGTCACATACACACGCACACAAGAAATATATATATTAAGATTGTATGGCCGAAAACACAAAATGTGACTTATCTCAGTAGCCTGCGCATGTTATAATATTGTTACGAGCTACCGTTGACACCAATAATTGCTGTATTCAAATGATGATAACAACAAAACTGTTACTTATCAGGACAGGATTTGATTAAAATGCCAGTTTACGATAACGAGTATATTCGCACTTTGACACTTGACTTTCCGAGCGATTGTACTTTACGTAATTATGAAATAACAACATTAAGAATTTAACTACTTTTTAATCTCACTACCAAGCACTATTTTTAATTGTGAAGGCGTCCAAACTCGACGAAGACTAAAAGCGAAGTAAGCTTCGGTGTCGTTTGACGTTCGGACAGCCGTTGATTTTGTTGAGTGCCGCTAGAGGGCACTGCGCTTCCATTTAGTCAGTTGAGTGACTTAACCCAACGAATATAACACAAAACACTTTACTATTAGCGATACATCAGGTCGATAATCTAATATTGATTATCGTCCTGATGTATCGCTGTCTTCACAACCACCACTCAACATAGACTGACTGTCGGCTGTACTTCAGCCCCTTATAGATAATATAACGCGCCACTGATTTGAAAATATTCCCGATAGTCGTAGTAAAGAGTAGATGACGTCCTTCCGTAGAAACATGTCATTGATCTGACTCTCATATATTGCATGGAACATAGTGTAATTTATTTTTAGATATTAAAACCCAACGAAATTCATACTTCTGTTTATATTTATTTATTATATATAAATCCACTTGTATCACATAATATATAATATAATGTGATACAAGTGTTGGTGGTATCATTTCATAGAAAATGCTTGTATTGTAATAAAATAAAGTATAACATGATATAATGTTGGATGTATACTGTGGTGGTCCCGTGGGGTGTAGCCGGTTCGTACACGTGCGTGTTCTCGTCGTGCGGCGCGCGGCTGGGCTCGGCGCGCGAGCACACAGAACACCTGCTGCGCCAGCACCAGCTGCGAGTGCTGGCGCACGCGCGCCACCCCGAGCAGCCGCCGAAGCGTGGCCGCCCGCCCAAGGTACGTCCTACTACGTTTGTTCCTCCCAATTCTACTTCGCTTTACTCAGTTTTACTCAATTTCACTCAGTTACACCCTCGCTTCACTCGCACTGCCCTCATTCAACTCGCACTGCCCTGATTCAACTCGCACTGCCCTGATTCACTCTACACCTGCTTTTAAGCCATTCGTTGAGTGGACTATATTTATTCTATAATTCCATATTTTATATGTAATACCGAAATCCCAACTACAGTCGTATAATAAATATCGACGCAAATTTTATGGCGATTATTTGAGCGTCTTAACCACCCCGCTATCCGCTCGCTTATCGAACGTGTACAAACTCTAAACGAGATACGTTTCGAGTAGTCCCTTAGGGCTAGTAGCAGGTTAGTGGAGCAACTATTGTGCATGCGTAAATAAATAAAATGCGGATAAAAGTGGCGATTGTCAACACATTTAGGTTTTATTTATATCTTCGGCTAAGGCCTAAGGCTAAGCCGAAAGTTTGACCGGACATTCCTAAAAACGTTTGTAAAACATGTTTTTTGTATGCTTAATAACGGCTTATTAAATTATTTTTCAGATATTGAAGGATCCTTTGGAAATAAAAGAAAACGCAGAATATCATGAGGTAAAAACTAAATCATGAATAATGTCTACGTTCACACTTCTTTTAATATCGAATATTTTATAGCTTAACTATAATATAATTATAGATACTTGAAACACTATTAATTTTTTGACATATTGCAAAAATTTAACTGACCAATGGGATAGATCTAAGAAAGAGAATTTGTGTGACGAGCTTGACGATTATCATTTATTATGACATTGTGGTATTATTGACATTTTGACATTGTACTTTAATGATATTCTTATTGTTTGACATTTATTATTGATGTATGTGAGATAATTGTTACTGACTTCGTTCGTTTTTATCTCAATAAACAAATTATTATTATTATAGCCGAAATAAGGTTGTATCTTTATTTAATAGTTGACTTTATTTGTTGCTTATACATATACGTGAGACTGACTGGCAATAATATTCACTGTTGACACTGTCACCCACACGATGCAATACTACTGTTAACATCCCTGACGATTATTTTTATGAAAATTTGTCTAGAGAAGTAATTAACTGATATTTGTTTTTTCAGGTAAAAATAACAAAACAATCGCAATCACAGTACTTGCCGAAACTAAAAGTACAGAGTTTATTCCAGTGAGTGGTCGACGTCGTTGTCAAACTGGTGATGTTTGTTACATAGTGTCAAATAACACGTACCACATGTCTGGACATTGTTGTATTATCTATATAACTTAGGGCCAACTAGTTAAGTCAATTTTAAAGCGTTCGCAGACTCGATACTTCTGATTGCCGTCAGTACATCTAGATAACAACAACATGAGTGTTGGAGCGAAGTAGCACCACAGATTACTTAATAGTTACTACGTAACAGATACATCACTCCCATACAAAACCGAAAATACCTACGCCATAATAGCCTACAAATTCTTAATAATAATACTTGCTGTTCGCAGCGAAAAGAAATGTACCATAAGTACGCGAACAAAGAGTCGAGATTGTGTTGCCCGCCGTGCGACTCACGTGCAAGCTCGTCATCGCACGAATGCGGTAGGGTTGTCTTTCTAACTTTCACGCAGATTTTTAAGAATTAGTACCTACACACTAAATGCATTTTAAAATTACTAGGTACTACTAACTGAAGCCAGCTAATGCGTACCTACTTTCAAATAACGTAACGTACCTTTCTTCATCTTTCGGCAATGAAAAAAAGTCAATTTTTTATTTTTCTTTTGACTATGACATCCAACGACTTCACAATAATTAACCATCGCGTCGTTAGTCAAAACTTAATAATATTAACTTAATATACGTAGTGTACGTAAATATCGTATGCGTTTTGAGCGGGAAACGTGGTGTGCGCGCTCTGTGTCGCGTCACTGGCGATCGGCTCGGTTACGAGCTACATAGCGGTAGGCACATAACGCGTAACCTTGAGCGAGTGACGGAGGCCTCCGTCCGTCACCTGTCATTGGACGGGTGGACTTATCTAACGCCCGCCTTTTGTTACATTTCCAATGTCATGTAATTATATATATATATATATATTAATTAGTTATATTATATTTCCGTGTTATTTACAAGTAAAACACAAAATTGAACGCTTGTTTTACGGAAAAGATCACCCTCAATGTAACGTTGCCAGCACGCAAATCGAACGGACTGTTTAGCACAACTACTAGACAACAACTCTTGTCACCAGGTAGGCCACTAACCAAACGATAACAACTTGAGGTAACACGAATCGCCCTGCGCTAAACAATACAAAAACAAATGGCGTTATATAGACATATAAGTACAAATACGTGATAATGTCATGTTCATGGTGTAGTATTTCGGCGCAGCTTATTCCCGGCTTCTTGTTAAACGTTTCTGTCCCATTCGTCTGTTATCAGGTGACTAGTGGTCGATATGAATACTCTATGAATCAATGCATAATATGGCAATATAAGTATCGGGACTGTTCGAGCTATTATGCTTTGTACTTAAAATATTTTTATGCTTTGTTTAATCGCAAGCACAGTTTTGCTGGCATCATATTATTATATAAATAACATTATGATTGTAATGCATTCTACATTGACTGCAAGGCATTCTATTAATTGTACAATTATGAAGAGTAACATTGTGGGAGTACTAATCATATTTTATTTTATTAATTTTAAAGAGATGAAGTACGTTTATAATGAGCCCCATATAATTATAATAATCTATAGAAGAGTTTATTTTGAGGCAATGTTGTTAGCATGAATGCACACGATATGTAAAGCCGCCTTCTTTTGAGTTGGTGAAGACGCGGCTTTACATTGTGTTAATGAAGGTCACGTAAAAGTTATTGTCATTCATTTGTAATGTTTAATTTTAATAAAGTTTAGCAGTTTATAAATAAAATCTACATTATTAATGTAAGTGATAATAAATAAGTGCAATTTACTGTAACAAGTTTATTAATATTGTTACTTAGGATAAGCATTAACTTTGAATATTTTATTTTGTCTATTGTATACATGCAAACAAGTGGGTTAGGAGCAGATGGCCAAAATATGCTTTTTGTCAATTTGCTATCGATTTGTAATGTCGCATAAATGGATAGCAAATTGTCGAAAGAGCAGAATGTCAGAAGCGCATAACGTAAAAAGCGTCTAAGCGTCAAAAATTCTTCTTAAACAGGCTAACTGCTTGGATATCGATTTTTACTTTTCCAGGCTACCCAACACTGGTTGGGTAATGTTAGGTGTTGTGACATTTTTATTGTGCTAGGTTAGGTTAGAACTGCGACCCCCTGCCGGAGTATATAACCCTATCAGACATTGTACGTCAGTCTTAGAGAAAAAAGAAAAGTAAAAATCGATATCGATATCGTACCGTATTAAGTAGAATTTTTGACATGATGTGCTTTTGATATTTTGCTATCCATATATCATTTCGCTCTTTTGACCTCATGCTCCGAAACGACAACAAGTATTTAGTAAGATATTCAGATATATACATAGTTTATTTCACAGAGGAACCTATGCCATGCTGTCGTGTTGTGTTGCGTGTTGTGTAGGTACACCTGGTACACCTACACTCAACTCATTTTTATAAGACTGTGATGTACGGATTTGATTTTGGCGAGATATTTTTTGTATCGATATATTTTATTTTCGGCGAATTAAGAAGTATTTTTTTCAGTATTATTAAAATTATTTTTAAAAAACCATTTATATTTTGAACGTTTATTTTCTAAAATTTGTTCAATGTTTTGATTGTATGGCTTATAGCGAGATTTGTATTGCGACTGTATTCAAAGAAGTTTCACAAGAGTATATTGTCAGTGAAATATTGTACTATCAGAGATAGTTAAGTTCTCAAATATTATTCGCTGATAAGCATATGGCAGCCATAGTCGCTGGAACGAGGATAGGCATTACAAACTCTATATACGGTCAACCCGGCTCACTGCACACATGTAGGCAAAAATGCGCTTGACGTTAAAGTTTGTGGACTCTGCCTTCTCCTGCGGGGAAGTTCTTATGCATGTATGTATTAGATTTTTTTACCGATTAGTTATTTTTCAAGGCTATTATAAAAAGTAGTATTACGGATACTTGTTTCTAAGTACCCAATTTTAATAACAAAGTTTAATAAATGTTCATTGTGGCCAGGTATACGGTGTACTGAAAAGGAATGACTTGGTCCACTGTCGCCTCGGTGTTTTAGGCAAATTGTCACAACTTACTATGTTAGAGCGATTGTGGAATAATGTTACTACAGTAGTTAAAAAATAGCTAACATTAAGTAACGACCTAAACGACAGCGACGCCTTAGTCACGTTACAACTTCAGAACCACTCTACCGATTTCATTCCTTTTTTTTAAATTATCTTATACTTTACAGAAAGTTCTTGCAAAAAATTAAAAATTGCGCAAAAATTTGTTTAACCCGTGCAAAGTAGGGGCGGGCCTCTAGTTTGTCATAAATAAGCGCTCACTAAGATAAAGTAAGAAAACGTACAAAGAAGAGGCTTCCTCTCAACGTACAGAGAACAGCATTCCTTTTCGTCAAGCAAATATTATATTCTCTTTGTCTTGTGGAATAATTAGAATGTCATGCTTAACAAAAGTAGATTATATGAGATATGCTGTCACTATAGATGTGTGAGTAATTTAATAAGTGTGAGTAAATAAAGGGAAAAAGTGTCTGAGTTTTGGATACCTATAGTATAAAGAAGAACCGGGTTGACCGTATCATTTAATATTTGGAGACAAATTTGCAGATATTATATATATAATTGTACATGTTTTTCCTCGCTAGCTATGGTAGTAATAGGCTTATCGTAGAACGGTATAGAGCTAGTGTAAATGCATTAGGATAAGGTGCAAATGTTCCTATGAATGTATCAATAGTCGGTTCGATATGATCGGTGAATATACGCCGCGTGTTACTCGACCATTTCAATATTTCTAGCCTTGTTAAGTGTCAGCATGTCGAAGATTTTTCTAATAACATACAATATAAAATAAAATTATAATAATAAAAACTATGCAAACACTTTGATTTGTTTTATTTAACACATACGATGAACCTTAGCGCATAGCCGCCATTGTTTAGTGCGCGCTATGACGTATTAGGTTTCGATCAAAAGGAAACTGCAAATGCGTTTGTTGCCTTGTACTATTAAGTATTCTATGGTGTTGCGCACCCCTTCGGCGCAGAATGTACAAAACGCAAAATGAGCACGACATTCTGGCGATTAAAAAGAGTGACTCGAGTTTCTTGCCAATTCTACTCGAGGCCCTACTACCATAGTCAGCGAATTGGCCGTAGGAAAAAAGTATGCTGGCATTTGTTTTTATGACGTTCATAAGTATCATCATAGACTAATATATATAATACTGGAGATCATGTATTTGATCTAAATAAATAAATGAGTTTGACTTTGACACGCAAAATGTACAAGAAGGCTCTAAAGACTCATCATAGTTGTGACGTTCACACACGGACTCCAGCCGCGGCCGTGGCTTGTGTTGCTCTATTAAAATATGTGCTATATTTATTTATTATGGATCTCCAATAGAGGCTACAATACATAAATATCTACCTATACCACAGAATACTTAATAGTACAGGTACCTATACAGTGTGCTCCTCCAGACATGCTACGAATCCCAATTAGAACCTAGATGGAGCACGGGTTCGCTCCATCCAATCATACTATTATTTACATCTAAAAATACAATATACCTAATATATTTACACTTCTTAAAAAAGGAAGAAATATAGGTATATATTTATAGAAAATACACGAAAAACGGGAGGGCCTGCTTAAAAGGCGCCATAAAATTCCTCCGCATCGACGTCTACTGGAAACGTGCCCAGAAGACTGGCAGCATTGCCACGTTGTCATCTTTATCTTCATCATCTTAACCCATAAACGTCCCACTGCTGGGCACGGGTCTCCTCCAAACATTTGGAGGGATATTAGCCTACTATACCACGCTGGCCAGACGGGTTGTAATAGGATTTTATTTCGAGTTTTCCCTCTCTTCCGGTGGATATTGTCTGCTAGACTTACTCCCTTAGTCGACTCTTACGACACCCTCGGGATAGAAAGGGGTGGTTACATTTGTATTCTTTATCCGTCACCACACGGATGATATTTATGAAAATGATTTATCATTTTCCCTCTGTCCTGTAGGATCCACAATGTTTTTTTTCCCATCTCACTCAATCTTACAGTTCGCGTGTGGAATATGTTGTACCATGTTGTTGGTACCTACACCTTAGGTTACACTTAGTCGCGAGTAACACGCTAACGACGTTGCCGTTGTACTTATATTAACATTTTTTGGTAAACTATTACATGATCTGTATGAAAATTCAATTAATATTCTGGTTTACTTTCTGAAGAAAAGAGTCAGATTCATTGCTTGCGTTGAGTGCGTATAGCCACAGATTACTAAATAGTTACGTATAGCCTTGATTGTTAGTATTGTTACGCAATCCTACCGCTCTCAGTAGGTAGTAGGTGGGCCTGAGAACCAACCACCAATCATTGTGAGTTGAACCAGTGCAGCGAGTTGTCGACTAAGAACGACGGAAACTAACGAAAATTGAAAGTAAGTCATATATTGCATCAGAATACTTAGATACATATTATTAATGGTCAGATAACAAACTTGGGTACCTACCAGTTGCATAGTGGAAATAAGGAAGTAGGTAGGTACCTAGTTATCTTGTTTGCGTAATGGTGGAACGGCCCCAGTGGCGTTGATGCGATAACCATGATGATGCATATACCTAAATAGATCATGATTATTATTCAGAAAAGTGATGAAGCGTTGGGTCGGGCGCACAGCTGTGGTGACAGGCGCGAGTGCCGGTATCGGTGCCGCTATCTGCGTGGCGCTGGCTGATGCGGACATTCGCGTGGTGGGGCTCGCGCGCCGTGCCGACCGTGTTCATGTAAGTACTGCACAACTGCCTTCCTTACTTAAGTATAAATCTGTTATTCAACATCTGGGCATTAACATTGATTTGGAGTTTTATGAGATCTTTTTGCAAATTTTGCCTTCATCAGCCTACCACACGTCGCACCCACATCACATATTGTGCAAGGAGCGTGCGCGTTCGTTCATACGCTATACGCTACGCGTACCTACGGTAGCTAAATACTTTGATCAAGCATGCCGTGTGCTTGCTTTTTATCTTAGAAAAGTAAAAAAATAATAATTAGGTACCTAAGTACTAAAATTAAAATTTCTGCTGAGAAACTTTAGCATTATGTGTAGGTACCTACGTAACACCGAGAAAATGTGACACAATTTACACCAACACACTTTTTTAGGTTTTACAATCGCAAGTGCGTGGTAAAGGGACTATTACATCACGGAAATGTGACGTATCCAACGCGGAGGAGGTCGCAGCTACTTTCAAATGGATTGATGAGGCGATCGGCGCTGTTCATATTATGATCAACAATGCTGGCGTGTTCTACGACGGCGGTGTTACCGGTCAGTCTTGTACATTTTTACAACTTAAGCAAGCAGGGTAAAACACCCAGTAGTCAGCCCTTTTTTTTTTTAAGGAAGCGCGTTCGGGATTTTGTTAAGTTTTTCTTTTGATTTAATGTTATTATGATTGATTCTTGTGTTATACCTACAACTATTAAATGATTATTTTACGATAATATTAACTTAAAAACTATTTTTATTTGCCATAATTTGGGTGGCCCACTGTGAATCGAAATCCAGCTAAAAAAGAATTCAGGTGTCTAGTGAATCCCTAATTCCATGTCGATCCCTCCATCGACCACCGTCCGGCAGTCCAAACGGTGATTTTACATAAAAAATATCCTTAAAGAGGTTAGCAATATCTCTGGGATCCGTTACACCACCGACGCACAGGCAACCCAGGCTTGTGACTCAGCCTGTTGGTATTTTTCCAAAAAGCACGAAAATCATTGTTGGAATGATTTGAAGCTAAGATATCTAATGCCTTTCGTGATCTTGGCAACATTTAAATCTAGATTTGAAACTTTTTCTACATTAACACATTTCATCATAAATTTTACCACAGGTAGGTTTACCGTGACAGTTCCAAATCAGTAAAGATTGCCTGGCTTGTCTGTGAGCCTCAGCAGCATGTTTGTTCCACCCCGTAATATTTTTTTTTGCGTACATGCTTGCCGCTTCCTCGACCCACCTTTGCCGCCTCGGTCAAGGCCGAAACAATGTCAACATAAAGCCTATCAATAATTTATCTATGAGATATATCATTGCACATTTATTTTATCGCAACAGTTAATAAGTTCATGTGGTTCAAATCTATATGTTGCAGTCTGTTATTACATTCATTATAATATAATTCAATTTCCTGTACACACATTTCGCCCCATACGGCTGTATTTTGCGAATAATTAACATTAAAAATCTTAGGTGACAGTATATTTAAATTACACTTTATAGCACAGACACATCTTTGACAGTGTTTACAGCGGCTTGAGTCACAAGACAATGGTCAAGCCATCGCCATCGTTTAGAGCCATGCGAAGCTCACTTAAAAATGTGTATGTTCCCGATAATAAGCCTAACATATCAATATCTATACAAGACCACGACCAATCCGCACAGAAATTGATAAGATCGTTATAAAACCCCCAAAATCTCCAAGTAGGTATATACACACAATCGACGCCACAGTTATCTATAATAGCACTTACCGAACTAAGTATGTCCGCTGGGTTCTCAATCAGATCGACAGGCATATATACACTCATCGCTATGTGTAGTATGCACCTATTTTGCACCATCATATAAAAGGTTTCAAACTTGGTATCAAACTAAAATTGTGCCATAAGAGCCAAAGTACAGGTGTGAGGTGACACTGACAGACAATACCCTATATCGAGATCATCTCTGCAGGAACACCGGTGTACCGTACCGTATACGTGAACATCATGTTCCTTAACGGGGCAGCCGCCGTTTATTTCGCTTGATAAGTTATACTAGATTAATTATATGATGAATCAGATGTGGGCAATGACATGATCAGCGAGGAGAGGATGCTGGCCACGTTGGACATCAACGTGAAGGGAACCATGCTGTGTGCGAGACACGCCGTCAACGCCATGAAGAGGCACGGTGTCGACGGACACGTTATCAATGTCAACAGGTAGGTATAATAATGTAATTATAATCCATTTTTATTATATCAAAGAGCGATTTGTATACCTAAATATTAAAACAATGTGGAAAAAGACGAACCCGGAGCAGGACTCGAACCTGCGCCTCTCGGGTTCCGGCCCAGCGCACTACCGACTGTGCCATCCGAGCTCCTACTCCAGAGTTCGAATTTGTCCACCGCTTGTTTACGTCTTGGAGTGACGTCAGCTTCATTCAAACGTTAGCCGTTACAGGTTTATACATACAACATCTTCCAATTGTGAGGAAAGAATGTTATTAAAGAATGACACCACTCAATATTATTAAATATTTTTAGCATTTTTTGCTATGCAATCAGCTCAAATATATTTAAATATTAAAGCAATGTGGAAAAAGACGAGCCCGGAGCAGAACTCGAACCTACGTCTCTCGGGTTCCGGCCCAGCGCACTACCAACTGTGCCATTCGAGCTCCAACTCCGGAGTTCGAATAATGCATAGCAAAAAATGGTAAAAATATTTGATGATTAGGATACCTACTTAAATAGCGCAGACGACACGAAATTGCCAGGGACAGACGCCTGCGCTGCGGGTAGGTAGGAAAGAAAGCGGGTGGGTGAATTCTATTGCCAATCTAACGATTTTGGCAGCTCCAAGTACAGTCTTGTTTTGTGTTGTTGTACTGTGGCTATGGCTCCATGCGTTTAGTTATACCGATGTTTCTGCCAAGTGCACAGTTATAAAATCAGGTACAAATGTCACAACGTCACAGTACCCATGCTATGTGAAATAGACTATAAAAATAAACCTTTTTTGTACGTTTGTGTGTCAGTATCGCGGGGCACTACATTCCCATGTCGTCGAATTTCAACGTGTACCCAAGCACTAAGTACGCCATCACAGCTTTCAGCGCCGGACTGCTCAACGAGCTGGCGCAACATAAGAATAGGATTAAAGTTACTGTAAGTACTTAGCTGTAAACTTAGATTATGTATTAGGTAATGTAGGTACATTATAATATAACTTGGAGATTTTATAAAACTTCAAGAAATTATTGCTAACAGCTTGATCTTAATAGAGATGTCATTGTGATCGAACCTGCTTACTTATACAAAAGTTTAGATCAACTAGATGTTGTTTAGGTTTAAACACAATCAGCAGCGTCTCAAAACCGACGGCATAAAATAATAATAATAATTTATTTATTTCTAATAAGAGATTGTAGTATACAAGTTATTATATAAAGTTGGTTTCAAATACAATAGTAGCAAGATGTTACAATCTAAGTGGATGCAGTTCTGTTACCCTTGATAGGTTAGTTAATAACCTGTAGTAAGGCATAACAGTCCCTTTCCCTTTGGTTTAATCAGCTGTTACAGTATGATTTGTTTCCTACAATCAAGATATAAAAATAATAATAATATAAAAATAGGTACATGAATGCATGCAGATATATTTTGCGTGTGTGTGTGTGTGTGTTTTTTTTTTTTTTCTTCCATCACTAGGTACGAGGTAGGAAAATACATTTACGTATCGTCAGGCCTCCTGGCCTCCTGCTTTTCCTTCACCTAATTGCTATTATTGCATCTGTCTCTTTTCCTGTTCAACACGTTCTCTTTGTATGCTACGGAGTTCCTTAATTACTGCTGTCGCGAAAGTGCTTGTCGCCTGCCAGACTTTCTCAGAAGAAAGCATGGCTTCTACCAGAGACTCTGGCCGCGCTTCCTGCATAAGGACGTCTTCCCAACTACGTCGGGCTAGGTCGAAGCGAGGACACGTGAAGAACACGTGCTCTGCATCTTCGTTTACCACTGGACAGGAAGGACAGTCTGGGGACACCTCGTGCTTAAATCTATATAGGTAAGCCCGAAAACACCCATGTCCTGAGATCATTTGCGTCAGATAATGGTTGACCTCCCCATGATTGCGGTTCAACCAGGCATCGATTTGTGGAATAAGTCTGTGAGTCCACCTGCCATTCGCTGAGGTATCCCACTTAATTTGCCACCGTTTCGTGCTATTTTGTCGCTCTTCTGTGCGTAGTTCTTTAGTGCTCAACGTGGTTGTTGATTTCCGTCGATAAATGTTTTTCCGTTCTTCGGCTAGAATTTCAATAGGCAGCATCCCAGCAATAACGCACACAGCGTCTTCAGACACCGTGCGGAAAGCACTGGCGACTCTCAGTGCACTCAGCCTATATACTGGTGCAATTTTTCTTCGTGCCTCCTGTATTTTAAGCGCATCAGCCCAGACAGGGATCCCATAGGTGAGTACGGATGTTACTACGGATGTCAGTAATGCTCTCCTTTTCGGCTTCGGGCCTCCTATATTGGGCATCAGCCGCGATAGGGTTGCTCTTACCAACGATGCTTTGGCACCCACATGTTGCGCCTGCTGTTTGAAGCTGAGACGGGCATCGATCATTACTCCCAGGTACCGGAGCGATGGCTGGGATTCGATGTCATGACTTCCGACTCGCAATGTTATGGTTGTCACCTTCTTCCTACTAGTGATCAGCACTGCCTCAGTCTTGTGCTCCGCTAACTGCAGTCCAACTGTGTTCATCCAGTGGCTGATCTTTTCGACAGTAGTGTCAAAGATGAAACCTATTTCTTCCAGGTGCTTTGCGACGATAACTATTGCTACGTCGTCTGCATATGCCACAAGTTTGACCTCTTCGGCCATTTTAAGTTTTAGTAAACCATCGTACATGATATTCCACTAAAGAGACCTAGTACCGAACCCTGGGGCACTCCTCCAGTGACTTTATATCGTCTCGGACCATCTTTGGTGTCATATTTCAGGACCCTGTCAGAGAGATAGCTAGCTACCATCGCTTGCAGGTATCCTGGTACCTTCATCTCAGAGAGGGCTTTCATTATGCAATCCCACTTTGCCGAATTAAAAGCATTCTTTATGTCTAATGTTGTTACCAAGCAGTACTTTTTCGAACCTCCCTTCCACCTGGTTCCTGCAATCGCATCTTTGGCTGTCCGGATGACAAGGTCAATTGCATCCAGCGTTGAGCGACTTTTCCGAAAGCCAAATTGGTTATAGGCAAGGAGCGGTTCAACTGCTACTTCGATCCTTCTATGTATTATGCGCTCTAGTATCTTGCCCGCTGTATCCAACATGCAGAGCGGACGGTAGGATGATGGCTCTTCTGGCGGTTTCTTTCCTTTGGGGAGGAGAACTAACCTCTGTTGCTTCCACTTCGATGGGAAATAACCTTCTTTGAGGCATGTATTGTACACTTCCAAGAATAGGTGAGGTGCAGTTTTGATGGTGTGTGTGTGTGCGTGTGCGTGTGCGTGTGCGTGTGCGTGTGCGTGTGCGTGTGTGTGTGTGTGTAGTGTGTTTATGCGTAAATGTGTGATGAATGTTACGACATGAAGTCTTCGGTTTCTTCATATGATTTATTTTGGAGAAATGATCGGACTACTTTTTTGCATGTAAAGTGTGATTGATAGGTTATGTATTTGACATCTTAGGCTTATTTTATTGTACAGATACGGGCCTAAAAAGCAAGAAAATCTTTTTGTAAAAGATGACCGTGCTTTAGGGACAGTACATATTTTGTCTTTACGGCGCTTAGTTATTTCTGTGTGTGGAGTGCTTCTATGCTGTTCAAATATTGTATGGTATATGAATAGTTGTCGAACATTGAGAACTCCCCAATCATTGTAGAGCAAATTGGTTGGAAACATAATATGCCTAAATGTTGCAACTTTTAATATAGCCCTGTGTGCTATTTCTAAAGGCTTGAGTACCGTTTTTGCTGCGCCACCCCAGCAAGAAATACAGTAGGTCACTATTGATAAACATAAGGCGTAGTATACATTTCGTATGATGGTTTGGTTCGCGATATGTCGTAAGGTTTTAAATATGTATATCAATTTACGTACTCGACTTGTAAGTAAGTTTATATGAAGCCTGAAGTTTAAACACTGGTCTAGGATCACGCCCAAATATTTGATGTGATCAACAGGTGTTAGTGGTTGACATATACAGGAAAGTTTAGAGGGATTATTGCAAGAATGTGCTGTTAAAGTGATTGGGGATTTCGGTTGCGACATTGAGCTAATTGAGAAGTTGATATATTTGGTTTTGTTTGTGTTTAGTGTCATGGTATGTGACCGGAGCCAAATACGCGCACTAGTTGAAATTATTGCTTATATTTTAAATAGTATCGCCGTGGTGTAAGAAAGAATATCTTTCTCTATACCTACTTATGTAGGTAGTTATAGTAAATATAAAAATATATTATTTTTCAAATTTAAACTTACTCAACCGATGCGATATCATAGGTAGGTATCATTGCTCGCATTGGTCGAGTTCACTACACTTAAAATTCAACTTCGTGTCATGCGCGTAAGGTTGAATTTAAAAAATAATATATTTTTGGAAAGAAGTTCCTTATCGCGCGTTGTGAAAGGGGGCTAGACGGAAAAAATTCTTACGAAAAGTTGTCACGACACTTTTTGCTATAGTACCTAAGCTATTGTAAGCCGTGTGTGCGGCGTTCGCATGTTTCTCTCTCTCTCTCTCTCTCTCTCTTATAGAAAGCAAGCCAGATAACATTATAATAATATATTTATATTAATATTATTAATTAAATAATAATTAAATTATAATTTAATTATTTATTTAACATAATAAAAAATAAAATAAAAATATGTGTGTTATGTGGAACTTCGTTCCATCCGGGTGTCCTTTGACACCTCTCAAGTTTTATTTTTACTATAACTACCTACATAAGTAGGTATAATTGGCGACAGTTTGAGTGTTTGACAGTTTTGAGTAGAGGTCGACGATGTAGTTGACATCGTCACAAATGTTTGTATTGCGCTGATTGCGCAATAAGGATATAGGGATACTTTTTGACTACCTACAAAGTTTATGTGAATTTAAATTACACTTCATTAACCTATATTTTTTCTCCCGTCTATATTTAAGCATAACTACCGAATACCGACTTACGTAGATCGTTGCGGTTGTTAATCTTTACTTTGTGTTGTGTTAACGTATTTACGCCATTAACATCTTGGCTCAGTTTTGTTCTGGTGAGAACACCAATAATGATCCTTTATTATTATTTGAAGAAATTATGCCTTATTCTGTAGAGCTTGTCGCCCGGGTTGGTGCTGACTGAGTTGGCTGCAGTGTCTGAGCTCGACAAGTCTCTGCCCGCGCTGCTGCCCGAAGATGTCGCTGCCGCCGTACTGTATGTTCTCTCCACGCCACCAAACGTAAATGTTAGTATCAGTCAAAATTATATTAAACCTTATTCAAAATTTGTAGATTATTGCTTCAGGTAGTGGCAATCTGGACAATCGCCCTAAGTGGGAATTTACAACAACTCCCGCACTCGAGAACAAGCTCTGTGTCGGATCTGTGTGCGGATCACACAAAGTTTTGTCCTGTGTGGGAATCAAACCCATAATCTAGTGCACAGCAGGCGCATACTGCGGCCTCTGGACCACCAAGGCAGTCAATTGACCCTGAGACCTCTAGTTTCGGAGGTACTTGAGCACCGTACTCATATTCAATTCGCAAATAATAACGATAATTTTTTTTTCGTTGTATTCTGCTTCATGGCAATCTGTTTGAAAAACAATAAACCACTATTTTGTTTGACTTCTGATCTGTTTGAAGTTAATTGATTTATTATTAAGAGCCCATTATTTTTGGGTCGTCCCAGTTTGGTGCTCTTATTTTATATAAATCGGTTCCTCAGACTGGGGATGTCGCTTCGCTTCAACCTCATATGATGTAGGCTACCTTCTCCACTTAACGCCATCGCTAGTTCATTTTCGTGTTTTGATAGCCTGTCTTGATATTTAATGCTATGTTGGCTAATTTCTTGCTTGACTGTTCTTATACCAAGATCTAGGTACATGTATTTATTACTTATACAGTTTGGAATGTTGAACATAGTCCTCAATGCTTTGCTCTGAAACCTTTCGAGTATTTTGATATTGCTGTTGCTAGCAGTACCCCACAATTGGATGCCATACGTCCAGATTGGTTATATAATGGCTTTGTAGACCATCATTTTGCTGATGTTATTTAACTGAGAGTACCGCCCAGTTAGCCAGTAGAGACTACGAAGTTTGCCATCGAGTTGCTTCCGTCTTGGGGTCTCATCAGGAACAAATCAAAATTAGTACGAATAAATACCAATAGATGGAGTTACATATATCGTTTTGTTATTTACGTTTGTGTAAAATTCAAACCTGGAAGAAATATAGCTTGAAACATATACGTACATATTTTAAGAAATCCTACTAGCATAGGAAAATGAAATAAAGGGCTCATAAAACAAAATTACAATTATATATTTACAAATTTCAATAATGTCGCCGTAGTCCTGGCGGCAGTATTTTGTACTACTAAGAAGTTGAAACTTGCGAGTGACTTGTGAGTATTGGCGCTGGCGCTGTATGCATTTTCAGATTTTTAAAAATTAAAATACCTACCTCGTTTTGAAGTTTACTGTTGGGTCATACTAGGTATAAAAATATATAAAGTTAGGTTAAAAATAAATAATACTGGTAGGTATATATATTTTTTCTCTCAAAATAAATACTTTAAAAATGTCTTACGTTATCAAAATTATAAACAAAAATGTGACATTTAAGATTTACTATTATAAATATTTTAAAAACTAAACAAATACAAAATACAAAAAGTGTATCCGATGTTGGGATTCGAACCCGGTTCGGCCGGATACGGGTACCTCCGTATCGTAATACTATTTGTGATTTCGAACTTATACTTAATAATTACAGTTTTATTATATTTTTCCTAATAATTAAAAAAATATTATCTGATATTAAAAACATCTACAAAAAACAAATTTCAAAAATTGGACATGAATCTGGGATTCGAACCCAGTACCATGGGACTGTTGGACGAATACCACAGAATGCTATACTTACTTCTGACTGGCCTGTTGGTCTAGTGGTTAGTGACTCTTAACTACTAAGTTGGGGGGTCATGGGTTCGATTACCATTCAGGACAAATCTTTTTGTGATGATCTCTGTTTGTTGTCTGATTACTGTACAGGCTGTGCCAAGTTTGGTTTCAGATGGTATTGTTAGAAAATATTATTATCACCCTAATTCGACTCATCTCGTAGGTACTGAATTGATAGTTGCTAGGTAGGTATAATATACTTATTTGTTAATTTGAACTGACAAAACAAAAAAATGTTTATTATAGTTTCACAAATAATTAAAAAAAACAATTTATTTTATAAGTATAGTTAATAAAAGCCATCAACAAAAAACTTAACACTATGCCGTAAACTTTTGCTAAGATACGGGAAAAAAATTGTTTAGCCCGGGGCGAAACCGGGGCGGAGCGCTAGTTAAATACGGAAGCAAACAGTCAAAATAAGTGTATATTTCGTACGTAAAGCGCGTGACCTTGAGCTAGTAAACGTGGATCGAGCCCGAGACAATAAGCGATACCTACCCTTTATATTTATATTTTTATATTTATAAAACTTCATGCAAACATGTACATAGGCGGACTTAATGCCATAGGCATTCTCTACCAGTCAACCACGGTGATGCAGAGATAATCGAAGTAGGTGCAATAAGAAGTCACTTGAATATCGAATAGATACGATTAACCGAATACACAAAAATACATATACTGAATCAAATAAATATATATAATATAATATATATAGTTAGTATACCATATATATATATATATATATATATATATATATACATATACAAAATTACACACATACATATAGGTAATCAACTTAACGAGATACTCGCGACAACTCATCAAAGAGAAGAGAACGAACCTTCATCTTAAAAGTAAATCGGCTTGTGGACATTCTGACCTCCAGGGGAAGCGCATTCCAGAGTTCGATAACCTGCACGACAAAAGAATAGTGGACAAAACCAGAAGTGTGGGAGGGAAACACAAGCAAACGATTATTTGAGGATCGTAGAATTTTGTCGTGAACGGAGCTTAAGTACTGGAAACAGGAAGTTAAATAGCTAGGAGAAGATGGAGAATTGAGAATAGAAAAAAGCGTAGTGAGAGCACGCAAGCAACGGCGTTGACGAACAGGTAACCATTTCAATTCTGAACGATAGATAGATACGTGGTCGTATTTACGAAGATTAAAAATGAATCGAATGCAGTTATTAAGAAGACGATCATATTTATTGAGTAGATCTGCATTCAGGTCATAATAGCACATGTCACCATAGTCGATTAACGGAAAGATTAAGGTCTGCACAAGCATTACTTTGGTCTTAGTAGGGAGGAAGTTTTTCAGACGATATAGGGCACGTAAGGATCCTGTAACTCTCTGACTGACACTTGTGACCTGTGCCTGCCAATTAAATGTGGAATCAATAAGCAAACCCAGGTCTTTAACGGTTGAACTAAAAGGAATGGTCAGGTTGTTGTAAGTTAGTGGTGGCAAAGTCCCATAGTCCAATCTGCACATCATACGGTGACTACCTACAATGATGGCTTGGCATTTTGCTGGGTTTACAGATAGGCCGAACCTTTCAGACCAAGCCTTTATTGCCTCTAGGTCTCTGTTTACCATGGAAATGGCTGATGATACATTAGTTATGCTCGCCTGAGAGTACAGCTGCAAGTCGTCGGCATAAAGATGATACGCACACTGAAGATTCTGGGTAAGGAGATTAATAAAAATTGAGAAAAGTAACGGAGAAAGAATGCCGCCTTGAGGGACACCAGAGCTAAGGTCACACCAATTTGATGAAGACCCATCAAATTGGACGGACTGCTGGTGTCCCTGAAGATATGTTGAGAACCATTCCAGTACATTAGGGGAGATCATGATATGGGAGAGGATTGACAGAAGGATCTCGTGACTGATGGTATTGAAGGCGTTCGAGAAATCAACCAAAGCCAACACAGTAACTTTGGTATCTTCCATGCCCGCCCTTATATCGCCAGTCACTTTAAGGAGTGCTGAGGTAGTACTGTGTCCGGGCCGAAATCCAGACTGCAGTGAGCTCAATAAATTATTCTGGTACACAAACCGTGTTAACTGCTTGTGAACGCAGGCCTCAAGCACTTTGGAAAAAAAGGGAAGAATAGAGATAGGTCGGAAGTGTTCAGGGAGAGAAGGATTGGAAATTTTTGGTAGAGGGATAATAAAGGCCTTACGCCAAGCAGAAGGAAATGTGCCATATTCTAATGAGAAATTAATAATGTGGGATATTGCTGGGATGAGGTAATCTAGAATTGGGATAATCATACGGCGGCTGATACCATCACAGCCAACCGCATTGGATTTTATTGAAAGGACAATTTTTTTGATCTCCCCCGGTGTGACTAGAGAAAAAGTAAAAGGATCAATTTTTGGTTGGGGAAGGCCAGCTATGAAATCCACAGTATGGCATTTGGCTTGGTGATCCATGGGATTAACAGTGGAGAAATGTTGATTGATATCATCCAAGCCAATTGTCAACTGAGGGACTGTGCGTTGCTGTTTTCCAATACCCAAAGTCCCGAGGAACTTCCAAATATTGGCGGGAGAAGAAGATTTGATATTGTTGTAGATATGTCGGCGTTTGGCATTACGCATCATCTGATTACACCGATTCCTTGCAGTTTTGAAGAGGACCCAGTTATCATCCGAACGCTCCCTTCTAAACTTTCGAAATGCTCGATCCCTTCGCCTCATAGCCATTTGGACACCTCTAGTCATCCAAGGGGCAGGAGGGCGTTTAAACCTGACCGGCCTGATAGGGGCGTGTTTGTCATATAGACTAACGATGACACTGTTGAAAATGTGAACCTTTTGATCCACGGTGGTGGCCGCTATCAGAGGTCCCCAATCAGCCTGCGAAGCATCCTTACAGAGCATATGAGTGTTAATACGACCAAAGCAACGCCTATGCAGAACTCTGGGACGGGTTTATGGTCGGTGTAGATGCCTACTATTTTTTGGCATAAACAAATTCATTTATAAAGTGTCGCCATCTGTTTATTTTATGTGTATGCACGTAATCGGTTGGATATAGACATCTAGTGTCGTATAGATAGTAAAAATTTAGCCCCACGGTTAGCCCGAGTAAGCAGGGAACCAATTCTTTGTATGGGATGGGGTATCTGTACTAGTATTATATTATCTGTGCTTCCGTTTAGTCCAGATGTGTTTTTGCCATGTTAGTCTTGTATCTAGATGAATTCCTAAGTATTTTGCATTATCTTTTTGAGGAATGTCTTGATTATGAAGTTTGACTGGTGGACATGTTTCTTTCCTGAGAGTGAAGGTTACATGAGTTGACTTGGTGTGGTTGACTTTTATTCTCCACTGTTTAAGCCATCTCTCCATTTAATAACGATAATGACTGTTGCAAGTTCCTATAGTAAGCAAAGTAGCACTTAAAACGCATAATACAGGGACTAAACGTTATGGTAGTCTATTGAAACTGTAGCGTCACAAGGTGAGTGAGGCTCTACAGTTTTAAATCACCCATAAGCTCTAGTAGGTACCTAACGATAATGATGATGATGTTTTTTTCAGATCGACGAGTTGACCATTTCTTCGGTGACAGAGATAAGACTGTAGAAGGTTTTGTTTGGCTTGGAATGGATTGATTTTAATTACTTTTTTTATTAAACTTTTACTTAAATTCAGAGTTTTCATATTGTTTCCAAATACTTACCAACGAGCTACAGTGGCGATTGGCGATATATTGGGTGGAATGGGAGCTCTCTCAAAAACTGTGGTACCTAAGTAGGTAGGTATTGGTGATACATAACAATACAGCACTAAACACGTTATAGAATATGTAAGTAAGTATTGTATTTTTTTATTGCATTCTTCATGCATTGTCTTACTAAAATAGTCAAATAAAATTATATTATAGAAACATGTAACTAGTATAGGTACCTATATAGGTTTAAAATTTAATTTACCATTACTTACATCAAACTGTCAATAAGATAAGAGTTGGGAGCACAGAACACATGAATTTCATATATTCTGTGGTAGGGACATAGGCCCTGCCGTGGCACTGCTTATTACGGCTCTTTAGTATACTGATCCCGCGGGATGAGTTGACTGAATCAATAATTTTATTACTTTTCTTTTGTCAACCTGTCCCGCTTTTAAATCAGGCAAAACTCTATTGTACATTTTCAAATATGTGTACAGGCGTGCAGAAAACGTTTAACGTATTTAGTGCCCAGTATAATAATATATTTGTTGTCGTGCCCACGGCCCGCCTCTCGAGACGTAAAGTCGTAATCGTAACTATATTTAGTTCTGCCGGATGAAAATCAAAACACGCTTATAAGATAGATAGATTTCGTTTTTTTAATTGAATATAACATTATTTAAATACTTAAACTAAGTACTGACAAAAATATTTAAATAACAAATACCTAGGCACGTCACAATGGGGGGCCTTATCTTATAGGGTTGGCAACATTGATCTGTAGGTTTATCTATTTTTATGAATTTTCAATGGTTTAAATGTAATATTATAAATGTGAAAGTTTGTAAGTATGGATGTTTTTTACTCTTTCACGTAAAAACTACTCTCTGCCCAGTTGTGTTTTCAATACACCCAGCTGCTTAGCTTTACGTCAGAGACTTCTACTGTAGTGAAAATAGCAACCTGCTATTTTCGCGTTAGGGAAGATGCTTTGGAGTGCTTGTATTGCTGGAGCTTCAAAATCCATCGTGACTTTAGTCTGTTATTTGACTTCTTATCAGATTAAATAATAGCTCATAAGTGGACGTTTTTTTTTCTGGTAAGAGAGCGGAACTAACTGGAATGTCATTTGTGTAATTATCGTTGCTTACGACGTCTGCGTGGATGGTGTACAGTTGATAAAATGTTTTTGGATATATCTTGAATATGCCATCCATGAAAAATTTATTACATACTCTTATGTAATCTTTCATTTCTTTGCCAGAAAATACTAAATATTTTATAGTCGGCCAACAATAAGTATTTATATTTTTCGGGCACTTCAACAGCATAAGCTTTTGTAATGTAACTTTTTTGCGGTTTCTCTTTTTGTACAGTGCTTTTTGTACATTTTTAAGGACTGGTAAATCCTATACCATATTTATACCTCGATCATTGAGAGGATCCATATATTCTTCAAATATTCTAGAAATTGGGTCGGACAAATTCTTCTGAACAGCTTTCGAGCATTTGTTCATTTGTATTTTTTCTCTAAATCGGCAACTTCCGTTGGTTCATGGCAATGAGATATTTCATTCAGTACTGTAGATATTATAATTACTCTTGGTCTTCATCGTTGCAAAGAATTGAATGCAATGTGTCGACATCTAATATTCGGCGATATTAAGTAGTCTAACACTTTTCTTGGTGTCTATACAAATTACAAAATTTATGGGATGGGATCAGTTGACCAATTCAAAATATACATTAGGTCAACTGATCCCGCGGGACCAGTTCGAGCGAGATCAGTTTACTAAAGAGCCCTTATTACCTGCCCCCGTTTATCCCCCGATTGCCCCCGTTTGGTTATAGTATCAGTCCTAAAATCTGTAGTAAATCATTTTGGCAATATTTTCTGTTTTAAATTAAGTATTTTAGTTTAGATTTTATTTCCCACCGTCTTTGTTATTTTAGGGTTAAACACCCCGGCCGTGGAGGATTGCCCGAAGAACTTTTTATTATTCTGCAGTTAAAAAAAAGTTTGTGAATTTTCATGACTCTCCCTCTAAAGTGAGTGCATATATTATGTATATTAACATCTGAGCTACCTAAACGTTACGTAGGTACCTACCACCACGGAATAATTTTGAAAATGTATTTTTATGACTATGACTACGATCTACTTAAACGATTCAGTGTTACTCTTATCTAATGGTGAGCATTTCGATTGTATCACAGAAGTGAGAAGAATCGAACGTTCGGTCCTTGTTGATAATGATGCGAGTAATGCGAACATGTGACATGCAAACACAAGACTCGTCCCTTAATTACTCGTGCGTAATAGAGGAATTATTTTTTAAGCGTTAAGTAGTGCAATGCGTAAAAACTAACAGTGGACTGTTCCTTATATGACGATAATAAAAATGTTCCAAAATCATTGACGATTAACGTATGTAAGTATCTAAGGCCTTGTGTGTTAGGCATGTAATAATAAATATTAATAAGTACCTAGGCATTAAGTATTATGGTAGGTACAAAAATGGTTGTAGTAGTATCAAATATTTTTAATAAGTAACTATGGCACATTAAATTTTTAAATGGAAAATGATTAGCATAAAACCCTCAAAAATAAATTATTTAAATATCTACAAATTGTTTAAATATTTGGCTGTTATTAATTATTAGAAGATGCGGCACCAAGAGACCCTGAAGACGCTAGTCCAATCATACTTGAGCCAAACTGAAGTATGGCGCGGATGATGTCCATCTTGAGTGTCTTGACCGGTGACGCCAGACCCGGATTCTGCGCCTGCACATAATATAAAAAAAATATTTCAAATTTGCAGTTAATAGCACCTTGCATAGGTGGGTACGTATGGCAGTTTTCACCTTGTAATTAAAAACTGTCATCATCCAACTTGCTACCTACTTAAGGCTTAGGATATTGCGAACGATCTTGTGCATATTATGGGCGAAGCAAACACGACTCTCCCCACACTAATACTCCAGGCGAGCGCGGGGATACATAGATGTACTCTTTGAATGGACGTCATATTCATTTATAATAAATTAAAATTTATTTAGAATGAGTTTGAATTTTATCATATGTTTTCTTCGTATTATTTGATAAAAATTGAAGTCATATTGTGAAATACATCTTGTAGATTAAATCCTCGTATACGGTGAACATTTGTTTAGCAACATGGTTGCATAAACATGTTGACGAGTTGCTGTCAACATATTGCGGGCAACACTTGTATTGCGGAGTTGATCACGCCATGTTGCAAAGTTGAGTTTTGGCAGTCATTTGTCTATAAATGCCAACAAAAAATGGTTTCATTGACACCTCTTTTTCATCATTTTTTGAGAAAGTCGCCTTTACTGATGGCGTTCGCGCAGCGATAAACGTTACATTTTAAGTTTAAGAAAAAACACTTATAGGTAGGTACCTACCTAAAGTTACAGTAGCAATCAATTTGCACGTTCTTAAATTTGAAGATATATCAAGGAAGTCTGGAATAAATACCTATAATGTTTCAGGTAATAAGTCTAATGTGTGTGTAGTGAGGTATTAGGCTATGTAGAAGCTTACCATCACGTGGTCTGCACGCTTGCTTGCCACGTTGCAGCTAGCCTGCCTTAGTGGCATGACATTAAAGTGCACGTAAGCTTTATAAACATATGTATCTCAGGAACTGGGTCGCAAGACTCGCAAACCCTGCGCCCCCGCGCCGGCACTTTGTTAACGGACATAATTCACGGACACAAAGTGACCCAAACAGTACACTCAAATTCGGCACAACCACCTACTTGTGTACGTGTATATTTAAAATATTTAATTATGCTTAGTCAAGAGTGCCTAGACACAAAATTATTTAATTAAGTAGGTATTTAAAAATATCAAGTATTTGAGCCATGTCAATGTGGGAATCGAACCCAAAACACTCGGCGCGTTGTGTATGATGGTGGTTGTGGCGACACGTGCAGTCAGGTGACGTCTGGGGAGCAATAATGGAAGAGAATATGTAAAAAGATAATGATACTTACTAGATATTAAGTTTATATGAAGATTTGTATTAATAAACAATGAAACGATATTTATGTCTTTTAATTTCCAAATAAATGTAAGGTTTTTTAAACAGGTAGGTACTTAGGTTATATAATACTTACTAAGTAGAGATCACTATAACAGTCTGACGTCGCGTCGATCGTCGATTGGCAATTATTAGATGCGTATGTTTAAATTTTTTACAGATTATTAGGTACTTACGAACCTTTCATATTATTATATATTTCAAAAGTTAAGGTGGGGAGGTACCTGTGCACTTACTCAACTAATCACTATTATGTAAGTAATAATCTTTAACATAACCACGCGTACTTATTAGGTAGGCACCACTTGAACAAGTTGTTTTTGTGGTCTGTAATAATACCTATTACAGACCCTAAGCTACGACACCTAACTATATACCTATTATAATCTAGTATCTTCAAACGAGTAATGTTAAAAATTAAAAAAATGCATATTATGTTAAGAATGTTGATGGATAATAAATATTTGAATAATACGCAAAACAGGCAATAATATTTTTAATTTAAATACCATCGCACCTCTGTGTTTTATTATGGCGCAATTATGTATTATATGTTTAATTTAATAAAATACCTATATTAAGTCTATAAAATGTTTAGGTAAAAATTACTACCTGCGTAATTTTTACCTAAACCTAATTTATTTCAATTTACGCAAACGGCTTTTAACCAAATTCGGAACATAGGCACGGTACCAACTATGTTCTAAATTTACCTGTACCTTCATAATATTTTAACTAAAGGCTAAAAGTTACTGTGTTCATTATTTTCTTGTATTTATTAAGAACTATCGCCAACTGCTACTTCCTGAGCTGTGTTTTGACATTTCTCCGAGAAGCCCCATTAACAGACTGAAGAGAAATCCTCCGGAGTCAGCCATTTTCATGCCACCGCCGTTCTCTTCAGAACCACTGTTCGAATCACCAGCCTGCCACATTCCAATATTGTGTTTTTTACAATTAACATAATATATATTTATAAAGTAAGTAGGTATATTTGTTTAGACACTTACCGCACTTGCCCCCTTGACCAAACTGGACAAGAATTTTCCAAAGAAAGCCCCATTATTTTGCTGGAAAAGAAAACGGTAAATTGCAAGATCGTAAACTTAATAAACCTGAAATAATATTACCAATTAAGAACATACCGCTCCTCCTCCAGTAATTGTGTCCAGCGATGTCAGTAGGTAACTTGCGATTACTTCCCCGGGGTTAGAATTTTCATCTGACTTTAAAAATAGTTAACGTATTTAGTTTACTTACTTATAGAACATTTTATTAATTTATCATCAATCAAAATTTTAATGTTCGATCTTCTTAAAATATCAGAATATTATTGTATCTGATATTTTGAGAAGAATTTGTACGTACCAGCAAGCCGACGAAAAGACCTAATCCAGTTGCAATGAGAGCATTTAAGTCAATACCATCTCCCTACAATGAAATACAAATTAAAAAAAATTAGAACAATAATTATTGAACTCAAATTAAAATAATATAGAATTAATTATTAGTAACTTACACTCAGATTCGCTACTATTCCACCAACTGTTGCTAATAAAGAGCCCAAATCTGATTCACCATCCTAGAATTTAAACATTTAAGGATAATATTTCACCTTAATATTTTAAATATCAAACAAAAAACATGATTTATCTTACACCGCTCAGCCCTGCCAAAAGGCCTAAAATGCCACCTCCTTGTCCATCTCCTTCGGGCTCATCGTAATCTGAGACACTGGCATCACTCTCATCATTACCGTTTGAAGCATTTGAAGCCGAGTCTTGCTTAGACTTAGAAACATCGTTTTCATTGTTTGCCTGTTCCACGCTCTCCTCTTTACCGTTATCTTCATTAGAATCTTCAGAATTACTTTCAGAAGCTTCACTGTTATCGTTCTCGTCACTCTCTTGTCGTTCAAAGACCGGGGGCTTCAGTTCTGATGCGTAATCAATATCTATCACATTGTCTCCAACACCTTGTCGCCTTTGTATCCTTTGCGCTTGGTATTTGATGATTGCATCTCGTACCATTTTTTTAACATACTCATTATTCTTTTTTACCTGTAATTTACCGAAGTCTTGTATTGTTGAATTTCTTATAAGTAAACAAAAAATGATATTGGTATATAAATGATGGAATTAATATACTCGTAATCAGTAAATAAAATCAATCTTACCTTTTTACCATTAAAGTGCTTCTGTGTTTAAAATACATGAGAGTGCGTCACATGTTAGTCACTACTAAGTACACAATAAAAATGAAATAGGTACATGCCATATGCGTGACTCAGGCTGATCAACCGTCGCGGTGTGCAAATTAAGTGCAGAGGTGAGATGTGCGAAAATAAAAATCCGTTAAAGCGTAAACAAGTGCATATTAAATGTACATATGTAGTTAAAAATATATTTTTTAGGTTTAGATTAATTTGAAAACATGTTTTTTTTTAAATCCCGTTCAATACAAGTTGTATTACATAAGTGCGAATATGCATTTAGCCATCAAAACATATTTGTAGGTGGATATCAGTTGCTTATAATAATAAGATACCAGGTTATGTAGTATTGTTATTTTATAACGTATGTTGTAAAACAAATCGGTGCTTTTCAAAATGTGACCCTTCAAAACTGCTGGACACGACTCAGTAGGTATAGGTACAAAGGATTTAAATGACTCACGTTGTTGTTGCCGCTGAGGGATGGAAACAAAGCGCTGGCGATGTTGAGCAAGCTGAATATGTTACTGCCACCATTGCTAGCTCGCTGCGACTGGTTGTCGTTAAAATCATCGTCGTCCACATCGTCCTCACTTGTCGTCTGCACCTGATCATTCACTGAGCCAACTTTATTCCCGTCTTGCTGCAATACAAATATTTAGTCCGTTTAATCATTAATTATGAATCAAATTAGGGTCTATGGAATGATGACTTAGAAATGAATGCCTAATTTAATAGTGCGAATAACTGCCGAGCTGAGTTCGCGTGTTACATGTATGGCGTATTATCGCGTAATGCTCAGTAACAGCACAAAGGCTTCTGTTTTTAATATTAAAAAACAGTACGTAGGTACGCGCACGGTAACTGTTGCTGATTGTACTTATTATATATAAACTTACTGATACTGCTGCAGCGTCATCAGGAACAAGCGAGTTTTCAGATACAACATTGTTGTCGGTAATATTTCGCCGCTTCCGGAATGTTGCATTGGATGGTAAGCAGAACGCATTGGCTAGCAGAGACAGCGCCAGGAACATCGCAACACTAGCACAACGAGCCATCTTCACCTTACTGCAGACACTTTCCGAATGAGACTACCAAAATAGCACTACTGACAAACAAAATAGGCTATTTATTGTATAGAAAGAATGAAGTACAAACCTGCCGAATCAGTTCATTAAGGGTATATTAGAGAATGCTGTTAATGAATAATTATTTAATGTTACGTGTTTTGCAGAAATTAGCCGGTTGTGTCGTAATTTGAAGCAAAGTTTTAAATCGTTTATCAATTATTAGGGCAGCTTAAGAAAAAACCCTACGCCAAATACTACTTTACCCGACCTAGGGATCGAACAAGGTGCCTAAGCATGGCGGTTTACTTACGCCTACGCACTGAGTCAGCGGGCGCGTCTATATCCAGCAGTAGACGACTTTCGGACTAATATATAGACAGATTATGTATTTGCTCATTTATATTGTACTTACCACTTCGTCACGGGTCACCCTTATAAGGTATTCCATCATTCAGGGATTATGCTAATAATATCTTAGTTATACCTGAGGCAAATAGTTTCCTTGTTTAGTATTAGACAGATTGCTGCATTCGACATATTCTATTATTCAGTAGAATCTGGATTCGGCAATTATTACCATAATTATATATAGCCATATGTACGAGTAATGTATGTTCGTTCTGCTCTTGTTTATGTAGGTAAGTTTTCCTAACGCAGCGCAGTAAAATGAAAAAATGCAGGTACGTACCTGTCGTCGTTACCGCTACTAGATGTGCTTGTCACGGTGATCACGGGGTGATTGGTTCACTACGTACCGCTGGGAATATCTTATAACATTACCAAGTTCCTGTCGGCTATACAGGTTGAGCTATTTTATTTGCTCATAGGCATGAATCTTTGTGTTTGTTGTTTATATATGTACCTACCTATACCTACTTAGATGGATAAATAATTAGATGTTTCAGCTTATAATCTACCTACCACCCACCTATAGCAGTTAGGTAAGTAACAGCTAGTAATACACGTCAATCACAGTACCTAGATATTAATACAAAACTTGCAAACCCATTTAGCTGACAAGGCCACTTAATGTTCCCGAAGTCCTAGCATAATTTTATTGGGTGTGATTCCGATATTGTTTTTATCGCCTTTCTATAATCGCTTTGCACCTCAAAACATACCTAATAGAAGAACAAATAACGAAAATAATCTTACTGTAGGTACGTAATGGAAACTGTCGGCGCGCAAGTCCGAACGGTACCTACTTTATTGGTAAACTTGCATCTGTTGCCCGTGTATAATGTTTCTATAACTAGCACAAAATTTCCATCATGTGCCACGACAGGCAATAAATGAAACAGGCTGTAGATAGGGGCGTGGTGACACGAGCCTACTGGAAGGTCTCGAACACCGTCGCTACCGGCGCGCGACAGTTGCGCCACTTGACTTGCCAAACCAATACTTCCCTCCGTTTATCCACAAACACACGTGACATTGTCCTCGGTATAATATTACTTTGTACACATCTCGTTTCCGTTACGTGTCGTTTGCATCATATCGTTGCCAAAGCATGTTTAATTCTACTAATATTATATATGTGAAAGTTTGTGAGGATGGATGGATGTATGTATGGATGCAGTGCCAGCTTTAGCACTCACGGCGCGCTTGGCCAAAGATCAACCTCCCCTCCCCCTCCCAATTGAAGGTACGCCCGGCATGGGTTTTGATAGGCTTGATTTAGTTTGTCATCATCGTTTTTTGTTCTCGGTATTAACTAAACTTAAAGACCGCTCCTTCAAGCCTCGCGCCCTAGCGCCGTTGTCCTACCAATATGTATCTAACAGTGAGTTAAGTCTTTGAACGCCATCGCCACGTGCGTCGTTCACCAGGTAAAACTGTGGCGTTCAACGTGGCGTATTGTTACAGTGTAGGTACCCAAGCTAACAGATAATGTCCAATATACAGGCTCTATAAATAAAACAGAAGCACATATTCATAATTTATTAAAACAATAATATAATATAGCATCACGCCCCGAAAAGATCGGTAGAGATGTAACACACGGTAACGTATGTAATGGGTATTCGGGCTGATACTGAACAATCACGGGGACCGATCCTGATACCTCGGTTCAGCGGTCGTACGCATCACCACTGCCCAACCGAGGCTGTATAATGCAATTCTCACAGAAAAAAAAGAGTAAAACCTGTTGTAGACACCTGGTACTACTAGATAGTCCAGTCGTATAAGCCGGAAACTCGCATATACCTTCTTTATGGCGTTGTAATGGTTGTCCTAAAAGTCTCATAGTATCTCGTGTCTGCGTCGTCCGTTATTCAAGGTCAAGAGGTACAAATAGACCAAGACCCAAGGAAACCTAGATAATCGCAAACAAGCGTTTCTTGTGTCTTGACCTTGAATAACTGACGACGCTGACACGAGATTCTATGAGACTTTTGACTGACATAACTGTCACACACAACGCCAAAATGGCGTATACAAGTTTCCAACTTATCTCTAAATAACAATAAAAAACAATAAAAAGGGACCATCCTCGGAATTAGAATTAGACGTGCATGCTAAACCAGGCGACTCTACGTACGACACCGCTGTTGTACCTCAAACAATACTTCAGTTCGTAGTTCTTATAAACTCGCTGTTTCATCTTACTACTGTGTTTTTATTTAGGTATCTACTCATGGCGTTCATTGTTATCAAGGTACGACAGGTTACGTTCACAAAACAAAGTAAAAATGATTAAATCTGCATAATACATTATTATTTACAACAATTAGGTACACAGTTATTAGCTCTTTCATACAGTTGGACCACATTTATTCACACGTGACATCAACAATATCTTTATGACTATTTTAGACTTAGACCGAGTCAAGGAGAAGGAGTCCAGCCATAAAAGAAAACAAATAGAAGGCTGGGGGCAAGAGGTGTTGTAGGAGAGGTACGCTCGCTGTTGAGATAATTGTTTGGCTTCGCAAAACATCAACGAGCATATATTATAGGAGTTAACATTAGTTTGCGTCGCTGTTACCAGATTATGGTAAAGAGAACTAAGTACATAATAATATAATGAAGATTGCAGCACCGAGTTAGAGCGTCATCTGTGTTAAATATATAAAGTAAGTTTGAGATTAGCATATAATAAAGCCACCAAAGAGTGCGCATTACCAAATAAACGCAGTGTTTCAAATTGAAAATGTTTGGATTTGTTTTATTGGCATCGCACTGCCTGGTCACTGCCTGTTCCTGTCCGTGGTGTAAGTCAAATCTAAACTTTTTTGTGTTGCGGTAATTATGTATTGACAATTTTATAACACAATCGATTTTCACTGTCTGATGTTGATCTTATTTTTGAAGCAATTTTATACTCATTTTGTAAGGTTTGCTATTGATTTGGACCCAACAAATGTTATTTTACTTGAAATATGCTACTAGATACTTTTATACTACTAAGGAGCCAAATTTATTTTTTACAAATATATTTACTTTTATTTAGAGATTATATTGTTATTTCATTTGCTTTTCAAGATTTTATTGCCTTCAACCAAATATTCCCGTTTACTTAGTAAGAATTACGCACCCACAGAGAACGCATGCGGCGTACCTACTCTCCGCTTTAAATATCAAGTGTTTCTTTTTGCTGGCATATCTTACAGAATTAGAGTTCTAACTTACACAAGAAAAGAAGTAGGCTAGCAAGCAATAGGTGGAAAAATTGTGAGAAAACATCAGTTCAGTCTCCGCCAGCCAGAAAAGGCCTCAAAACCTGTTTAGAATTAAATTATTACCAATAATATAGAAAAATCATAACTACCCGTTTTTTGCTGTGCAGTATATATATGTATATGTACTAGTGGCCGGCCCCGACTTCACCCGGGTTAAACTATTTTCAGCTCAATTTTCTTTACATAAGTACCTTCTCCTGAC
This sequence comes from Trisateles emortualis, assembly GCA_947095525.1. Lineage (NCBI taxonomy): Eukaryota > Metazoa > Arthropoda > Insecta > Lepidoptera > Erebidae > Trisateles > Trisateles emortualis. The sequence goes on from OX352750.1 coordinate 11,889,314, forward strand.
AATATTGAACATAGCAAAAAAGAATTAGTGAAATCGGTTCAGCTGTTCTCGAGATTTTTAAGTAGTAAGAAGGCAAAGTCAAAATGGTATTTTCTAAAAATAAAAGTTTAAAAAGTGTGAAGCTACTCTTTGCTGACTCTATAAACCGATGACGCCACGTGAGAATTTATATTGTCCGTCGCTAATGTACGGTGTAAGTACGCATAATGATTCATGATTACATTTTAATAAATAACTTTAAGAAAAGGAAAATATAACACTTACTGCAAGAAATATGTAGGTATATAGGTATATCAATCAAGTAGCCATTATTTTTTATACAATAAAAATACATTACCGTTGTAAAATACAACAAAAGTGATCATTACAAACTTGTTTATGGATTGTTATAATCAAATATATCTAATCACCATCATCTGGGTAACAATGTATAAGTAAGTATAATATGTTATAAAATATAAGACGCGAAAAGACGCAAACTAGCATCGAAGTAAATAGAGACGCGCCAGCCGCATTATTCCCTATTTTGATTGAAAATCAAAATGGGTAATAATATATCATTAAGTAGAATGACGGGCAAAAGTGACTTTCATGTAGATGGTTGAATGCATTGAGGTAAACACATAGATTTATATGTTTCACTAGATATGCAATAACCGCGAAAACACACTACCACCTAACACATGCCCCGGGGCATGTGTCCGACTGTCTTTTGTTTTGTCATGAGCATGGCGTTCGAATGGCGCGAAACAAGAAAATGAGTAAATGTATGGTGAAATTTTGCGATTTCGAAACGCACATTTCGCAAAAGTGTAACAAGGCAAACGAAATTACTTTTCACATGTGAGATAAATGTGTTTTCAATTAATTATTGTTGTAAATCATTAAAAAAAAAACTAATTAAAAATATTGGCGGCTAACACATAGTTTAGGGTTGTCAGTTAAAACCACGTTCGGTTTCCCTGTGTTTATGGGAGGTTATTATATTGAATTAAATATATTTAAATTTAAATGAAATATATTTAAAATAGATTTGTTTTATTTTTATTAAATTTAAAATTAGTTAAAAAGATGACTTAAATAATTTAAAAAAAAATTACCAATTTTTAAATTAGTTAAATCAAATATTAAATAAGAAAATAATTAAATTTATATTGTCAAATGAAAAACAAACAAAATGAAGAACAAAGCTACTTTAACAAAATTTTCCTGCTGACCTCCATAATATGTAGGTTGAAAATTATAACATTCAATGTAATTAATCTAATTGAATATGTTCCAATTTCAATAATACAATTATTTCAAAAATTAAATTACATCTGATCAAAAAATTAAATTAAATTAAGGGATTTTTTTATAGAGTGTGCAACACCGAGCTTGTCGATGCGAGTGAAAAGCTGACTTCAATATTTTGACATAAACTGTATGGAATTGCATCTCTATATGTTTACCTCAATGGGTAAACATATAGAGTTTATTTGTATAAATCTATGCATTGCATGGTCATCGGCGCTCATATCTAATACGAGTACACATAGAGCCATTCAACCATAGATTTATATGTTTCACTAGATAAGCAATAACCGCGAAAACACACTACCACCTAACACATGCCCCGGGGCATGTGTCCGACTGTCTTTTGTTTTGTCATGAGCATGGCGTTCGAATGGCGCGAAACAAGAAAATGAGTAAATGTATGGTCAAATTTTGCGATTTCGAAACGCACGTTTCGCAAAAGTGTAACAAGGCAAACGAAATTACTTTTCACATGTGAGATAAATATGTTTTCAATTAATTATTGTTGTAAATCATAAAAAAACGAATTAAAAATATTGGCGGCTAACACATAGTTCAGGGTTGTCAGTTAAAACCACGTTCGGTTTCCCTGTGTTTATGGGAGGTTTTTGTATTGAATGAAATATATTTAAATTTAAATGAAATATATTTAAAATAGATTTGTTTCATTTTTATTATATTTAAAATTAGTTAAAAAAATGATTTAAATAATTTAAAAAAAATAACCAATTTTTAAATTAGTTAAATCAAATATTAAATAAGAAAATGATTAAATTTATATTGTCAAATGAAAAACAAACAAAATAACAAAAAAGCTACTTTAACAAAATTTTCCTGCTGACATCCATAATACGTAGGTTGAAAATTATAACATTCAATGTAATTAATCTTATTGAATACGTTCCAATTTCAACAATACAATTATTTCAAAAATTAAATTCCATCTGATCAAAAATTTTAATTAAATTTAGGGATTTTTTTTATAGAGTGTGCAACACCGAGCTTGTCGATGCGAGTGAAAAGCTGACTTCAATATTTTGACATATACTGTATGGAATTGCATCTCTATATGTTTACCTCAATGATGCAATGGGACTTTCATAGGTCGGCGGCGGCGGCATTTAGAGAAGAAAAAAATACAATATTTTTGTAGATTTTAGATAGATTTCAATAAAAAAAAAAATTACCTCTAAATTACTAATATATCTACCTATAAAATCCACCTTTATTTATTGCCAAGTGGCCTACGAATGCTGGTTCGTCTGCCATCAGCACCTGTTTTTAAGAACCGCCACTCATGGACATTGGTGGTGCCAGGAGTCCCACAAAGACATGAGTGTTCCCCAAAGCAAGTTCGATCCACTTGATTCCCGCCAAAAGCGATCTATTCAAATCGTCAGTGATCCCGATCTCATGGAGTCTATCCGTGAGATCGAGATCACTGACCATTTGAATTTGAAAATCAAGGCGTTTAAGCTGTAAAAAATTATAGCTGTTACAATGTTAAGTGTTAAGTATTATAACTCAGATTATTTTCCTAATAAAAATTCATTTAATAAAACAGAGATGCCAAATGTTTTGTGCAATGTAGCGTCATAAGATACACAAACATGGCCGCCCGCGTTTCGGTTCTTGTAATCCACAGATAAAATATCGCAAGTTTATTTTGCAATAATTTTAACAAAAAAAAAAACCGACTTCAGTACGGCAAGTTGTAAAATTTTCAAATACCTTTAAACTTTGTTTAGTTCAAATGTACCAGTTTTCATTTGCTGCATTACATTTGAAAGACAGAAAGAAAAGCATTTATTCGAACATACACAGGATAACAGATATAAACAAAAACAATAGACACACAATAACAAAACAAAAAAATATCCTGTGTGATGTCAGCAAGGGTCGTAATCTCAGCTCTGTGTTGTGGCATTTAAAACTACAGCGCTGATATTCTCATCAGTGAAGTCACGGTCAGTTATATAGGAAATTGATTTGATAGATAACTCTTTATTGTACACCACACATTTATGATACAGAATATACCTAATATACCTTTAAATACGTGTTTGTGAATATTAGGAAAAAATTAAGAGAATAAATATGTTTCAATAAAGAAATAAAGAAATTTTTTGTTTGTTACAATCGAATAAAATCGACTGAGCATCGGGCTGAACACAGGTCAAGTAGGTATTAAAAGCAATATTTAATATACTAATCGCCATCAGTAAAATACTTATTATTGAGAAGTAACTATCAAATGTAAGTATCTTATAACGTATATAGTTCTTAGTTAGCTAAGAACTATTACATAATTGACTGCTTTTATGGTTAACATAGCTCGCAGATTAAGTAATTTCAAGTGGAAATAGGCTGGTCAAATCGGCTCGCTAGAATTACCGTGTCCTCAACTAGGACCACCGCTTAGTAACTTTAAGATGAACCGCTTAGCAATAAAAAAAGGTAGATTTTATAGGTATATTAGTAATTTCTTTTTTTTATTGAAATCTATCATCATCTAGTCTATCCCAGACTAGATGTGGAACGAGTGGGTGATGTGGCGCAACTCGGTCGGCGCGCCGACTCTGACTCGCGGCGGCGCGGCTAAAAGCGCGGCGGCGGCGGCGCTCATATCTAACTCGTATTGCGCTTTATCTGTATTGAGTTGTGCGTATTTCTACACTACCGACAAGAACGACGTAAGGTTTGTTTGCAATAATTATTGTACCATTTTTAGCATAAATATACATATAATATATATAGGCAAGTTAAAAGTTAAAAGTTTAATTTTAATTATTTTTATCCAAATTTAATATTTTTTGACAATTTTTTTTGTGCAAAAGTCATAAATAAAGAGTACTTACGGTTGTACTAAAATACATAAGTTTATGTAAACAAATTCTTGAAGCACACCACCTGCCAGCCACTTCACACACATTTGCTCACTTATCAAGATTATATACATTAAACTACATCATGGCACAACTTGAAGAGATCCGGGTGGCACAGGAAAACCTTGAAGACAGCTTCATGAAGAGGATGGCTGACCTTGAGGCGCAGCTGCATGTTGGTGGGCCGGCCAAAGACACAGTAGCTAAGGTGGCTGAGGAGTTCCGGACCTTCCGAGAGCTCATGTTCTCAATGCTTGGCCTCCTCAGAAAGCAGATACTCGAGTGTTCCCATATGGCCGACTCAATGGAAACAAGGCATCGACGTAAAGCTCTCTTGTTCCTGGGTGTTCCTGAGGCTGATAATGAGGACTGCAGAAATGCCATACTAAAGACAATCCACAACATAGGGTTGAAAGACATTGTGGCCTCAGATTTCAGTGTCTGTCACAGGATTGGAGTACCCAAGAAAGATTCGAAGCGGCCCATTCTAGTCAGATTCCGCAATCAAGATCTTAAGTCAGCTGTATGGAGGGCCAAAACCAAGCTGAAAGGTACATCAGTCTCGGTGAAAGAATTCCTGACCCGAACACGACAAGCAATTTTTGCCAAAGCCCGGCAGCATTTTGGTATGCGGACTTGCTGGACGCAGGACGGCGTTATTATAGTCAAAGTCGCTAATGGAAGTCGTCACAAGCTAACTACTTTGGAGGAGCTCAATTCTCTGACGCTGAAGCACCCCAAGGCGATGAGCGATCCTTCGTTCGGCGGTACTGGGACCACCGGCTCTGCGGCAGCAAACAGTAAACAACGTAGATAGGTTTAGTTGTTGTTTGTTAAGTTTCTTTCTCCTTTATTCTATCTTGCCGTTGAAACTTAAAACTTAGATTATTGTAATTGTATTTCATGTCTTGTTGTTATAAGTCCGTATCTACTATCTTTGTATAACTTTTTACCCTCAATATTTTCATTTTTACTATCTTTCTTCTCGTTCTCACACTAACTTTCAAACAAACGTCACTTTGACATTTTAGAACTTACGAGTCGTGTCTATGGAGTTGTGTTCAGAAACATGTAACTTTTATATTGTTTAGTGTTACGTTTAGTTTTACCGTTGTATAGTGTATATCATCTATCTCCTTGCCAAATTTCATTCAAATCCGTTTAGCAGTTTAGTCGTGAAATTAAAAAGAAAGTAAAAACAGACTTACTTTACTTTCGCATTGTGTGTCAGCTGGTGGGTGGTGCAGAGTTGGAAGTGTTGCATCAACCTGGTACGCATATTTTAATTTTTATTTGTATATTCGTATATTTATATTTTTATTTATATATATAAGCTTATATATTTTATTCATGCCTTCCGATGATTCTTATTATTCTGCCAATGAATCTTTAGATTTGTCAAGTAGTGAAAGTTTTTGTTCGGTGAATGATGTAACGTTAGGTGATTCCTTGCGTCAGTTGTTTAACCAGCGGTCTCGCACTTTATTCAATGTATGCCACATTAATGCTCAGAGCATCCCGAGTCATCATAGTGACCTGCTGGATTCATTCTCTGACGCTAACGTTCATGCCATCCTGGTTTCGGAGAGTTGGCTCAAACCTAACCTTCCTCCAACTTCTTACTCACTTCCTGGCTTCATTTTGATACGAAATGATCGTATCAGTCGAAGGGGGGGTGGTGTTGCTGTATATCTTCGCAGTGATTTTTCTTACAAAATTATTTTCTCTTCTCCACACAATCACTCGGCATCTGCGGAGTATATTTTTCTTGAAGTGGACGTCAAAGGAGTTAAAATCGTTCTTGGTTTTGCTTATTGTCCCCCGTCTGTTGATTACTTCTCCAGTATCGAATCGATACTGGAATCTTTAGGGTCAGAATATTCACATCACATCATCATGGGAGATTTTAATACCGACCTCCTATCCCAGTGTTCCCACCGTACCCGTAAGCTCCTGAACCTCGTCAAGTCGGCCAGCCTTCACATACTACCCTTGCAAGCTACTCACCACAACACTGTGGGTGATGATACATGGCTTGACCTGATACTTACCTCTACTCCATCCTTAGCCTCATCCTATGGTCAACTCCCGGCTCCCGGATTTTCTCATCATGACCTTATCTTCCTCTCGTACATCCTAAAACCTCCTAAACCCATACCTAAAATTCTGCACTTGCGTTGTTTTGGTCGCATGGATGTCGAGAAGCTTTGTAAAGACGTTTCAGAAATTGACTGGGACATTATAGTTGCAGCTTCTACAGTCGATGAGAAAGTCCATCTTCTTAACACAATATACTCAGGCTGTATGACGTTCATGCTCCTGTGAAGAAGGTCAAACAAAGGCGCCCTCCTGCACCCTGGATCACCAGGGGAGTTCGGATGGCCATGAGGCGCAGGGACCGAGCTTTTCGTAAATTCAGAAGAGATCGGTGTGATGAAAACTGGGCACTTTTCAAATCTGCAAGGAATCGTTGTAACCAGATGATACGTAACGCCAAACGCCGACACATTCATAATAACATCACTGCTTCAAGCCCTGCTAATATTTGGAAGTTCCTTAGGACATTAGGTATCGGCAAACAGTGCTGTACTGGTTTGCAGGGGACACTTGATTTGGATGACATTAATCGTCATTTCTCTTCTATAACCCCGTTGGATCACCAGATCAAGTGTCAAACTGCTGATTACCTGGCTGGATTATCTCGTCCCAACATTGAAGCTTTCCACTTTTCTCCAGTAGCAACGGATGAGATCAAAAAAGTTATCCTGTCCATTAAATCAAACGCTGTAGGTTGTGACAGTGTCAGCCGTCGCATGATCATACCTATCCTTGATCATCTCCTTGTCCCAATTTCTCATATCATAAATTTTTCCCTTGTTTCAAGAACCTTCCCATCCTTATGGAGTAAAGCCCATGTCATACCCCTAGCCAAGATTCCAAATCCTTCTGTTCCAAATCACTTCCGCCCCATATCTATCCTTCCCTTCCTGTCTAAGGTGCTTGAGGCCTGTGTGCATAAGCAGCTATCCCGGTTTATCTACCAAAATAGCCTATTAAGTCCTCTACAGTCAGGTTTTAGACCCGGCCATAGCACCCTCTCTGCGCTCCTCAAAGTGACTGGCGATATTAGGCAGGGCATGGAGGATACCAAAGTCACTGTGTTGGCTTTGGTTGATTTCTCTAATGCCTTCAATACCGTCAGTCACGATATCCTTCTGTCTATCCTCTCCTACTTTATGGTCTCGTCTGAAGCTCTGGAATGGTTCTCCACTTATCTTCGGGGTCGCCAGCAGTCTTTCCGCTTCGAGGATTCATCGTCTGCGTGGCGTGACATTGACTCTGGTGTTCCTCAAGGCGGTATTTTATCTCCGTTGTTATTTTCAATATTTATTAATCTCATAACTCAGAATCTTCAGTGTGCGTATCATCTGTATGCTGATGACTTGCAGATTTATTCTCAGGCAAGTGTTGACTGTGTCAACTCTGCGGTAGATATGGTTAACAGAGATTTACAGCACATAAAAAATTGGTCTGATAGATTTGGGTTGACTGTGAATCCGACCAAGTGTCAAGCTATAATCATTGGCAGTCAACGCTTGATGAATAGATTAGACCCATTAGCTCTTCCTCAAGTAATCTTTAACGGTATTGCCATAGATCTGTGCCCTGCTGTTAAAGATCTTGGATTGCTTATCGACACTCAATTAAATTGGAGCGCCCAAGTCACGCTAGTCAGCCAAAGGGTAACTGGTACCCTGCGCACTCTTTATCGGCTAAAGAACTTTCTCCCATGTAAGACTAAAACGATGCTTGTGCAGACATTGATTTTTCCCCTGATCGACTATGGTGATGTGTGTTATTTTGACCTGAATGCAGATCTTCTCAATAAACTCGATCGTCTTCTCAATAACTGCATTCGATTCATTTTCAATCTTCGGAAGTATGACCATGTGTCTACCTATCGGTCACAACTGAATTGGCTTCCTATTCGCCAGCGCCGTAGTATGCGCGCACTTTCTACCCTCTATTCCATTCTTATGTCCCCTAATGCTCCCACCTATTTAACCTCTCAGTTTAATTATCGCTGTTCTATCCACAATAGAAATCTTCGATCCTCCCACAATTTACTTCTTGCATGTCCTTCTCATAACTCTGGTTTAATTCACGACTCTTTCCCTATCCAGTCTATCCTTCTCTGGAATGCCCTCCCTCTCGAAATCAGGATGTCCACCAGCCGTTATTCGTTCAAGGTTAAAATCCGTAAACTACTATTGGCAGAATCTTCTCGACAATAATCTATATTTATTTACATTTCTATAAGTATATATATATATATATATATATATATTATATATTTATTTATGATGATTATACTATTCTAGTATATATTATTTAGTTTGTTTATATGTATTTTATAGGATCTATGTATTAATAACCTTAATCTTGTTTTCTCTAATATTCTAAATTTATTTATATGCACCTACTTTGACCTATCTCTGCACCACCTTGGGTTGACTGGTAGAGAATGCCTCAGGCATTAAGTCCGCCTTTATACATCATAGTTTTGTGTATAATAAAGTTTAAATAAATAAAAATATTTAATATTTGATTCAAATGTTCTATTGGTCGTATACAAATGTGGATAAAATGCAAAGTTTGTAAATGTACCGAAAAATTTTGCTCCTATAATAAAATATACCTACCTACTTACTTATTACACCACGACGATTTTTTTTATTATGTTTTCATTATTATATAAACTAATTTAAGGTAGATACTAAAAGCAATACAACGAATATAGAACAAACGTTTCTATAATAATATATATATTAGGGAGATCAAAATAGCAATAAATAATTTGATTATTTAGAATAAGTATAAAATTCTTGTTCTAATAATTTAAGAACTTACAGTAATAATTAACATAATTTTTATACTATTCTACATTTTACAAATACGGCAAAGTGATAGTGGGTCAGTACGAATTTCTAGCCAACATAGACGGCATTGTACTTCCTAGCATCATTGATATACATAAAATCCTGTATACCTAAGTAGTACCTACCTATATACTTGGTAAGTACAAACTTATTGAGCTAGCTTCATACATGGGGCAAGCTTGGTGCCACAAAGACGCACCGCGTCACCAGAGATAGACTGTACTTGTACGTTATAACGTACAAGTACAGCGCACGATAAAACACCACCACAGTGACAAGGTTTGATCCACAAATTTAAATAAATTGCTTCGCTTTTTAGGAACTGTAACTGTTTGTTAAACATGTCACAGCGATACATTTTGTTTTGTGTGGTAGAGGTGGTGGTCACGTAGGTATGTTCAGTCGGTGCCAACAGCGGCGTCGTGGCGCACGGGGCGCAGGTGTTCCATGAGCGGGATGGCGACGGCGACGAGCTGGTCCCAGTGCGCGAGGCGGCGGCACGCGGCGCACGCGCACTCCTCCGCCTCGCCCTCCTCGAAGCCCAGGTCCGAGCCGGCGCTATCCACCTCGCTCTCTCCACCCTTCACCTTGTACCCACCTTCGTAATCTTCCCTCAATTTGTTGCTGTCCATCCCAAAGGATACCTTTGAATGTTTGTAAACAATTTAGAAACTACAACGAATCACAAGAGATGAATTTATAAAAATAATTTGACATTTGATGTTAGCGGTGACATGATAATGAGCGCATTGCAATGTCCATACGTCCGACATGGACCAAAACGTTCAAATGTACACGAACATACAGACTTGCCGTTCCCGCCATCATATATGACGGCGTTTTACATTTCTTCTAATTCGTAAACCCTTATCCACCCTCTCGCTCTCGTGAGGAAGGGCTAGGCCCTCCAAATCAGAAGGGGCTCGCCAGGCTTGGCGAGCCGTGAGCTGCGGGGGATGTGGATGAATGCGCAAGCATACTCGTGTCCCCTGCAATAGGTCGTCTGAGGGAACACCGTGGAATGTTTAGTCGGTAGGACGGTCTCCGCTTCAGTGGGGTCCCACTGAGTAGGAGACCGGTGAGTCCGACATAACCACCCACCGACGCCCAGGTGGGTGATATGCGTAAATGCATTTAAACCACGTTGAAAAAAAATAAACCTGATCTAAGTCCTGTGCCAAGCTCATTTAATGGTTTCCCACCGTCCTGCTATGTCGTCTGACCACCGGACAGGCGGTAAATAAAACTACCTACACGATCCGAGAATGACATCTCTTACTCATAAAAAAGAAATACACAAGGAGACTCTAATAAACTACAAGTAAGTACCTACACATAATAAACGTAGAGCTAGTTATTTGTGTTAGTGTTAGGTTGTATACTCACACGATGTTTAGTCGTTGTGTTACTCGTACGTCGCTCTGGCACGTAACCTTCGCAGGCTTCACAAGCTGCGAATACAGATTCATCATCTGCAGCAAACGAGATTTGTTTTAAACAGGGTCAATATATACTTGCGGGTGAATACTCCCAAAATTGTGTTTTTTTTATACCTACGTAAACTGTCCGCTATTATGATCGTAAGCAGGTAGGGTATATACCTATGGAGGATACTATCAAGAAGCTATTACAATTTTTTTCTAGAATCTTCATTTACTGCCAAAAAAAGTTAATTTTTTTGCCTTTATGGTGGCAACTGGCAGGCTATGAGACAAATACCCTCTGTTACACAACTGTATGTAAAAACGGCTCTCTAACGAATTATATAGAGTCTTTTCTGATTTTTTACTTTATTATTATAGTTCTGTAAAATAAAATAACTATTGAATACCAATCACCAATTTTACAGATAACTACTAGGGGACAAGCCCTGTATTGCGGGGGATTTTACATATATTTACTTCACGGAAACAAAGTACACCCAGACTCGTAACAAACATTTACACAATATGATGTCCCGTTGGTTCGTTGGTCTTATGTAAAGTGAAGGTCCTTCCCCAGTCGGGCTTCGTCGCTAGTAGGTGCCCTACCTATCTTCTTCGCTTTTTCGTTATATAAATACCTATTATCAAAATTGGTATACCGCCATGAGAATCGTGCAAACCTTTGTTTAAAAAGTTTCTTGCCGTGCATGTATATCTTAGAAGCAGCAAAGTTTGTTAAATTTAACCCTATTTTATTTAAAACTGCCCGAGACCTATATCCTCGGAATACCAGAAACCCAGACAGAATTGTGTTAAACAAGGTACCAAGAACAGCTATGTACTTATATCAAAAATTGCATCGCTATGTGTGGACGTGTCTATAACGCTTTACCCAATGACATAAAAGAATAACCTACTTATAAGTTCTTTAAAAAACTAAAACTGTGGCTTTTAGACAAGACATTTAATTCAATAAGTGAAATATTGCAATGTAATAATTATAAGAATAAATAATAATAGTATTATAAACTGTATTATGTATTTGCATGTCGCCAAGCGACAAAATGTATAGGATCTAATTTCAATAGGTACTGTTATACCTGTTTGTGCACCTACATTTTTAGCAAATAAAGATTATTGTATTCTATTCTAAAACAAGATTAAACAGAATCGAATAACCTTCATAAATTTTATTTAATTCCTATCAATAGCAAAGTTGTTGCCTCCGCCGTAAATAAAATAATATTTATTATGTAACTAATTACTAACACAATGTAAGTAGGAGTTATTATGCAACATATCTCACTACTGCTCCGCTCCTATTGATCATAGCGTGATGTTATATAGCCTATAGCTTTCCTAGATAAATGCACTATTTAACAAAAAATATTTTTTCTAATCGAACCAGTACTTTCTGAGATAAGCGCGTTCAACCAAACAAACAAACTCTTCAGCTTTATAATATTAGTATAGATATTTTTATCATCTGTGGTAAGGCGAACCATACTGCACATATGGTTCAGTGGTTTAAGTGGTTCACTCACCGTTTATACTATCACTGCGCGGCTAGTTCTGGATTCGATTCCCACACAGTACTAAAATTTGTGTGATAACTACATAAATGGTTGTCCCAAGGTTGGTTGTACTTTTTGTCCTTTAATTGTATGTTTGTTAAGTCCTTCGTGACACAAAAAATACTGTTGTTTTAATTTTTTTTACTTTTATATCCCAATCCCGAATCATTACATAATGTACTTTTCATTTGGTCGGTTCATAAGTTTTACCCTGCACAATATTTTTATAAAAACAGATTTATTTTTCAAAAATCTAAATTTTAAAATCTGTAATTAAATCTTAATGCAAAACAAGACTTGACCCCGACGTGATTTGAACACGCAACCTTCTGATCTGGAGTCAGACGCGCTACCGTTGCGCCACGGAGTCTTACAGATGAAACATGAAATAAATGATTAATTCATGTACGTGAAATAAATGACTACTTCATGTATAAGTATTTATACTAAGATATTACCTAAGTGATGGATGTTTTATCTGTATAATATGTTGTGATATACTATGTCTGGCCATAAATACTGTTACAATAAAAAAACATAATAATACATTTGAATTTGGAATCTGTCACTCTTATTAACATTATGCATAACGTGTTTTCTCATTTTCGCGCCAAATGGTTATAAATATTATTGTGATATTAAAATGGTGTGGGGTGATAAAGAGAACCGAATTGCTGTGATTGCATTACACAAAGTAGGTAAGGAGCCAAATGCAATATTTGAAAATTCGCTTGGTATTAGTCGAATGTTTGTGTACCGGGCTATTGATTGGTACAATGAAACCTCCTCTGTAGTATAGGATCCCTCTATAGAACGACCTTCACCGAGCTGGTTAATGGATGAAAAGTATTTTATATTCAACTAAATATGTCTATAAATATATTGCAAATGGGTTGCCTAGAAAAATTCAGTCCAGAATATGATTAATTAACAATTAAAAAACATTTTTTCTTAAATTACACCGGTCTGGTTAACGAATTAAAATAAAGATTATTCTATTACAAACATGGTGGACGGTGGTATAAGGTTGCCTGCGAAAAATCAGACCAGAATTCCGGCTGCCGTGTTTTAAAAAGTGAAATTTACATTGGTACTGCCACCTGGGATCGAACTTGCACCTCATGCGTGCAAAGTCCGCTACTTTCCCACTCTGCCACCACCGCTAAATGAAAAGTCATCATTTAATGATGTCACAAAAAAAATAGAAATTAGATCATTTTCTTGTACAACCATTTTTATAGTTAATTAAAAAAAGTTGATGTGTGTCGAAAATTAATGAAATCATATGTGATTTTTACTAACAATTATTGCATCAGGAAAAAAATATATAAGAAGTATTAGCTAAGATAGTTATTATACTATATTCTCAGCACAAAAATGATTAAACATATTGAATTGAATATAAAATACTTTTCATCCATTAACCAGCTCGGTGTAGGTCGTTCTATAGAGGGATCTTAGACTATTATTATTTTTTCTAACAGTAGATAATACTTAATTTGGTATTAATTGGTAATTGTAAAAAAGATACACTCAGACTATACAAGCAAATTCCGGGCCAGAATTCAATATGAGCCCTCGAGTGAAAATAGGTGTGTTTCTTTCTTGGCGAGCAAAATTCTAATTTTAATTTGTAGCTGTTTTGTTTTAAACAACGCAGTTGAGTAAGCATTTATGTTATTTAATTTATTAATTAAATAGGCTATTGCTGATATCTTTCAAAATGCAAGGTGGTTAAAACTCATTGAGATTTCTGTTTGGCGTAAATAAGAATTTGAAGTTACTTTCAAAATATGGCGATTTTTCATTTCCGTTACGACGTTTTTAGGTTTTTGCGAGTTTAAAACGCCTGATAAAAATTAATAGCAAGCATTGTGTTGTCGCTCTCTGCAAAAGCGAATCGCAACATACAATTCTATTGCGGTTTGGAGCGAGAAGATGGCAAAATAAATTATATTAATGTCATGTATTTTTACTCTGCTAAAAAAACTTCGCTTGCCATATTGTGACCGTTGTAGGACAATGCGTTTGTTGTCGACCGTTGTGAACACACGTTTATTTCCTCAGCAGGGCGTCACATTGAGGCAATCACTATTTGTAGTATACAATGAATATTAATATAACAACAATAATAGAAAACATATAAATATTTATAGGTGTATATCTTTAATATCTACGTTTTTAATTTATAAATTTATTATTTCTTTATAATTATTTAATTTAAGTTTCAATACAATGTTAAAATTTGTTATAAATGTTTGTGAATAAAATTAAATTTAAAACTTCTTAATATGAATAATGTAATTCGCTGTAAACTTGTATCACTTATTGTGCATGGTTTCTGTGTGTGTAAATAAATAAATAAATGCGAACAGATTCACAGATGGAGGAGGAAAAAGTTAAGTTCCTAACCACTGCGACCGTGGGGCCGGAACCTATAGTCAGGCTCTGTCCTGGCTCAAGGACTGGACAGTACAACTGCACAAAGAGGAATGGAATAACAATGGAGGCTGCAGACAAACCAAGCAAGCGGTACCATTCGCCACTTGGAAACTCTCGCGAAACAGCCTTACGCTAAGCTGGTCAACCCTGGATAAGGATAATAGAAGCGTCCTTTCAGGACACTGCCCACTCAACAGACACTTTCACAAACTAGGCCTAACCGACAGCCCACTCTGCAGGGGCTGCATGGAAACCGAGAAAACACCAGCCCACGTCCTTCTGAAATGTAGGAGCGTAGAAGACCATAGGGTACGCACTCTCAGGAAATCGGGCATTCTACCTGAGGCCTGCGGCGACTTCGGACGCCTGCTGGCCTTTAGGAAGAACTTAGGGTGGATGGAATAGCCATAAGGAACCTAACCAAAGGCATACTTGAGCGGCTAGGTGCGGAAAATGCCCCGTCTAACTAATTTATCTCATTGACAGAATATATTTGAAGTTTCCGGTATTGTCATTCAATCAAAAAAGCTTTAGCTTAGTTACTAGGGATTTATTTATTTATTATTAAACTTCATGCACATAGGTACATAGGCGGACTTAATGCTATAAGCATTCTCTACCAGTCAACCTTGAGTGGTGCAGAGATATGGGAAATCAACAATAAATACATAAATGAAATCAAAGTATCATCATCATCATCATCTCAGCCAAAAGACGTCCACTGCTGGACATAGGCCTCTCCCAAGGATTTCCACAACTCTCGATCCTGAGCCGACCAATGGCAATGGGCCGGGCACATAGCTCGCAGAACTGATGGCCGTGGGGGCAGAAAGGTTCTAGAGTGGCGACCACGAACTGGAAGAATCAAAGTATACTAATATATATTTATGTTAATAAATTATATATTATATATATTACAATAAACAGTTAACGAGATAATTTCAACAAATTTTCAAAGAGGAGAGCCTTAACTTTCACTTTAAATACAAAGCGGTTAGTGGACATCCTGACTTCAAGAGGCAGCTTATTCCAGAGAAGAATCACCTGGATCACAAAAGAGGAATGGATAAATTCAGTTCTATGGGAGTGATAAGTAAGGAGAAGATTATTCGACGAGCGAATGTTTTTGTCGTAAATAGAGCATAGAAATTGAAAGTATGAAGTTAAAAGGTCTGCACAAGCATTGGTCCTAGAAGGTAGAAAGTTTTTCAGACGATAAAAGGCACGAAGTATTCCAGTAACTCTCTGGCTCACATTGGCAACCTGAGCCTGCCAATTGAGAGTGGAATCTACAAACAAGCCAAGATCCTTAACGACATGACTATAGAGTATTATAAGATTATTATAGAAGAGAGGTGGCAGAGTTCCAATGTTCAATCTTGCCAGCATACGGTCACTACCTACTATAATAGATTGACATTTAGCTGGGTTCACCGATAAGCCAAACCTGTTAGACCAGATCTTAATAATTTCAAGGTCGCTATTTAAATTAGAGATGGCTAACGGCACATCCACTGTGCTTGCTTGTGAGTACAACTGCAAGTCGTCAACGTAAAGATGATACGCGCACTGATTTGGTTTTAAGAGATTAATAAAAACTGAAAATAGTAACGGAGAAAGTATGTCGCCTTGAGGAACACCAGAGCTAAGTTCACACCAACTCGATGACGTGTCATCGAAACAATCTGACTGCTGGCGCCTCTGAAGATATGTCGAGAACCAATTCAGTACATCAAGCGAGATTTTGAAATGGGAGAGGATGGACAGAAGGATATGGTGACTGACTGTATTAAAGGCATTGGAAAAGTCTACCAAAGCCAACACTGTGACTTTAGAGTTTTCCATGCCCTCCCTAATATCGCCAGTCACCTTTAGGAGAGCGGAAGCGGTACTGTGTCCAGGTCGAAAGCCGGATTGCAGAGGACTTTAGATATTATTGCGAAATACAAACTGAAATAACCGCTTGTGAACGCAAGCTTCAAGGATTTTAGAAAGAAAAGGAAGGATGGAGATAGGTTTTAAATGTTCAAGTAGGGTTGTGCATTTTAGGGAGGGGTATGACAAAAGCTTTAGAATCATACGACGGCTAATGCCATCGTACCCAACCGCATTAGACTTTATAGATATAATTATGTTTTTGATCTCGTCTACTGTAACTGGAGAAAATGTAAAAGGACCAATGTTAGGGGAAGATAAACCAGCTATGTAGTCCACAGTATGACATCTGGTTTGGTGATCAAGGTGGAAAGAAGTGGAGAAATGACAGTTGATGTCATGCAAACCAATTGTAAACTGCGGATCTGCATTTCGCTGTTTGCCAATACCTAGAGTCCCGAGGAACTTCCAGATATTGGCAGGAGATGAGGAATTTATATTGTCCAAAATATGGCGGCGTTTAGCGTTACGTACCATCTGATTACACCGATTCCTTGCAGTTTTGAAAAGAGACCAGTTATCGTCTGAACGCTCCCTTCTGAACTTACGAAATGCCCTATCCCTGTGCCTCATATCCAGCTGGATGCCTCTAGACATCCACGGGGCAGGAAGGCGTTTTAATTTGACTTTCCTGATGGGGGCATGTTTGTCATATATGTAGAATAATGACGACACTGTCAAAGATGTCGACCTTTTCATCCACAGTGGTAGCCGCCACCAGGGAATCCCAATTAGTCTCTGAAGCATCCTTACAGAGCATCTCGGTATTCATTCGCCCAAAAAATCGCATGTGCAGAACCTTTGGGCGGGATTAGGGTGGTTTTAGGTTGTAGGAAAGGAATAATAGGTGAACCAAGGAAGGGGCAGAGGTAAGGATTAGGTCTAGCCAAGTATAAAGCCCTTCAATATTGTGGTGAGTGGCATCTAAGGGCAAGACATGAAGGCTGGTAGACTTAATGATGTGTAGAAGTTTATGGGAACGAGGGGAGATATGAGCAAGGAGGTCGCTGTTTTTATGACGTTCATAAGTATCATGTATTTGATCTAAATTAATAAATGAGTTTGACTTTGTTGAAATCGCCCATGATGATGTGATGTGCGTATTCTGACCCTAAAGATTCCAGAACCGATTCGAGATTTACAGATTATTAAGCCGTAATTACGTAGGTACTACAGACTCGTTCCATGGCTAGGTATGCTATAATTATAGTAGGTAATTTGCAAAATTTCACATGTGGAAAATTAAGAATTAGGAATAAATCGCCGACAACTGTGAAATTGCATAATTATCAAAAGTCATTACAGTAGGTCTGAGTAGGTACGTACCTACAAAGCGTCACATAAATATGCCCTTAGTTACATACCTAATAGGTATATAATCTAAGATCACACCATACTACATGTACTCTGTTCTGACGCATCACGATTCACTTCACAACATCGCAATGTAACGTGAATCAGGCGCTAGTTTGTTTCAAGGGATTAAAGTACTCTCTATAGTTGAAAAACCTACAAAGGCACAAGTACATACCTATGAAGGCGGCCAGTGCGGCGGTAACTTCATGCGCGCGCGAGGCGTCGAGTAGATTGGGCGAGTGCGCGTGCGCGTTCCAGAGCGCGCGCGCCAGCAGCGGCGCCGGGCCCGCGTCGGCGCGCGCCGCGCAGGCGCACAGCGCGCGCGCCGCGCCCGCCGCCGCCGCCGCGCCGCCTGCGCCCGCGCCGCACACGTTCACGAGCACGCCCGCCGCCGCGCACCGCACCGACACCATCTCTGAACATCACACTTCAAACCGTTGCAACGCGTTGTATCTACTAACTTTCCGAACGGTATACGGTACGGTTCCAGATGGCGGCGAGACAAAATGCCAAGAAATTATGACAATGAGAATTATCATATTAAGAAATAATGCATCTTCGTTATAAATTATATAATATAACACATTTTTATAACGTGCCAAAAAAAAACATACCGTGTTGTAGAAAAGGGTCGAGCGAGTCGAGCGCGCCCTCGAGCACGAGCAGCTGCGCGGTGCGCGGCGCGCGCGACATGTTGCCGAGCGCGCGCACCGCCTCGCACGCGGCCGGGCTCGCCGCGCCGCGCGTCGCTAGCCAGCGACACGTCACTGCAATATACGGGATGAGAGACTAGGCCCGCTGGCACTTGCGCAAATTTGACCAGTCCGACTAGCAACGTATTATAACGTTAAGTGATATTTAGCTGGTGCCGAACTGTCTTTATTGAGAGGCTTTTGAAAGGATTCATTTTTCCTATTATGTAAGGAGCGGCAACGTACAAGTAGGTACATCACTTGTACGTTGCCGCTCCTAATATAATAATATCTAATATATAAAATTCTCGTGTCATACCCAACTAGCAAAATTGCTTTATAAAGAGTCCTTTATAAGAATTAATACATTATAAAAGTTTTATATCCATCCTGACTAAGAAGGCTTATCTTATAAAGGCATGTTAGAAGACATTTTGTGCTAAAAGAACATTCATACTTGATTTATTAAGTACTTTTGTAGACGTTTGTAAGAAATCTTTATAAAAAAATTGTCGGAATGAAGGTTTTACAAGAGCATTTTATAAGACTAATTGGTCTTTACCACAGAAATAGATCGAGATAGAACGGCGAAGTAGGCGTGGAACGCGTGCCACTACCTAGTACTAATGTGCACACTTCACATATATTTCACATCGAGCATCCTCATTACGCCGTGCGACTCTTATAGCTGCGTTCGGGACGTACAAAATTATTAAAATCTACAAAAATATGCCCTATTGCTCCGTCGCAAATTGTAAAAATCGAAGTAGTAAAGTAAACACGAAGAAAGGAGGCATTTCATTTCATCGGTAAGTGTTTAAATATAACTAAAAACTAAGTTTTACGAGAATCAAAATTATTATTTCACCTTTACCATGTTTGACAAGGACGATCATAAATTATTTACTTTTCGTTAAGCTTAATATCCATTACTTTCGCTGTACAATGTTCTTACTCATAACCATTAATAGAGCGCGCAACGAACATCGAAACAAATGAGATTTACTATATTTCTAAATCGGTAATGAGACGGCAGTCCTTTGCTGTGATTGGTTGGTCGTTTGGTTGGTCGTCGCATCGAATGCGCTAGAGATTGACGCAACGTGTCGTCACAGTCGTTGTATTTATCGATAAACAAATTATTTATACAAAGAACACATGATCTTAGCTCATCTGTTTATTTATTATATTCTCTTTGAGATTTACGTAACATTTTAAATGAAATTGGTTTTAAGCATGCATTACATCGATTTTCAATAATAAAGTTATTTTATGACGAAAAACTATAAAGTAAATGTTAGACAACTTTAGTTTAAAATTAAAATCCTTTTAATTTTGACAACGTAAATTAAAGTAGGTATATATACCTATTATAGATACCTGTTTGCCATAGAAACATAACGTAAAAAGCGCCCATACTTTTTTGGCATAGTCATCATATTAAGGAACTTTTAAAAATTGTTATTTAAAAAAATGAATTGGTAATGTAACTTATCTAAAATATGTAGTTATATTTGTTACTTATCTAAAACATTCAGTTATATTTACGTTTTAATTAAAGTAATGAGTTTTACTTTTCTATCATTATACCTTAATAAAATTTAAGTAATAACACGTAATTAATTGTTTTCATTTATGTATGACAAAAAATACAATTTATTACGTAAAAATAAATAGGTACTTCAACACCCCACGTTGCATAGATGGCTGTCGATAATTGGGTAAATGTGTCTCCTCACTACTTCGGGCTCGCTTAAACTGGTTGACCCGCAAAGTGGGTGTGGCTTGTTGAAATAGTGGCACGCGCGAAATATATGCCGAAACGTGTTTATCACCATTCTATCTCGATCTATTTCTGTGGTCTTTACATTATTTACACTTAGTAAAGCATCTTACAAGTCTATTCGTTCTTAGTGACATCTGGAATAAGTGTGTCATTAGACTTTTACTCTTACTAAAACCTTGTATATAACTGCTGTAAAACCAAACTTCTTTAAGTATAATTTGATTTGTCTAAGTCATTCTAAAGAGCAGAAGCACATTTGAAGACTTTTATAAGATCAAGTTATCTTATAAGAGTCATAAGACACTCTTTTATAAGAAACCCTATAAATTATTAACATGGCGACAGAAAGATTGTCTCAGGTTAGTGTTTAAGAGATTTTTCATCTCCCTAAATGTTAAGGGTGGTCCACCCCTAAATTTTTTATTTAATTTTTTAGACAACATTTTTTGTTTTTATTTTTTTGTGATTCAGCATTAAAAATACATACAACCCTTAATTTTCACCCCTCTACGATAAACCCCTATTTTTTAATAGCGATATTACTATTTTTATATTATATTTAGACTGCCTCGGTGGTCCAGTGGCCGCAGTATGCGCCTGCTGTGCACGAGGTTGTGGGTTCGATTCCCACACAGGACAAAACTTTGTGTGACCCACAAAGAATTGTTCTGAGTCTGGGTGTAAATTGTGTCTGTTAATTGTATGCCTGTAAAGTCCCCGCGACACAGAGCCTGTTCTACAGTGCGGGAGTTGTCTTTAAAAAAAAATTAATAAAAATAGTAGCAAAACGACGTTTGCTGGGTCAGCTAGTTTACTTATAAGCGTTTTATAGACTTATCAGTAGGGCCTTATAAGCGTATTTTTCTAGGGATTAATAAATTCTATGGTACCATCTGAATTTTGGGATTTAGAATTGTCAGAAATTGTAGAAATTGAAACATAAAATTACTTAAAATAATTAAT
Organism: Trisateles emortualis; assembly: GCA_947095525.1. Taxonomy (NCBI): domain Eukaryota; kingdom Metazoa; phylum Arthropoda; class Insecta; order Lepidoptera; family Erebidae; genus Trisateles; species Trisateles emortualis. Next base: position 11,910,607 of record OX352750.1, read on the forward strand.
TATGAAAAAGTGTTTGATATCTGTATGCAGACCTTTGCAGATCTCATCGAAGTGCACGTGCAGCGGGTCCGGCGGGTCGGGCGGTTCGCAGTAAAACGTAAAGTTGTTGAGCGTGGCCAGCGCTGCCGTAGCCAACTCCTCGCGCCGCTCCATCACGCTCACGTACTCGTCGTTTGACTGGCTCTATCGTTAAACGTAAACGATTATAAGACTCGACGTGGCATGTCGACCCATTTCCCAATTCTAAGGTCACATTCACACAACTGAATTCTGACAAACTTCAATTCTTTTCTAACTCATTACGGCATATCTTTTCTATCGTTTTATGACACTGGCGTAAAGACGAAATGATAATGAAAGATAACTCAATCCGCGATGAATTGAACCCGAGACACGGTAGTTATAGCTACACACTAACATTGCATGCATACACCACTAAGCCACGGAGGCATTCATTAGTCGTTTTAGGTAATCTGAATGTCTAGTTTATACAGTTCTAGCTAGTAGCACAGTAGAATGAAACAAAGTGGTGGTGGTACCTATTTAGTAATCTGTGGTGGTACGTTGTATAACCGAGACGGCAATCGATCGATCGAATCGATCATAATTATTGTCCATTATTGTCATTTTTAAACTTTAATTGTAAACCCAACCCTAGACGTTGTCCAAAACCCTTTGTATTAAAAGTGTATACAAATAACACTTCCTTCTATAACCCTCTGACGTGAATGTGTCGTGCTTACAATGACCTGGTCACTTTCGTTGACAGAAGCACAGACATAACTGTTGATGTTGATTTGTACAACACTAATTACATCTCCTTCCATAAGAATATTGTAGTATGTATAAATTGCATTCAGTAGATTTTTTTGTTTTTCAATAAATTTTGTTGTGTTTCTTCTTCTAAGTAAATTTAGTTAACAAATATTACTATTTATATACGAGTATAGACTCTACTTGCACGGTATCTGTAGATTCCTAATCTAGCGTTGTTTCTGCTTTGTAACATATTGCATGTTGTGTGTACTGTCTAGGTTCGCATTCTAGGTCAAAACCATTGTTATAGATCTAGTAGCTGTAATATGATTGTGAACTGTTTGTACATCTAATAAATAAATAAATAAATAATTATGACAATTTACATTCCTAGTAGATATTAAACATGTTACCTCACGTTCTTCATGTTTCTCGGCGAGAAGTAGGCACGACATCAAAGCTTTGACCGTCCTCTCCGCGTGCACTGCCGCCAGCCCCCGCCCCGCCCGCTCCGACAAACAAAGGTTAGCGACTACACGCACCGTCTACCAAATAAAAACAAACCATTACTTATTTATAAAAGCCACAGATACTACGAGTACACCTAAGCTCTTCAAAACTTTGTAAATGTTCAATTACTTAAATTCAAGACGCATTTACTTATTTTATTTCGATTTTTATTTATTTATTACAATTCTATTACTGTCTGCACTCACAGTTTCCCTACACGTATAGAGAGTTGAAAACATAAATATGAAAGTTAGATAATGAATATAAATTGGCAGGCCGATCGGCTGACATGCTGACATCGTCTTTCTGGATATCCCCCGGAAAGACGATGTCAGCCGATCTGCCTACCTATATTGTAATCAATTGCTCACAAGTATGGGCAGCTGGCAGGAAAATCAGGCTAGGTAGGTAGGTACTCTTCTTTATTTCCAATTTATTTTGTTAGTTAGCATTCTGTTTGTTTGTTAGTTCAGGTTTAAGATCGTTTATTTCTCAAAAGAATTAAATTAGTTAACCTATAGTTATTCAAATATACCTATAAGATTACGAGTGTTACGACGCCGTAATATAATATAAACAATGCTAAACTACTTACCTAATATAGTATAGGCGAAACCTAAAGTGGCATACGCTTGGGGAGAAACCTATGGCTATGTCCAACAGTGGACCGCAATAGACTGACCATGATGATTCATAATATGTCATTCGTTGTAAATCCGGTATTCTATAAAATACCATGAGTATTTCATAGAATACCGGAATTTTACAAATTTTCGGTATCACAGACTATCGACCCGTCCCGACTTTGCCCGGACTAAATCATTTTTCACACATGTTTTACGAAAAAATAAAATTGCTATGTCAGCCACGTATAATAATAATTATTATGCTTTATTGTACACCAAATGTTAAAAATACAGGCAAGAAATCAATAAGATACATCGAACAGTATGTACAATGGACGGTCTTATCGCTATATAAGAGATCTCTCCAGGCAACCTTTAGATGGACTAGTTGCTAGAGATAACGGCTGTTGACGGATGGTATATAATATGGTAATTGTATCTTTACCATCGTGCATCATTAGAGTTTAATTATCCGAGGCTGACTTGGTAAAGATGAACACCATGCCCTCATTTGTTAACTACAACAACCGGCTATTAAGTAATTAGCTGTTACCTAGATACCTACCTTTATAAGTACGTCTTCGTCTGAACCATCGGAACCACCCAAATCAGTACCTTTAAAAATAAAAAACACATGTTTTGGTCGCAATTAGGTTGTCCTGTAGAAACGTTCCTTAATACCGTTACGGCATGTTTTTATAGAATTTAGCTGAAACAGGCTGAATGTGGAAGGCAGATCATAGAGTCTTTTTGGAAAAGTAGCAATGCATTGCGATAGGCTGATTGACACAGTAGTTTTGACCAAGTATAGTGATGCAATCTTTACTTCACTGAAAAATTCGATCGCTATATATATATAATATAATATAATATAATACAGAGATACGGGCGTTTTCACAAAAATGTACACACCCACTATTTCAACTGTCTATACTTATTTATGTATGTCACCGGATCGGATTGATCAATTTTCTAGGTAGTTGATCAACTCTCGGAAAATAATAAACGACAGTTGAAATGTATTATTTAACGTAAGTATGTATATTAGTAAATTGATTAATATACGACGTCTTGCCATTAAATCATCCGACGAAGGCGAGGTGTACGTTGATTGGTTGAACGACTCACGTGCTTCTACACCGCTTACCGCCAGCCAGAATGAATGAAGAATACAATTCTTGCTACAATTTTAGGTTAGGTTTATTAATTATTTAGTTTACATGAACTTTCACATCTCTATCTCTAAAATATCAGTATTAAAATAACATAGTGCTTGTTAACTCTATGAATAAACACTCGCCAAATGCTTATAATGCCGTCGACCAATCAGAGAACAGTGTGTTAAGTGACGGGTAATAGCACAGAAATAGATCAAGATAGAACGGCGAAGGAGGCGTGGCACGCGTGCCACTACTTTGTACTAATGTGCACACTTTACATTTAATTCACATCGAGCATCCTCATTACGCCATGCGACTCTTATAGCTGCGTTCGGGACGTTACAAAATTATTAAAATCTACAAAAATATGCCGTATTGCTCCGTCGCAAATTGTAAAAATCGAAGTAGTAAAGTGAACACGAAGAAAGGAGGCTTTTTATTTCATCGGTAAGTGTTTAAATATAACTAAAAACTAAGTTTTACGAGAATCAAAATTATTATTTCACCTTTACCATGTTTGACAAGGACGATCATAAATTATTTACTTTTACTTTCGCTGTACAATGTTCTTACTCATAACCATTAATTGAGCGCGCAACGAACATCGAAACAAATGAGATTTACAATATTTCTAAATCGGTAATGAGACGGCAGTCCTTTGCTGTGATTCGTTGGTCGTTTGGTTGGTCGTCGCATCGAATGCGCTAGAGATTGACGCAACGTGTCGTCACAGTCGTTGTATTTATCGATAAATAAATTATTTATACAAAAAACACATGATCTTAGCTCATCTGTTTATTTATTATATTCTATTTGTGATTTACTTAAGATTTTAAATGAAATTGGTTTATTAAAGCATGCATTATATCGATTTTCAATAATAAAGTTGTTTTATGACGAAAAACTATAAAGCAAATTGTTAGACATAAAAGATGTCTAACAATTTGCTTTATAGTTTTTTAAAATGCAAATCCTTTTAATTTAGGCAACGTAAATTAAAGTAGATATATATATTATAGATACCTGTTTGCCATAGAAACATAACGTAAAAGCGCCCATACTTTTTTGGCATAGTCATCAAATAAGGATTTTAAAAAAAATGTTATTTAAAAAAAAAGAGTTAGTAAGTACTTAATGTAACTTATCTAAAATATGTAGATATATTTGTAACTTATCTAAAACATTCAGTTATATTTACGTTTTAATTAAAGTAATGAGTTTTACTTTTCTATCATTATACCTTAATAAAATTTAAGTAATAACACGTAATTAATTGTTTTCATTTATGTATGACAAGAAATACAATTTATTACGTAAAAATAAATAGGTACTTCAACACCCCACGTTGCAGAGATGGCTGTCTATAATTGGGTAAAGGTGTGGCTTGTTGAAATAGTGGCACGCGCGAAATACGAGTATATGCAGAAATGTGTTTATCACCATTCTATCTCGATCTATTTCTGTGGGTAATAGTGTGCCGTTAAATAGTACACTGAGAAACGATTGGCTCATTTGTGGATGACTTTACTTGTAGCAAAATTGTGAATTATTAAATGACTGCCAGGTACCGTGAATTGATCACTTAGCTAAAATTCATTGCGTTACATTTAAACTATCGTTTGTTATATTCCGAAAGTTAATCAACTACCTCGAAAATTAATCAACTTACGATTCTTGCTATTTCCCGGTGACATATATAAAAATCAAGATTTAATTTAATTAAACTGTTTTTTTTTTAAATTGTAAAGTGATTATTTACATATTCATCTTGTAGGTACATAAAATTATTCCGATTATTATAATACCCACCATATTTTAATTAAATATTTTAATAACCATTGGAGATAAAGTTGTGTACCCTGCTAAATCCCGTCCACAATATTATCATCATATTTTTTAAAGAAGAGTACCTACTCCTTATTTTTAACCGACTTCAAAAACGAGGAGGTTAAATGAATTAGTGTGTATTTCTTTTGATTTTTTTGTAATGTTTGTTACCGCAGAACTCCGTCATTTATGAACCGATTTGAAAAATTATTTTCTTTTTTTTTCAATATATAAGATTTTATTATTTCAATATATATATGATACCTCTAGTTTGGTCCCATTTTTATCAAATCAAAGTTCTGATGATGGGATCCATGAGGGATTGAGGGAATTCCGTGAAGTGAATCTGATGAAGAAGACCACAGAACTTCTCAATAATAAGTATTTCACGGATAACGATGACGTTTAGATAAACGATTAAGGTTGTTAAGCAACTAACTCAGCAAATAAAAATGGTACAATTGAAATTAACTGATGATGGAAGTCGGAAGGTAGGCAACGAAATAATCTAGCTGTGTTTCGGGCTTCTTTGAATGGTCATGACATGTACTTTCGCTTTAAATAATCAGTTTTTTAAAAAAATGCATTGAAGGGAGGAAAAGTGAGATAAAGAGTTTGTATGAAAATTCATCCTGTTTTTTGCAAATTCTACAACTTGCCGCATTGAAGTCGGTTTTTTTTGTTAAAATTATTGTTAATTTAGTATTTTTTTAATAGTGTGAATAATGTAATATTTTTTTGTTAAATCGCCCAGACATATTTTAAAGCGCCTACAAAGCTATTACTATTAGCTCCGAGGCTGACTTATAAACGCTCTGACATTATTAGAGAGCAAATAACATGTCAATTGAGATGCTCTGGATGCTCTGTCCGTACGTACCTATTAGATGTAAGTCAGGGTCCAGGTCTGGATCCCGGTGTCCTTGCGAACTTCGTTTTGTATACGACTCTATTATCGTGAGCAGCACGTCTATTGACCCATCCTCGTTGTAAATCTAGTTAATACATACATTACATTAGTCATTATTTGGAATTGACTATTATAAAATGTATTATGTATAATATGGCATATTAAGGTGGAAGGTAAACGCTCGTGAAAAGGAAAACTGGTAGTAATGATGGTGGTTCAGAAATTGATTGCAAGCTTGTGCATGAAAATAATATTTTAGATCCATAGGGATCTAAAATATTTAAAATATGAATAGAGACTCATATTTTAAATATTTTTCATGCACAAGCTTGCGCAGTCAATAGTGCATAAAAAGCTAAGTATGTGCGAGGTCGCAGTATAGTTACATCGTCCCGGGCGCGCTCGTCGTCCGCGGCCATGTTGCCGAGCGTGTAGGCGAGGCGCACGGCGAGCGGCGCGCGCGCGCCACACGCGGCCAGCGCCCGCAGCAGCGCGCGCGCCGCGCCGCCGCTCGCCGCCAGCGCGCCGCAGCAGCGCCCGCTGCCCGACACCACGCTGTCCACATGTCTCTAGTACATACTGCTGCTCGGACCCGGACCGATGCGCGATGCCCGTTCGAACTTATTTATTTTATAGTGTTTGCCCGTCTAATAGGTATGCGGTTCAAAAATTGTTTGGGGTCAGTTCGATTGGTGAATTTTTTTTAATCAAACAGATGGTTTCTAATGTGCTTAAATAACATAAACATAAAACTCATTGAATTTTAGACACCTATTAGTAATTTTACTTAGTTAAAAACGGGGAGGAATTGATTTATAGGTTACCAATAAAAAATACCATACCTTCTTTTGATATCTGTTTAAAAAGTATTTAAAGAATTATTACGAAATAAAAAGTGTTAGCTGATTATACGTACCTAAGGCAGCGCGCGACGTTGGTGAGCACGTCCCTGTCGGTGTGCAGGACCAGCGCGCCGATGAGCTCTGGCAGCGCGCCGCTCACTACGAACTCTTGCACGTGCGCATCCACCACGGTCGCCAGGCTCCGCAGCGCGCCCGTCACTTGGAACAGGGCGTGGGTGCACTGCTCGTCTAATAAACGTGGGTTTTCCGCTTTCTGCATAAGACGAATTCTTACTAAATATCGCATTGGTGTTATAAAAAGCTGGAAGTAAGCCAGTGTTGTAAGAGTAATTACGTGGTTGTTGAGTATCTTGAGGTGCAGCGCGGCGAGGTGCACGGCGCCGGCGCGCACGGCGCGCGCGGCCAGGCGCGGCTCGAGCGCGAGCACGCGCAGCGCGGCGCTGCCGAACACGCAGCTCGCGCTGTCCGCCACCGGCTCCGCGCGCCCGCACCCCTCCACCACCAGCTCTGTGCACATTGCCACGCATACACGCCATACACTACTGCCGCCATCATTTATTCAAACAATGAAAATATTTGTTGATTCAATCGTAATTAAAATATTATTTAACTGCTTAAGCATTTAATCGTTACTGTATCAGGAACCACACAAAGTATTAATTGATATAATATACTGAATGACTTACCAAGTAGATTAGTGTCCCTAAAGTAATGATCATTGCTATCGTTCTTAGCAATTTTAAAGACAAGTTTGCATGCCGCCGCCAAGTGCGTTCCAGTCACTCGCATCTGAAGCAAGTTGTAAGTGGATGAAAATGAAAAAGTGTTTATTGACGTTAAAGTAGACACATAATAACATAATTTCTAAGTACCGAACCGGTGTTGTGTCGGCGTACACACTTAGCGTAAAAACCTAGGTACATTGCGCTATCTGGCGCCGGCCGTGGTGCTTTACCTGTTTTATATAATGTATTAGCAACGCTAAACGGATGCCAACACATACATCGCCCGGTGATTTATATCATATAACTTAATATTTACCTTTAATAATATAATCAATTCTGCCATCACTCAGGTTCTACCATTCTACAAGTCTCTGCAGATAAGGTAATCCATGAGTGATACACTGAATCAAAGGTGAGAATATCGAGGGATAGCTACGCCTCACTGTGTAAAAAAAATCAGTAAGCAATGAACATTGACTTAGACTTGGCTTGGGACCTTTGAGCTCCGTGATATTTTATTAACTAAGTACTGATCGTGAATACTTACTTTAAGTAAGAATAGAAAAATAAAATACGTGTTGTTACGATTATTGTCTATAGTTTCTTTGGAAGAATGAGATGTTGGAGAGCGTTTGGTGACTGTTTTCTTGAAATGTTGGCATGTTTCTTGGATATCAATGGTGTAAGTATACGTACAGTAAGTAGTGCTCGAGCGACATGCACGAGCACTTCATCATTCTGGCTGTCGGCGTGGGTGTAGAGCGCGCGCAGCAGCATCTCGCGCAGATTGCCGGTGGGTGGGCTCGCCTCCACCGTCGCCCTGACGGCTTCTAGGAGTTGTATGGTCCGCTGCGGGTCGCGACTCCGCTGCAACAATGCTTCCGACAGCTCCAGTATAGTCATGCTGAACAAACATTAATTTAATTATTATTTTGCATCGCGTAACACAATTAAGAATATGTCTCCATTTATCAGGGGTATTTTCCCATTATTCAAGGAAAATAAGCGCGGGCCTTTGAAAGGCTTACGCGGGGACATAGTTCCAACACGCAGAGGAACTTAGAGAATGTTAATAAATAATTCCAAAAAAATTGTGACATGAATTTAATAAAGAGAATAAGAATGAACCAACTTGTTAAGGTTGTCATCAACGGTAGTACGTGGTAGTTGGTCGCCGAGATGTTTCACCTCGATGTTGCCGTACATGTCGCCGCTCGCCACGTCGTACGACACAGGCTTCACGCTAGTAAACTGTGACCGTTTACCAGTCCACTCTGTACCTGGAGCTGCTGACAAACCAACCATCATTTAAGTTCTTCATATTTGAACATTGAAGACACGCCGAACGTCGAACATCGTCAAGCGTTTGATTTAAGGCTTGGGATATTGCGAACGACCTTGAGCGAATATATGGGCGAAGCAAACAAGACTCACCCCACCCACTAATTCTCTAGGCGAGCGCGGGGATACAAACAAATGTACTCTTTGAATGGATGTCTTATTAATTTATAATAAATTAAAATTCAAATTTATTCTAAATACAGTATTACCAAATTATAGTGTGTTCTTCAAATATTGTTTTTTTTTTTCGTATTATTTGATAAAAAATTAAGTCATAAAGTGCTGATTCGATGTTTTTTTTTACAAACTATTTAAAGTGGTTACATCTCAATAATTTGCTGCTGATTCGATGTTTTTCTTTTTACAAACTATTTAAGTAGAATTAATATACAATTTATGACAAAACCATATTATGAAACAAATGTTGTAGATTAATACCACAGATTAATAGGTACTGTATTTTTGGCAGTCATTTGTCTATAAATGCCAACAAAAAATGGTTTCATTTACACCTCTTTTTCATAATTTTTTGAGACACACCTGTCTCAAAAAATTATGAAATCCTTAAGTGGCGCACAGAAATACTATATAGAATATACAAAAAACCGGTCAAGTGCGAGTCGGACTCGCGCACCGAGGGTTCCGTATAAACCTGTAGGTATATAAGTTTATTATATGATGTAACTAAAAAATTACGGTTTTCGCAATTTTTTCTTTATCTGTGCGTTGACGTTGCTTCGTAACAAATTTCAAGATTCTAAGTTAACGGGAAGTGTCCCGTAGGTTTTGATTCCCTTGCGAGTATCAACGCAAGCACCTAAGTACTGGGCCTTAAACTTTAGATTTTGCAGTTTTCTTAAATTACGTAGGTTTTTTGAAAATTAAATCTATACATGTTACAGCCCGCCCCAGCTTCGCACGGGTTAAACTTTTTTATTTTAGGGTGTTTTATAACCCCGATCTAGATCTACCTATATGTACCTGCCTTGTTTCTAACCACAAGCGGGTATATGTACATAAACTTAGTGTCCAGTCTGCTATGTGCACGATCTACTTACATTTGCTGTTAGTGTTGTCGCTAAGAATTCCTAAATCGCCCAGTGGTCGCACTATGCTGATAGCATGCGCCAGCGTAGCTTCTAGCTTCTGATGATCTGAAATAAGTATATTGGTATATATAGATAATTAGATACTCTTTACGCCTCTAATGTTAATAACTCAAAACGTACAAGTCAAGATTATTAAAATAATAATTTGGAGTTTAGGGTTACTTTAACCAAAAACACCAAATAAGATTAGTTATGAGACTGGTTACTATGTGGCTGTGCTACATCGATGTCCTGTATGTAATTGGTGAGCATAAAGCTAAAAGTCACACATCAATTTAGCCTCAATGCGCCGGACTAGTCATTGAAGTTAAAGCTTTAAGTCATTTTCTAATGTCTTACCGTAATACATATTCAACTGCCTAATTTTCATGACAATTCCAGAACAGTTGCAATGATACTTAGTGTATGGGAATACATACCGTCTGCAGGCCCAGTGGTGGCCCGTCTATGCAGTGGTTTACTGCGGCCGCTAAGGTGCGGTAGCTTGGTGAAGCCGCTCCAGCCGTCACCGGCCCGCTCGACGCCCTGCGACAGAGACGGGCGGGCCGGGCCGCGGATCTGCCTCAAACAGTATTTATTACGACTCTCTATGAGGCTATTGTCAATGATTGTAAAACTCCCCGCGATACTAATTCTATAATGCGAGATTAATACCGTACCGTACCGTAGTAATTACCGGCCAGGTGCGTGTCGGGCCACGCGCAACATAGGGTTCCGTAGTGGCTCGTCACAATAATGCGGACTATATGCGGATCTTTATATTGTTTCATACTATTAACATTGAATGTGTAGGTACGGTTCAGCGTCTTAAAACGGGCCCACATCCGGATCTGCACTATCCGCGCAGATCTCAGTTCAAATTAGCCACCGTGATTCGGTTTGAAGGACAATTAGTTACATTTCCCTGCCCCCCCCCCTCCCCCCACTCCTTCGTCCCCCTCTTAGGTGTGCTACTGAAGATCTTATCTTTCTCTATAATTCCTTATAAATACTATGCATCAAAAGGTATAATTACGCCACTGCATTCACCTGAGCCTTCTTCTTGGTGTTGCGTGTGTCGACGAGCATTTCGTCGAGCGCATCGTCGTCAAGTTCGGCGAGGCGCGCATCCATCGCCCCTAGCGACTCCTCGCCGCTTTCTGACAGACTTAGAAACTTCATACTGTATACAAATTTATTAAATTATACACTGCCATGTGCCATACGAATGTCATTGTATTGCATCTGTTTGGGAAGAGGCATAGTTATCTAATGTGTAAGTATTTCTACTCATGCAAAAAAGCATTCTCTCATTATTTCCTTACTTTATAAATTTTGCTCCCTGCCATGCTTATTAAATTACTTTTAAAAAATGCCAGTAGCATTGTATTCTGTCTATCTACTAACACTAGCAGTAAGCCCACTTTTGTTACTAACACTATGGAATTATTTCCGAAATAAATGATTATTATTATTATTAAGTCTGCCAAGTGCAATTATATATAATATATATATGTACATACATATATATACAATATATACATACTCAAGACCGGTGGGCGGCCTGGTGTCTTTCTTGCGTATGCGTTCTGTGTAGAGCGTGCGCTGCGGCTCGCGCGGCGTATACGGTCGGCGCGTGCGCAACGGACGTAGCACACCGGCCGCGCCGCCGCTGCCGCCGCCGCCGCTGGAAATACCGCTCATCTCTGTACAAAACACAAAATATTTGCTCTTTTACCACATTCGTAATTCTTTTATGTAATAAGTATCTACTTATCTTTACAATAATTGTACAATTAGTACATTATGAGCCTGATTATCAGGTAACAAATGACGCAATGTGTTAGGCATTATGAAGCTATGCTATCGTCTTTCGATATTTTACTTTACTATATACGATATGAACGCCGCCATATTCACGATAACATATCTTCCTCTTCCCCTGCCAATATCTGGAAGTTTCTCGGAACCCTGGGTATTGGCAAACAGAAACATGTAGAGTTTAATAAGACAATTGGTCTGGATGATATCAACTGTCATTTCACCTCTACAACTCTGCTTGATCACCAGACCAAGTGTCGAACTCTGAGTTACATAGACACCTTACCCCGTCCTAACATTGATCCCTTTAAGTTTTCTCCAGTAGCTTCGGATGAGATCAAAAAGATAATCCTGTCGATTACATCTAATGCGGTTGGTTGCGATCATGTCAGCCGCCGTATGATAATTCCTATCCTTTTTTTTTTTTGACGACGGATCGGATCAGCCAGGAGACTTTCCTCCCTGATCCGCTCCGCCGCCTCCTTCCGCGAGATGACGTCCTTGCAGAAGGATGCGACCGCCATCCACTCCCTGTCGCTGGCGACCATGGACCGTGCCACGGCGGACAGCGACAGGTCTACACCGATGACTGCGACAAGGTCCCGGCGCTGCACCGCCCAAGCCGGACATGACTCGAGCGTATGCTGCGCCGAGTCGTCGCCGCAGTCGCAGTGGTGGCAGACGGGACTCGGTTCCCTCCTAGCGACCTTGTGCAGGTAATGCCCGAAGCAACCATGTCCGGACAAAACCTGCACCAGTCGGAAGGAAAGGGTCCCGTACCGCCGCCCTGCCCACTCCGACAAGATCGGCTGGAGCGCCTCCACAGTTCTGAAACCAGCCCGTGGAGCCTCCAGCTGACTTGACCACCGGGCCATGATAGCCGTGCGGGCAGCCTCGCGCCACTCGCGGATTTGTTCGGGGAGAGGGGACCGCCGCTCTGCCCGAACTGCAGCCGCCCGCCGATACACCTCGGCGAGCACCTCCGCCTCCAAGTCCCACGGGGGCGTTCCGGCCAATGCGCACGCCGCGTCTGTGGACACGGTGTGGTAGCCGCGTATGGCTCTTACCGCCATTATACGCTGCGGCCTCGCCAGCAGCCGCCTGCTCTCGGCGGTCAGAGACCCCGCCCACACCGGTGCGCCGTAAAGCGCCATTGATCGGACTACCCCCGTGTACAGCCGACGACAAATGAGGCTGGGCCCACCCAGGTTCGGCAGAAGCCGTCCCAAGGCGGACGCAGCCCCCTCGAGTCTCGGCGAGAGACGGCGAAGGTGCTCGTCGAAGAGCCATCGCCCATCCAACACCAGGCCCAGATACTTCATCTGGGCCTGGACCCGTATGAGGACCGAACCGACGGATATCGAGGCGCCAGCAGGTGGACCGCGACGGGGCCCATGAAATAAAAGAGCCTCCGTCTTTTCAAGGGCCACCCTAAGCCCCAGCGCCCCGATACGCCCGACCACCTGAGAGACCCCCGTGGTGGCCAGGCGCGCCGCATCTTCAAATCTACGACCCCGAGCCGTGACCAACGTGTCATCGGCGTAACACAATATGCCCAGCCCGGGGGGAAGAACACCGCGCAGGACCCAGTCATAGCCGATGTTCCACAGGAGAGGGCCGAGAACGGACCCCTGCGGAACACCGCTCGAAATGGCCCTGCGCCGGATGCCGCCTTCTCGGTCCTCATACAGGATGCATCTCCTCTCGAGGTAGTCCACCACTAGCAGCCTCAGGTATTGAGGCACTCCATGGAACCGGAGCGCCTCCCTGATGCTGCCGAATGGCAAACTGTTAAAAGCGTTGGCGATGTCCAGGGACACCGCCAACAGCACCTCGCCGTTTATCACGGCTTCCTCGGTCGCAGCTCTAAGCGCCATAATGGCATCGACCGTCGAACGCCCTGCACGGAAGCCGTACTGGGCGTCCGACAGGTCGGGGCCGGCCTCGCTTAGGTGCTGAACGATGCGGGCAGCGACAATCCTCTCCAGCAACTTCCCCGCCTCGTCCAGCAACACGATTGGCCTATAGGCCGCGACCGAGTCCGGGGCCCTCCCCGGCTTCGGTAGGAGCACCAGCTTCCCCACTTTCCAGGTTTCAGGGAACCTTCCAGACACCAGGCAGGTATCAAAAAGGCCCCTGAGGCGGTCCCCCATGTGATCAAGGATCAGGGCCAGCACTCGGGCAGGAATCCCGTCCGGCCCGGGGGCGGTCTTCTTGGAGCGGACTCTGAGAACAGCCGCCCCTAATTCCCCCTCCGTGACAGGCGGCACCTCTTCAGCCTCCCGGACTTCAGCCCCAGCAGGGACCATCGCCGGGGGCGTGTGTTCCGCCTGTGGCGGGAATAGACCCTCGATCACTTCCGTGAGGAAGCTGGGCTGAAGGGACTCGGTAAGGGGGGGACCCTGCGCGCGGAGCTTATTAAGCGCCGCACGGTAAGGGCGACCCCAGGGGTCACGGTCCAGTCCCTCCAGCATCTCCGTTCTGGAGTGCTCCTTGGCGCGGCAGATAGCTAGTTTGAAGGCCTCCACCGTAGTGCGGTAGGCCTCGTATAACTGCCTCCCCTCATCATCGCGGTTGCGCCGCCGGCTGCGGGTATAAGACCTTCGGGCACGGACACAGGCCGCACGAAGGTCTGCTAGATCCTGGGACCACCAGTAGACCTCCCTCTTTGGAGGCCGCCGTCGAACCCGAGGCATGGCGGCATCGCAGATATGCGTAAACGCATCTCGGATGCGCCCAGCCCCGGCATCGATACCCTCCGAGGGAGGCGGTGAGGACAGCCACGACTCAACAATGGCCGCCTCCGCCAGAAGGTCCCTGTCAAGCCTACCCACAGCCCACCGCGGGAATTGGGGAGCTCTGCCCGCCGTGTGACCCCTGCCAGGGTCCTGGGGATTTCGAGAGAGCTCTACTCGGATGTACAAATGATCCGAGAGAGTCTCGACCTCCTCCAGGACGCACCAGCTCCTCACTCGCGCGGCGACAGCGGGAGTAGCGAACGAAAGGTCCACTATCGACCCCCCCCGCTGTCGAACACACGTATTGGTGGTGCCTCTGTTGAGGAGACAGAGGCCCACCGAATTAGCCCATTCTTCGACCGCTTTGCCGCGGGCGTCCGTCCTAGGGGAGCCCCATGCCTGTGACTTGGCGTTAAAGTCCCCCATGACTAGGACGCGGCCCGGTGCCAATCGCCGCATCGAGGTCTCCAGCGATGTAAGGAAGACCTCGAAATCCGCCAGACTCCGGTTGGGGGAGAAGTATACTCCGTAGAGTAATATTCCTCCCCACTCGGCAGCGACGTATCCTTGGCCCTTGTCTCTCAGCGACAAGGACGGGGAACGAGGTGCCGTGGAGCCGACGATTGCCACGGAACCATCCACGTCACCCACCCAATTTGGGCGAGAAGGAACGTAGTATGGCTCCGCAGCTACGGCTACACCTATCGACCACTCCACCAAGGACTGCAGGAAGAGATCCTGCGCCCCAGCGGAGTGGTTGAGATTGGCTTGGAGGAGGAGTATGCAGTCACCGTCCATTATTGGGTCGGTAGTGCTGTGTCCTCCTCCATCCGCGACGTCGACGGTCGAGATTCACCGAGGGCAGCTTGGGCCGAAAGACCGCTCCTCGGTTTTGGTTTTGAAGCCTGGGGGGGTCTGCACCTTTCTCGCCCCATCAGGTGATCGGCGGGCAGATTGCCCGCCGCACACGCAGGGCAGTGGGGGGCGGAAGAACAATCCGCCGCTCTGTGCCCCGGTCGGCCGCAGCGAAAGCATAGTTCGCTGCAGTCAAAGCTGCTAGTGCAGGCGGCACGAACGTGCCCCGTCGCCATGCACTTATGGCACCTCGCGGGGCGGGCCGCCAGAAGTGTCACCCTGGCGGAACTCCAGCCCACGAGGAGCCTCCCAGCTGTGGCCAATTTATTAGCCGCAGCAACGGGGCATTGCGCCCACGCAGCTCCGACTCCCGCCGGTCCGGGGCGGATGGCGCCAACCTTGACGGTGTCCAGGGAGCACTCAGTTGCAACTCTGATTGCGTCCCGGACCTCGTCGGGCGTTACCAAGTCGTCCAGACCCGATATGCGCATCTCTGCGCACTTGGTGGGCCTGGCGACCTTGACGCCATCCTCCTCCGCGAACAAACCGCGCAGCCTCTGTGCTATCACATCGGCCGTCTTGTTGCCCTCTGCACCGGGGAACTCGAGTATTCGAGCCCCGGTCCGGGCAAGGCGCGTTCTAGCGCCAGTGGGGCCTAAATCCGCCACACTTACGCTTTCCCGCGCCCTCTTAAAGACGGCCGCGTACGTGAGGCCGCGCTCCACCGCCTCTGGTGACACCGTGATGACCACGGCGGCCGACTTGGGCGGCTGGAGTCTCCCAGGCTTCTTTTTGCCGCGTTTTCTTTTTCGCCGAGCCTTCTTGCCGCCGGCTATTTGCCAAGCATCCTTAGTAAGCCCGGATGGACCAGGGGTAACGGCATCCCCCGGCCTACTTGTAGGCGCGGCCACATGCGCAGGCTTGCGTGCCGGAACGCGGGCGACAGGCGCCCGCTGCGGGAGGGGCGGAAAATCCCTCTGGGTCGAGGAAAGGGCAGAAGCAGAAGCCGTAGTTTTGGGCGGCCCTTTTCTACCACTAGACCTTATTGGTGCTGCTGATGCCACTGCAGCAAAAGTCCGGCCACCTGCACTGGCGGAGGATTCCTGGGTGGCAGTGAATCTGTCCGCGGCGAGAGGTGGTCGCAGGCGTGGCGCCGGAGGCAACCTTGCCTCCAAGCTGCTAAGGCGAACGTTGATCATGGTCCCAACCGAGTCCATGATCTGTCGCAGCTGCGCATCACTAAGTGGAGGCAAGGAGGGACAATGTGGCTCCTCCGCCCGTACTGGCACCGGACTAAAGCGTGGCATCAGCGCCTGCGTCTTCAGGCGGTTGAGCTCCACGCGAAGTTCAGCGATCTCACCGATTAAAAGGTCATTAGAGGCCTGCAGACGTCTGGTCTCTTCCGACGTCGTGCGTGTGGCCAGCGTTTCCACTGCCGCCTTGAGGTTGGTAGCCGCCGTTTTGAGAGCACGCACAAACGTGCCCTTCAAATGCCTGCTCTTGGTGGCTACCTCAATTATCGCTGTCACTGATTCGCCTGCAGACCGAAACAGGTCAGCCACTGATTTTGGGCTCTGGTCTGTGCTCTTCAACTCTTGAAGTCGCGCCAATCTTTCCTCCGCAGCGCGCTCCCCTTCTTCGCGAGTACTAGCCACTTGCCCCCGCTTACTAAAGACAGCCGACGCCTTCGCCTTTGCCGACTTTCTGGGAGCCGGCATGTCAGGCTCATCTGGCCCGATACTCACTGAGGAGCGGCTGCGGCTCCGTTTGCGGCCCTGCCGCCTTCTGTCGAGAGTTTCACTGCCACTCTGGCTTGCCGTCGGCGTTACGTCCTCGGGGTCTGAGTCGAGCACAAAGCTCATGGAGCTCCTACGACTCCCGAATGGTGTAGACACCCGCGAGGACATAGACCTTGTATGAGGACGCGCAAAACTAGGCGTGCACGTCCTCTCCTCCGCTGAGAGTGGTGTAAAATCCACCAGCGGAGACGTCCACTCTGGACACGCAGGGATGGGCGTGCGTGTCCCTTCTTCTACGCCACTGTGAATGGCGGAACAGGAAGGCGCAGTACTGGGCGTGCGCTCCTCCTCTGCCAGCTGCGAAGCAGCTGGGCGGTGCTCTGCACCGAGGCCTTTTTTCCCCACCACAGATACGGTTGGGGTACGCCCCGAAGGACGGCCGGATTCTCCGGC
Source organism: Trisateles emortualis (assembly GCA_947095525.1). Lineage (NCBI taxonomy): Eukaryota > Metazoa > Arthropoda > Insecta > Lepidoptera > Erebidae > Trisateles > Trisateles emortualis. The sequence goes on from OX352750.1 coordinate 11,928,019, forward strand.
ATGTGGATATACTTCGTTTTTAAAATCGGCCATGATTGAAGTTACTTTTGTTTTGCCAGGGTGAGCTCCCTGGGCTCGCCCTCCTCCTTACTACACTCACCCCGCAGTCGAGCCAGCAAAACTCAGAGTGAGGGGCTGCTGTCCACAGACTACCCGCCTGCCACGCATCCCCTGGCCACAGCCGAGCACGGGATTAGGGGTAATTTTTTATAGAGGTTTTCTTCCTCGCGGCCCCCAACTCAGAGTTGGCGGCCCTCGCCCCCGACGCCTACGGGTCGGGATTACGAGATTGGCCGAACAGTGGTCTGTGTCAGACCGGATCCGTCGCCCATGGGTCCTCTTAGCTTCGCCGTGGATGGTTAGATCCACGGCTACTGAGCCCCCCCCGCCACGGCAAGGCGGGACACCCCGGGGGGGGTGATAATTCCTATCCTGGATCATCTTCTCCCACCCATCTCCCATATTATTAATTTCTCTTTCCACTCAGGCACTTTTCCGTCATTGTGGCGGAAAGCCTATGTAATTCCCTTACCCAAAATTCCAAATCCTAACCTCGTTAATCATTTTCGTCCTATTTCTATACTCCCATTCCTTTCAAAGGTACTCGAGGCTTGCGCTCACAAGCAACTGTCGAGGTTTGTGTACCAAAATGATCTGTTAAGCCCACTGCAATCCGGGTTTAGGCCAGGTCACAGTACCATCTCCGCACTCCTTAAAGTGACTGGCGATGTGAGGGCGGGCATGGAGAATACTAAAGTCACTGTATTGGCTTTAGTGGACTTCTCGAACGCCTTCAACAACGTTAGTCACGACTTCCTCTTGTCTATCTTGTCCTTCTTTGGGATCTCTTCCGAAGCTCTGGAATGGTTCGCGACTTATCTTCAGGGGCGTCAGCAATCAGTCCGCCTCGATGAGATGTCATCAAAGTGGCGAGATCTTTGCTCTGGCGTCCCTCAAGGCGGTATTCTCTCTCCTTTATTGTTTTCAATTTTTATAAACCTTGTAACCCAAAATCTTCAGTGTGCGTATCATCTTTACGCCGACGACTTGCAACTTTACTCACAGGAGAGCGTGGATAGCGTGTTTTCGGCGATCAGCAAAGTAAACAGTGACCTTGATTACATAAAGAGCTGGTCGGACAGGTTTGGTCTGTCTGTAAATCCTAGTAAGTGTCAGGCCATTGTTTTGGGTAGCCAACGCATGTTAAGTAGACTGGATTTGTCAGCGCTTCCTCCTGTTGTTTTTGATGGCTCAGTAATTTCTTTAAGTCCGGTAGTTAAGGATCTTGGCTTGTTCATTGACACAACACTAAACTGGCAAGCCCAAGTAACAAATGTTAGTCAAAGAGTTACTGGTACTCTTCGTGCTCTCTATCGCCTGAAGAACTTCCTCCCATCCAAGACAAAGGTAATGCTTGTGCAAACTTTAGTGCTTCCCATAATTGACTATGGTGACGTGTGCTATCTTGACCTGAATGCAGATCTTCTCAATAAATTCGATCGTCTTCTTAATAACTGCATTCGATTCGTTTTTAATCTTCGCAAGTATGACCATGTGTCTACTTACCGCTCACAGTTGAATTGGTTACCCATTCGCCAACGCCGTAGTTTGCGTACTCTCACTACTCTCTTTTCTTTCCTTGGGTCACCTACCTCTCCCTCCTATCTTGCTCACTATTTTCAGTATCTATGTAGTAACCACAACAGAAACCTTCGCTCTTCCCATAATCTCCTTCTTAGTTGTCCTTCTCACAGTTCCAATTTTATTAACTCCTCTTTTCCTGTTCAATCTGTTCTTCTTTGGAACGCTCTTCCTCTCGAAATCAGGATGTCCACAAACCGTTACACGTTCAAATTGAAGGTGCGGCAACTTTATTTAAATAAATTGGCAGAATCGACTCAATAATTGATATAACTTATATATTATAGTGTATATATAAATATATATTTAGATATTTATTGGATGTATGTTTATTTAGGTAGGATTTATTATATTTTAGTATAATTATTTATGTACCTTTTGTGTTATAAGAACTTAGTTTTTGTTTTAAATCTCTTAATATTTTTTCTTACTTCAATTGCACCTACTTTGTATTTCTCTGCATCACCCTTACAGGTAGACTGGTAGAGAATGCCTTCGGCATTAAGTCGGTCTATGTACTTTATGTATATGAAGTTTTAATAAATAAATAAATATGACGTTCATTCAACATAAAGCAAGCTTTAGCTTAACGCTGGGTTTACACTACTCTCGTTTTGTGGTCAAAGTCATCACAACACACAGCGACGTATACTTGATCTCACCATACCTAGGTACTGAATGTAAAATTGGATAACCCACTGACGCATCACGACCAGTTGCGGCGTCATCAGCGTCAATTTCTTAATACTAATAAACGAACTATTTCTACATAGTATAACATTGACATTGCCACACGAACATAAGAGCTAATTCCTTGTAAAATCCTTGACGTCACTGACCTTTTCTTAACACAAAGTTACGAGGCGATTTTGTTTAAAATCTTTTGCTGTAAACTGTGCTATTAATATAAGAATCGCGTGAGAAAGTGGTCACCATAGCAACTAGGCCGGTAACAAAATAACAAGACGAAATGACCGCGTGACCTCGCGCCGCCACCTTCCAGCACACAACAAAGAATGCGAGGGTGTAAAGTACTGGTGCGGCGCAAAATAACAAAGTAGATATAATTTAAGAAATGAATAAAGCTATTCAATGCCTCACCTAGGCTAATTATTCACATTTTAAGTACTTGGCCTCTTTACAAAGCCGTACCTACTAAAGGCAATTAGACTACCAACTTGTTCGAATCTCTTTAAAATAATCCAGTAGAAAACATCTCGTAAACTTATTTCGTAACCTTTCCTGTATTTTTTTAAGCGATACACCTGGTATTGCAAACGTCCATAGGCTACGGCAACTGCTTATGGCTGGCTGTATGCTTCTTTGTCACCCAAGTTTACAAAAAATAAATAAACCGGCTATGTGCGTGTGCCGGACACGCGCTGCGAGGGTTCCAAAATTGCCAAACACAATAAAGCGAACTAAGAAGAAGGTACGGGTTCAGCAGCTCATAACTTCTCAAAACATAATAATTTTAACAAAACAACGACTTGAATACAGCAAGTTTATCCTGTTTAAATACTTCAGAATTGGGGTTTCAGTGAATACATATTAAGGGATGCACTTACATACTAAAGTTTGTATTGTATTTGTACATTCAATTCCACTTTTCCCTCCTAAGGTCGTTTATTGTTAAATCTGATAGGGTCAGTATCATCTCGTCTTAAACGCAACTGGTAGCAGTAGCATTTGGTCTAAAACGCAGCCGGTCTCAGTATCATCTCGTCTTAAACGCAACTGGTAGCAGTAGCATTTGGTCTAAAACGCAGCTGGTCTTAGTATCATCTCGTCTTAAACGCAACTGGTAGCAGTATCATCTCGTCTTAAACGCAACTGGTCTAAAATCTCTAAATATGTCTCTAAACTGGTAACATACGTAAAAAAAAATTAAAAAAAATCAAAACCGACATACAAATTTACCCACGTAATAATATACATACACGCGAAAAAGATAACCCTCCTACCTGGGTCAGTCGGGTAATAGGAAATAACAACACATCACTTTCTGACGCATTACTTGAAGTTATAAGGACGTTGTATTTTCCTTTATATTTGGCCAGGTTCCTATAATTGTAGGTATTGTTAATACTGGCCACTTTAGATTATAAGTAGTTTTGACATTGTCATTTAAATATTGTCATCCTATTATTTCAATTTCCTGCAGTAAAGTATAGGTTGTTTGATTTTAAATACGATTTAATTGAAATGGACCCGGGACCGAGTAGTAATGTGGTATTCGTAGAGAGCCAGAGGGGTCATCCATCTCTATTGCATAATGGCTATAGGTACAACTTAAATAAAACTAATAAGAAAGATGACAGTACTAGTTGGCGTTGTGCAAACCGTGGCGAATGCAGTGCGTCGATCAAATTAGGCCCAGGAAGAAAAAATGTACTTACATACATACATACTTACATACTTGCGAAGAAATAAATATAGAAATGAAATTGATATAATAATTGATGCATGTAAAAAAGAAGTATGCAAAAATTATGCCCCGGTGAAACAAATTTTCGAAGAAAAAATTGCCGAATTGCATGAAAGCTCGAAACATAAAATAACCGAAATGGACATGTTTGTTTCGAAAAAGGATACGTTATATAGAAAGAGGAGAAGATTTTTAGATGTAAAAAAGACAGAATTTAAAAATTTGAACGAAATCCAGGTGCCTGAAATTTTTGCCCGTGATTTTTTAGTATGGAGTGATGGGGACAATAATGACAAAGTATTGGTGTTTTGTACCAAAAACAGTCGAAACACTTTGAACAAAGTTAAGGGTCATCAGTTTTTTGGAGACTCTACGTTCAAAAGAGTGCCCAAGCCCTTCTACCAATTTTTTACTCTGCACTTGGATATTGGGAGTGATGAAGACCATACCCACATTGCACCGATGGTCTATGCACTGCTGCCTAATAAAAATAAAAATACCTACATTCGATTGTTCGAGACTATCAAAACAAAACTATCAGTTTGTATAGATTTTTATAAATGCGACTACGAAATAGCCCAGTATAATGCATTTCAAACAGTATTTCCTGAAGCGACCTTAACCGGATGCTACTTCCATTTTAATAAATCTATATGGAAAAAGGGAATCTATCTTAATATTACCAATACCCATGAAGGCCGACAAACTGTAAGATTGACTGCAAATTTACCGTTGCTTCCTACTAACTACATATCCGATGCGTGGATAAACATTTTGCAAAGTGCATGTCATACAGAAGATATGCAAAAATTCCATTATTATGTGAACAGACAATGGCTGTCTTTGCCAATGATTAGCTCTGCGCACGAAAAGCATCGCACGACAAACAGTGTTGAAGCATGGCATCGCAGATTAAATAGCCGAGTGCTCTCAAAGCCCACGTTTATTCAATTTTTGGAGAAATTACTACGAGAGGCAAAAATACAAGATATAATGGTGAAAAAGAATGTGTTTAATGTCAATAATAAAAAGAAGGGAGATAAAAAATTCAATACTGAGTACTCGAAGTTATTGACTGCTTTGGAAAAGGGACTGATTACACCATTCGATTGTCTAGAGAAAATAACGGAAGCAAGAAATAAGCATAAAAAATATAAACAGTAGCCTACTACTGTTTGCTACCGTTATTTTCTCTAGACAATCGAATGGTACAAAGATTTGTTCTACTTCGACTGGCCTGTTGGTCTAGTGGTTAGTGACTCTGACTGCTACGCCAGAGGTCGTGGGTTCGATTCCCACCCAGGACAAATCTTTGTGTGTTAAGCACAAATGTTTGTTCTGTGTCTGGGTGTAATTTATCTATAACATGTTTTTATTTAGAAATATATAAGTATGTTTATCAGTTGTCTGGTTACCATAGTACAGGTTCTGCCTAGTTTGGGATCAGATAGCGATGTGTGAGTTGTCCCGAAAATATTAAAATATATTATATTATTTGTTTAAAGTAAGGAATATTTTTAGTTAAATAGTTTTCTAAAGAGTTTTAGATTGAAACTTAAAGTACCTAATAAAATACATAAGTAATAATAGCTATTTCTTTTCTTTTATTATAATCGACAATGAGGTAAGTACGCCCTTTTTCAGTAAACGACAGATTCTGGAAATGGCAGATTCTTAAAACTGCAGATATCGTACAGTCGGTTACTAAATGTTTAAATTGGCAAATACGTCTTATTGTTTCTATTTAAACCAAAAAATATGAGATCTGATAAACAAAAAAAAGTCAGTTGAGAAAACAAAAAAAAAACAAAACAAAAACGCTGACAAAGTTACATCAACAAACAAAAATGAACGTCGCCAAAGCAAGACACTATCAGAAAGAGAGCACAAATCAGTGCTCGTAAAAATTTTGACATTTCAAGATTAGGTGTTTTTCTTGGGTATAAGCGATTTTCGACCTTATTGACATTTCAAGATTAGGTATTTTTCTTGAAGTTTAGCTGGACTATTAATAGCTTAGCAAAATAATGTGCAATATGAGAAATGTCAATAAGCTCGAAAATAGCTTGCACCTAGTTTTGATGAGCACTTGATGTCTGATCTCTTTCTGATAGTCTTTTGTTTTGGCGACGTTCATTTGTTTGATCCTAGGAAAAAAAAAGTATTAAGTGTAGTAGATGAGTTAGTAGCTAGGAGATTACCGATAGCGACGCTCACTTGTTACGCGATGTTCGTTTTTTTCTAATGGAGATTGAGATTTTACGACTGTCTTTTGTTTTACAGATTTCTTTTTTTTTAATAACAATAAATTTGCAATTTTTTTGTTTTTTCTGATATTATTTATCTAACTACCTAATTTATTGCTTAACTGTACATCTGCCGTTTTAAGAATTTGCTATTACCAGACAATTACATGTTGTGCCCTTAGCATTTCAGACCAGTTGCGTTTTAGAAGACATGAATTCTAGACTAACTCTGTTTTAGACCAGTTGCGTTTTAGGCGACTTGTATTTTTAGACTAATTGATACTTAGACCAGCTGCGTTTTAGACCGGTAGCGTTTTAGACAAGATGTGTTTTAAACCCAGTGACCGGCTGCGTTTTAGACCAAATGCTACTGCTACCAGTTGCGTTTAAGACGAGATGATACTGACCCATCTGATACAGCTAAAGTGCGTCTCATGTCCATTCAAATAAGCCCACGGCTAGATTACATTGTTTAATTATTGAGTTCCGTTGATAACTATTTAGTAATCAGTCAATCAAAAAAAATACACGAATCGATAACCTCCTCGTTTTTGAAGTCTGTTAAAAATGTTTTGATTGAACACACAATTTTTTTAATGAATTGGAATACCAATAAGAATATATATTTGTCTAAATAAATAACAGGCAAAAAATCTTTTTTTATATACGTTCAACTCTCAGACTAATAGAATAAGATAGACGGAGCGTGTAGAACTCGCGCGTGAAGCCGCCAAAAGTCATACTAAATAGCAATGTCATACGTTTTCGTTTTCGCGCGCAGTCGATTTGAGCCGCTCTGAAGTATTTTTACAACGTTTTACTACACAATACGGCATTATAATAATATTTTGTCAAAACGTGTTTAGACGTACGTACTCACTAGCGGCTCAAATCGACTGCGCGCGAAAACGAAAACGTATGACATTGCTATTTAGTATGACTTTTGGCGGCTTCACGCGCGAGTTCTACACGCTCCGTCTATCTTATTCTATTAGTCTGAGGTTCAACTCTTAACTTGTTTGTTTTTAACTTGTATCACAATCTGTTACAATATAACTAATAGCGAAAACTTGTAATTGGCCTTCAGCTGTTACATCCCCTATTCTAGCTGTAAGTTAATAATTATCACTTAGCAGTAAGCTGCTAAGTGATAATTATGTTCAGGGATTCGTTTGTGAAATATTAAGATATTTCACAAACGAATCCCTGAACAGACAGACAACAGGTGTGGACAGATGGACGGACATGGCGGAACTATAAGGGTTCCTTGTTTCCGGAACTCTAAAAACAACAACATAAACAATACATTAAAGATTTACGTTTAATAAGTATTTATTAATTGTTGTTACTGTAAGTAAATAAATAGTTAAAAGTGGAGTACCTAAGTATTTAATCAGTTTATGTTGATAAAAGTCTATTGGTAGGTATTTTTGTCACAAGATTGTATTGCCCTGCTAGATAGACAAGTGGCAGAAACAGTAGTAGAACAGAATAAAATAAAATATGGGACTTGACAAAGTCGTAAACTTTAAATTATTTACAAATACATTTGTTTTATTTGGTCAGCGAATTCGTCAGTCAGTGTGCAATATGTGTAGCGATCACATTCAGTTTAAAAATCAATTTTGATTTCATAATTTGTTCATTCTGCTACTTATTAGACGCTCAGACTATTTATTCCTGGCAAGTAGGTACCTAAGTACCTATTTCTAAGCAAACGGGGTGATGATTTCATATTCAAATGATATGAAACATACAGAGGCGAGTTGTCGAGCGTGACAGTTCCACATTAGTTCACGAACACGATTCAGCAATATGGCGCGGCGAGGAGGGTGGCGCCACTAATTAACTAACCCTATCACAATCGATGTGCGAAAACGATAACGAACTGATACATTTTGTAATATTACATTGAGATCAAACGACTACGTCAATGACTATGTTAGACATAAGCTGTTATTAAACGTAATTTGGCATTTTAACATGATACTTACATTTAATTGTGCAGCTTTACAGAATGTTACCGAATTTATATAATATGTTAAAAAATATATTTTTATACATATATAGCATCGAGTCCATTCAAGAGTCGATTTACCCTGTGGGGATAAACAGACACAAGCGTAGGTACGACTGCTATGTTTCGATAGCTATGTACGAGTAGATGTAGTTAGACAGACACAGAATATTCCTTATTGTACACAGCTTAAGTACCATAACTAATACAAACAAAAGAAAACATAATTACAAATAAGTAGGCGCAATGGGCGGCTATGTAATTGGAGAAGAGAATATTGCTTCCTTATACTAAATGCGTTTCTAGATTCTCGGCTGATACTTTCCTCGTCATATTCTCAAGTCTCATCAATTAATAATAGTAAGATATTCGATGAGTGCTAGCTCCACCTACATTACATTTTACATACATTACATTAATTTTATTCAATGTAATTTAACATGACACAAAGTGAGAATAATTTGTGTAGTCAATACAGCGAACCCTGATGCTTACCGGGAGTTTTGTATACAATCATATAATAACACAAAAGAAGTTCGTTATCGTAGTTCAGTCTAGTCAGCAGATGGCAATAGCTCATGTAAATATGATTAGGGCAACTTATTGTTGTCTCACCGCCGTATATAGCGGCTCGCGCTTCGCTGATGATCTCTGCAGAGGTCTTGCGCCGCAGCGGCGCGTAGAACGGTGCGCCCGCGCCGCGTCTGGCGCCACGTTCACTCATGATCTACCCTGAACAAAATGAAACATGTTGAATAGGTACAATTAATTCCAAAATAAATAAGTAAATTACTGATTTGACAGTGGCGTCGAGGGTGACATGTTTACATCATGATCTAAGATGTAGCGTTAATTGAACCAGATACCTATTCCTTGAAATGAAAATTTCTATAGGTATAATAATATACCTATAGAAAAACTGATATTTTTGTCGTGGTGAGTGCCTGTACACATATACAGCCTGAAAGTTAGTTAATTAGTAATATCCACATATATATAATCACTGTGTATATCTGTGGGACCTTGTAAAAGTAGTCCGGTATGAATTAATAATGTGTTGTCAATATAGTCCATCATGTTGTTAAATTGTCCACGATGACCCAAATTATATAATGTGACTATTGTAATGTTGCGGGTCGTTCAATATGTCACGAATTTATGTAGTTTATACAGTGTTCAGAACTTGGTAGCCCACAATCATGACTGCTTACATGCTGTCAGTGTTATACACTCCAACTGCCCATCTCTACTAGATATTGTCAAAACCGATACATACTTATCTTGGATTTAAAAAAAAATAGAATATTCAAAACTTTAGTCTCACCCAAAATAAAAAATCTATTTAACGACAATGAAAACTGTTATATACATATAACTGTTATATACACATACATAGATTTTGCAAAGTTATTAAAGGTCAATAAGTATAATAAAATTAAAGATTTTGCAAAGTTATTAAAGGCCAATATTTTTGCAATTTTATTTCTACATTCAAACTGCAGTTTGCTCGACCCTGTAATCGAACCTCGGAAAGCTCACGTCGAACTTCGCTATATACTTAACTAATCGAAATGCGAATATATAGTTATACCTCGGTTGAATACGACGCGGGGGTGATTAATATTGGGGGACAATAAAATGTTTTTGGTCAACACGCAACGCGATGATTCTGTGTCAAAATATAATAGATTATAACTAATCCATTGTTTGAGCTACAACAAAGGCTAAGGTAATATACTAATCTTGGTACTTAATATAAATAAAAATCAATTGCCACATGTAATGACGATTAACAGAGCATCATTTGAGAAGAGTTCCACGGGCTCCACCGATTTGTTAAAGTTTTTATGAAAAATCTGACAAAGTACCATAAAGTGACATTTTTGTTTGCAAATTCTCCAACTTACAGAAGACCCCAGCCGTATGTATAGTTGGGTTCCTGTGTGTGAACACAGGTGTCCATTGCTCCTTCAAAGGAAACGCTATTCAAAATACTATGTCCACACAAAATACATATGTTCACACAAAATACATATGTTCACACAAAATACATATGTTCACACAAAATACATATGTCCCCACAAAATCCTGACGTTACAAGTTGTGCTACATATTATTATAGCTTATCTCGTTGGAATTGTCGTCCTGGACAAACCACTTTGACCTTTTGGGAGCGTTCTGGCATACTAAGTACATACCTTATTCGTCACAATAATATATCACATAATAAGAAGGGAAAAGGGTTTAAAAAAAATGCGAAATATATATCACACTTTCCGTCTAAGTGGGGGGGAGGGTTAATGGTGAATCACAGATAATTAAAATTATTCTAATAATATGTTTCACTAAATTCACAACAGACTATAGATAGGTAAAGTAATGACGGTAACGCAACGTACAGATAACTTACAGAATTAACTCCTACGATATAAACAAAGGATGTTGTAGGTGCCGCGCCGGCGCCGCACCGTAGATGGCACGAAAGCGTGTGTCGTAAGCTCTACGAGCTACGGCCAACTGCTACGAAAGTTTTTGGTAACTAGTGCTACGGCCGCGCTGCGCCCCGCGCGCCGCGCCCGCCCCGCCCGCCGAACTACGCTACAACAGCGTAGCGCGTTATACTTGCGGCTACACTTTTATTATTTCTACTATTTCGACACATAATTAACTTTTTCAAAACAAAATCAATAAATTATATACATACTGGATATTTTTAAACAGTAAGTAAAATTTACACACGTTTATAGAATAAGGACTAAGAAAGTTTTGAATAGGAGCGGACTTTTTGTGGTTTAAATAAAAAATAAACAAGGTATGTTTATATAATTATTATCTACTCTACATAGTACCTAATACCTAAGCACATAGTTTAGTGGTCATACAGCTACATAAAACTCAATACCTACATAAACAAATACGTCTCAGTTAGGTATTTACTTTAACGGAAAATTACGCGCGCTCCAATAATACTAGCTACAATTAGTAACTTATCTAAAGCTTACAGTTTTACTGATAGCAGACCGACCCACTCGACCTCGAGTACACAAGTATGTATAGCTGTATAAGCAGTAAGCGACAACACGACACGGTTAGTACCTACGAGTATATAGTGTAGGTAATGAGCGCCTTGTCTGCGACAACAACGTTACATTTGTGTGTCAACTAATATCAAGTACAGGCGCAGCTAATGTGCCTACATATATTTATATTACACAAACATTTATTCGTGCACCTGTGCAAAGTTCGCTCTCGCTCTCTCATTGAGTGAACTTGCTTCTTACGTACATAAGTGTAATTATACGATTAAAATTAGGAATGTCTTCTAAAAGTGCTGAAATCACTATTCTAGACTTAAATAGGTCGGTGATCTTGCTCCAGAATAAAGTTTCGGGGCTAGAAAAGCTTATATTGGAACAAAATAAGCTGATAAAAAAACTAATTGGTGACGAAGAAGTGTCAACAAAAATTTGTTTAAGTGCAAGTGAGGGTGTCCCATCAACAAATTTGAACGTGCGTCCAATCCGTGAGGCCCGTGTACGAGCCGCATCGGCTATCTCCGCAGGCGCACGAAAACATACGAAGCCGACTACAAATACCGAGGCGAAGACGACATCGTCTGCAAGTGTGACGCCTACTACGAGCATCATGTCGATTGCAGTAGAACAGCCGGGCGACAAAAGTGTGAGTCTTGAACCGCTCACTAATAACAGGGAGGATGATTGGATCGAGGTGAAGCGACGGCGAGTAAGGCGCGCGAGCGAGAATGTGACCCGAGGTACCGCTACATCGACACCCACTTCGCTGTCTGCCGCGGAACGAAAATCCTACCTACATTTGTACTACGTAAAGATGGGAACGTCAGTTGATCAAGTATTGACACATTTACGTAAAATTTGTCCGGATGATTTATGTTCAGCTGAGATATTAAAATCACGAGGTGATTATGCTTCTTTTAAATTGTGCGTCCCGGTCAAACATCTAGACAAATACTTATCGTCGGATAGTTGGCCAGAGGACATTTACGTGAAACCGTGGCGGAATGGGTTTCGTAAACAAAGTTTACAAACCACCCAAACCTAAGTGCTATTCCGTTTTTTATCAGAATGTTAGAGGTCTGAGATCCAAGTTAGATACGTTTAAGTTGTCCGTGTTAAGTGAATCTGCTGATATCTTCGCAATAACTGAGACTTTTTTAGTTAGTAGTGTGCAGGACGGTGAAGTGTTTCCTTACGGATATAATGTGATCCGCCGCGATCGTGCTAACGACACTGGTTGGGGAGGAGTGTTGTTAGCGGTACGAACGCAATATCCCGTCCAGCAAATATTAGATATCGCTAATTATACAGATGATCTAGAACTAGTTATGGCTATAATTAGTTTGAAATACAAACGTATACTCGTATTTGTGGTGTACATACCGCCCAACTCTCCTGAAGAAAAGTATGTAAACACTTTCACGGTTGTAGAAAATGTCATTGCTACCTATTCAAAACTAGACACACTCATATTAGGAGATTTTAACCTAAATTCTTGTAGCCCGAATGTTAACTTGCATTTTGCTTACTTGTTATCGTTTTGCAAACTGAATCAACATAATATCATTCGAAACACTTATGGCAACATGTTAGACTTGGTATTGAGCAATCTAGATGATAAGTATGTACATGTGCTTGATTACGCGGAGCCTCTCGTGCCGATAGACGCTCATCATCCGCCGCTCGGTATTAGACTGAGTGTGGCGCGGCCGGCAGCGGTGGCGCGCGCGCGGCGATCGTGTTCGTGCCCGGCGCAGGCACACTACGATGATTCACCCCGGTGGAATTTTAAAAAAGCTAATTTATATTTGCTTTATGATTCGATTAAAACATTGGATTGGTCTGAGGTATTAACTTCAACTGATGTTAACGTAGCCTTAGATATTTTCTATTCTCAATTACAATTATGTTTTTATTCGCATGTTCCACTCAGTACTTTACCTGTATGCGGTTCTAAATACGTTTACCCTACTTGGTATACGCCAGAAATAATTAATAATATAAAAAATAAATATTTCCATTTAAAAAAATATAGGTCTACAAATATGGAATTTAATAAAGAAATGTTTAAATATTATAGGCAGCGCACAAAGGAATTGATAAAATTAGCAAACACTGATTTTATTAAACGTACTGAGTCAAACATAAAGAAAGATCCTAAGAATTTTTGGAATTTTGTGAGGGATCAACACTCTGCGCGGCGCTCTTGTACTGAATTTGAGTATGACGATAGGCTTGTGTCGGGCTTGGAAGCTGCAAATGCTTTTGCTACCTATTTTAAATCAGTTTTTTTGTCAGACCAACCTACTTTATGTACTAATATAGTAAACAATGAAGTAGACAGTTTGTTATGTTCTCATCGAATTGCTATGGACTGTATAAGTACATTCGATATTTCCCTCGCGGTTAAAAACCTGAAGGCTCAATCATCTATTGGGCCTGACGGTGTACCGCCCTTTGTAATAAAAGACTGCATATCAGTATTTCTGCAACCTCTTTTACATATTTATAACCTAGCTTTGAAAACTTCCACCTATCCTGCTATATGGAAAGTCTCGCGAGTCACACCAATACCCAAAGATGGCTCTAGGTCTAAGGTTACAAGCTACAGACCTGTTGCTGTGGGTTCGACGTTCGGCAAAATATTTGAGTCCATAATGAACCGATACATTATGCGACAAATTAACCCACAATTAAGCGACTGTCAACATGGGTTTAGAATTGGCAGGTCTACAGCAACAAATTTAATCAATTTTGTTGATTATTCTGTAGCTGAAATGGATCTGAGTAGGCAAGTGGACGCGGCATACTTTGACTTCAAAAAAGCATTCGATCGCGTCCATAATGACCTGTTATTACATAAGTGTAACTCCATAGGATTCACACCTAACCTACTTCAATTAGTCGCCAGCTATTTAGCAGATCGAACACAGTACGTTCAACTTTCAAACTACCGATCTGACTTATATATGACCCGCTCTGGCGTGAGCCAGGGCAGTGTCTTAGGGCCTACGCTGTTTCTCATTATGGTCAATGACTTGCCGGACGTCGTTGAGACAGCTCGGTGCCTTATGTTTGCTGATGATCTAAAGCTATTTTTGGGTATCGGATGTTCTGAACACAGTTTAGCGCTTCAACGGGACATCGACAATGTGCTTGCCTGGAGTGTGCGTAACAGGCTAGAATTCAACATTTCTAAATGTAAAACCATAACCTTTACTCGCTCTCGCGCACCATACTGCTATGGTTACGAACTAGCCAGTCAGCCGCTAGAGCGGGTAACACAAATCCGTGATTTAGGCCTTATCTTGGACACTGGCTTAACATTTAACACGCACATAGCCACAATTTGTAATAGAGGTTTTAAGTCCCTTGGTTTCGTCATGAGACAGTCTGCCCGATTTCAGGACAGGAGTGCCGTCATTGTGTTATATTTCTCCTTTGTTCGCAGTATTTTAGAGTTTAACTCAATAATTTGGGACCCGCATGAAAAAATATATATCCTAATGTTGGAGCGAGTCCAGCGAAAATTCGCTCGGTACTTATACAATAAGTTGTATGGATATTATCCTTATTTGTACCCATCACTGTTTGTGTTAGGTATGGTAGGCATCGATACGCTTGAACTACGACGTAAATGTGCGCTCATAGTTCATTATTTTATGTTAATGCACAACAAAATCGACAATCCAACTGCGTTGTCTCGTTGTGCTTTGTCTGCGCCGGACCAGTACGCGCGGCTGCGCTCGCGTCGCCTGCTGGCAACGCCTACAGTACGTACGTGCACGGCACAATTTGCTCCAACTAATCAGGCTGTGAGACTGCTTAACTCTCTGGTTGCTCAATACCCAGAGGTAGATATTTTCTACACCAAAATGGGCCAATTTGTTAAATTCTGCTTGTTATTTTTATACAAAACTTTATAAGGGAATATTACAGTATATATTATTATGTATTCCGTGTATGTATTCTTGTTATGGTTCACTGCACGTGTTAGGCAACTGTTAGTGCAGTGAGCAGTTGAAATGAATAAATAAATAAATAAATAAATAAGTGCACACACACACTAACCTGTGCACTTTGTGTTGAGATAAATTAAGCCGATGGTATCAGAAACAATGTGCAGTAGTGTTTAAATTGTTAGATTAAGCTACAAACGATAAGAGCAAATGGCTTATTTAATTAGCGTCTTATGAACCTAAATTAAAGAACGCTTTTATTGATTGACTAACGTCTTAAACCTATCTCTGAACATGAAATAGGAATGCGAGAAGCTTAAACTATTTATCTACTAATACCAACCTGTCACATGAGCGAAATCTCTTACAACCAACCCTATCTCCTAAATACCACACAAATCTTATATTTACCTTATTGAACAGAAAATAGATCCTTTAGTTTGTGCGCTACGCATACGCTTGGATGTTAATAAACATACAAACGGACGGATCTAAAGGTACATACATATTAAACTGTCGATCCACTATCACAGATAATAAGGCGCTGTAACGCGCTGCCATACAAATTAACTTATCAAATTTCAATCGTCTAATTGATATTTTAATATATTGTGTCACAATATTATAATAAATAATATTCTGTTACTGTGACACAAGTTTTTCTACGAAATTCGAAGCTGTCAAAACGTCAACGTTATTTCTAAAAAAACTAAAAACAATAGATCATAGTGGCATGGTCTCACGTACTCATAGAGCTGGTGTATAAACTGAAAAAGAACACGTGTCTAGCTCATCTAAAACAGGTGCCCATAGATACAAAAAACTAGATCTTGATAAGTTTCAAAAAATTTCAACCGGCTTCAAAAAAGGAGGCGGTTCTATGTTCGACTGTAAAATAACTGAATACAGATACTGAGACAGAGATAAGTCGGTGCCAAGCTGAATATTAAGTGACAGGATGAACATAGCATCGACTTCAATCTGTACTCAGTTATTTTTAGCTTTTTGAAGTCGGTTAATTTTTTTTTTCTTTTGTAAAATCAAGCATCCTGTAGTATCTACCTACTCGTGTACTTACATAGGATCTAGGGCTTCACCTAGTAGTGAAGCCCTAGATCCTATATTATACTAGGATTCCCTGTGTTGTAGGATCTAATCCCTTACGTAGATATTTTTTATTTATTTATATTTAAGTATTAAAAGAATTTGTGATTTGTAATGCGTGGTTCGTCAGGCCGTTCCACACAACTGATTTCTAAGGTTGGTGGAACAAGTTGTTTCATTCGAGCATTCACCTACTTAAATAAGTTTAGTTGGAGGGAAGCTTGTGTGAACATTCGACTGGCCTTACAATATGCGTTTCAAACAGAATAGATAAAGTTACAATAACTCATCATACATATAAGTGCGTTATTTATAAATTATACTAACAACACAATGCTGCGGAGCCGCACGAGTCATTTCGTCGATTTAATTTATTTATGTATGTCACAATACGCATACTTACTTATAAATTTACAAATTATTTTGTATTTAAATTATGGAGATGCTGTTTTAGGCATGAATAGGACAGCCGAACTTAAACTGTAAAATAACTTTACTTTAAAATTAGTTACGTAGGTAAAAAATAAATAATAATTAAATAACTGGACCACAGGAAACCCTAGTATTAATAACAGTATTGATATGTACATACTCAAAACTCATAAAACACGCATTTTTGCGATTTAAGTACCTACCTACTGTAATAAGACAAGTAAAGCACTCTGGTAAACTAATAATAATAAAATATCACTTACCCAACGACATTATTACAAACGCCTAGCTACGATGCGATGCCCACGTTATATGTCAATATGTTATCCTATTATCTACGTCTCTGTCTGTGATAAAATACTGTTTTTAAAAAAACTCTTTCAACATTGATTTTAAAACAAGACAGCGTCCCCAGTAGTTGCCAAGGATACTAGATATCAAAACATTGACACGTTCACCAATAGACGCAGCGATAGTGTAGGACTTCGACCAAGTAATAACTAAGTACAGGCGTACAGGTGAAGACAACAATGAATAGCTCACTTTGTATGAACGATATATTTTTTAAAATTTTCAATTTTTTTTTAAAGACAACTCCCGCACTAGAGAACAAGCTCTGTGTCGCGGGGGACTTAACAGACATACAATTAACGGACACAAATTACACCCAGACTCAGAACAACTCTTTGTGGGTCACACAAAGTTTTGTTCTGTGTGGGAATCAAACCCACAACCTCGTGCACAGCAGGCGCATACTGCGACCACTGGACCACCAAGGCAGTCTATATTATATGGTAGGAGCGTTTATACTTAGAGTGGTATACCTAACTACGGAAAGAAAATGTCCTTTCAAGTGCGTGCAAGCATATTGTAGGTAGTAGGTACACTGCGCGTGCCCTGACCACTGCTGGGCATGGCTCTCCTCCATATAATATACTAGGTTCGGTTTGATTTGGATTTTTCTATAAAAATATCCATGTATTATACATATAAACCTTCCTCTTGAATCACTCTATCTATTAAAAAAACCGCATCAAAATCCGGTGCGTAGTTTTAAAAATCTAAGCATAAATTATGCAATGCAGCTTTAAAAATATCTAAATTTACTTAACATGCACTTACCACGAGAGGCATGACAACAGATACCTACTCAAAATCTATATAATTTTTTCTTTATCATTAGACTTCTGTACGACACGCGGCTATCTTTTTTCATTGAAGAGTTCCTATGGCCATATTTCGACTTCATCATCACACTCTAAACACCACCTAGAAGTATATTACCCGTCAAGATAAACCTAACGAGTCCAAAGACGACGCTTCTATCTTATTTCGATAAAGGGTTCCAATAGCCACCTTTCGACTTCATCATCACATCCTGAATACCCAACTAGGAATATAATCCTCGTCAAAATGAATCAATTGAATGGAAACATGACGCGGCTATCTTCTTTCATTGAAGAGGTCCTATGGTCGCCTTTCAACTTTATCATCACGTTCTGAGCACTCACCTAGAAATTTAATAGGTACTCGTTAAGAAATATCCATCGCACCGAAAACACGACGCGGCTATTTTGTTTTGTTGAAGAGTTCCTATGGCCACCTTCCGAATTCATCATCAGTTAGTCAAGTTAGAGTCAGCATCAATCGTCTGGAACCCATACGAAAGTACTTCTTGAGAAAGTTCGAAAAGCGTTTTTACGATTCTTTTATAAAAAACTATACAGTTATTATATGTATTATCCTTTCCTCTATGCTACAAAATTCTTACTTGGAGTGTTGAACTTTAATTCCCTTGAAGTAAGGCGTAATTACCATTCGCTAATTTTTGCAAGCCAGGTTTTGTTTGGGTAATTCTGATTGTTCAGAATTAGTAGCTCAGCTGGTGAGGATTTTAAGTACGGTGGGGACAAAGAGTGTCCCCACCGTACTTAAAATCCAAACGAGGCGACGCAACAACAAGCTGTTAGCTGTAGGTACCTTCTACACGCACCGTGGGTGAGTCTGGCATCAGAACCGGAGTGTGATTTGTTTGCTTCGAGATGGACGAAAGTGTGCAGTGACTGTTTGAGATTTTGTGAGATAAGAAATGTAAATTAACTTAAGGTACCGAATATATGTAATAAATATAGTAACTATAAGGTTTATATAATATTTATTTGTTTTCAAATTGTAATTAACTAGTCTTTACAACATTTGTTAATATATTATATAATTAGTTGTTGCCCGCGGTTCGGTTATCGCTGTGAAAAGTAGCCTATGTGTTATTCCAGACCATAATCTATCTCTGTGCCAAATTTTATCCAGATCCGATCAGTAGTTTTTACGTGAAAGAGTAACAAACATCCATCCATCCATTCTTACAAACTTTCGCATTAATAATATTTGTAGCTTTAAGATTTAACTGTACATCGCTTTGGTTTTACACTGTAATGTTGTGCATTGATTGAAAAATAAATAAAAAAAATCACGTCCTAAACACCCTTGTTTAAGCTAGTAATAATAATAAATAGGTACTTAGGTATAGGCCTCTGCTGATACCTACCTCATTCTTTGTCAAATAATACTTACGTAAGCTCATATTAGGTAGGTACTATACACAATCCTAGAGCGAATGCAGGCAAACCAGCAAGCGAAAGCTAGTAATATCTACATATTTGAAACGTCATAAATAAACCCTTTCATTCAATACCCAACACGGCACCTTTTAAAGAAATTTTGTTTTTATTGTTGATTTTATGTCCTTCAGAGGACGTGATATCGAATTTAATATGACGTCACATAGCCTATAGCCAGCGGACGATTAAGACCTCTGTCAAGTTATGATAATAAGTTTCCAAGTTATGCGGGAACAGATGAACATACATACCTACGTACAAACAATACAACCCCTGGTGTTGCAAACGTTCATAGGCTACGGTTACTGCTTACCATCAGGCGGGCTGTATGCTTGTTTGCCACCTTGATAGTATAAAAAAAAAAACAAATGTGAGGTCACAGTTACGCAGTACCTATGCTTAGTATTTCAAATAACAATTATTTACGATGAAGGTTGTAGGTATGAGATGAGGTCACAGTTACGCCGCCATAAGCCTGGTATTGCTAATATCAAGTACCTACTTCTGAAACAGGTAGGTACTTCCAACATCACAGTTATGCGGTACGCCCAGGATTTCAAATAAATAAAAAGTATTTCTGTAACAGGATATTTTTTAATACTACTTGGGTAGCAAACAAGCATACGGCCCGCCTAATGTTAAGCAGTTACCGTAGCTTATGAACGCTTGCAATACCAGAGGTACTATCATTTGCGTGTCCCCGACCCGTTTTTGACACCAGGGCATTAAGATGGAATATCCCTGGATAGACAAACGTTTCTTTCAAAACGCATCCCTAAATTATCGCTGGAGACCTGTACTCACACACAGGAACGCAAGTACATTGCTGTGTGTAGTTATTTGCCTGTGGTCTTCTGTAAGGTGAAGGTCCTTCCCCAGTCGGGCTTGCTCGCTATTATGGTGCAACCCTACCTCTCTTAAATACATAACGGGTATTTCCGACGTCACAGTTACGCGGTATGACTAGTATTTTTGGGTATTTCCGACATCATGAAACAGGGTAGATAAAATACTAAATTTTAAAAAAACAATATTTTATTGCTTTGCATAATATATAATAGGTGGTACTTATAAGTTTAGTAACAATTTTTATGGACCCTGTGCACGCAGCATAGTTAATTAGGAGAGAGGAAGAGGGCTACTTTAAATGTAGGTATTTATGTATATTATATCATTTAACTTATTCTTATAATAATATGAAAATTATATCAACTTCTATGCTGGGTATAGAGCATGTGTAATTATATTCAAATTTATTACTATACCTACATATTTTATTTTAATTAATTATTTATAGTGTACTTAAATCATAAATTTTCTCATTTTAAATAACAATATATTCAATATAATATGTTGGGTATTTAAATATAATATTATGATATTAATAGCACTATTATTTATTGCAGCTATTTTAACATATTTTAAAGCACGGTGTTTATGTTTAAGTACAAAGTTCTTTTAATTATAAAAATATACATGTACTTTACCTAGTTTGCTTGCAAATTTTGTGACTGGTGAGTGTGTCTCCGTGCTTTGGAGGGCACGTCAAAAGTCGGTCCCGACTGTTATCAGTCGGCGAAATGTTGGCCACTAACCAAACGATAAGAAGAAGAAGTGTGTTATTTTTAAATCATACTAGATTTAAAAATAACACTTCTTCTTATCGAAATCTCTCCTTTACCTGTTACGATGAACCCAAGAAAGGAGTTCAGATTCTTAAAGGGTCGGCAACGCATGAGTGACACCCCTAGTGTTGCAAGCGTCCATATGCTACGGTAACTGCTTACCATCAGATGGGCCGTATGCTTCTTTGCCACCTTGGTAGTATCACAAAAAAATCGCCTCAAGTTTAAAAACGACACCTAAGTTTTTTATAGTAGGT
This sequence comes from Trisateles emortualis, assembly GCA_947095525.1. Taxonomy (NCBI): domain Eukaryota; kingdom Metazoa; phylum Arthropoda; class Insecta; order Lepidoptera; family Erebidae; genus Trisateles; species Trisateles emortualis. The sequence goes on from OX352750.1 coordinate 11,949,381, forward strand.
ATAACATTTCTCGCCAAGCAGTCTATTTAATTTTGTTGTTGCCGCGCCGGCGGCGGCGGAGCACTCTCTTCTATATTTTGAAGGTTACTGTATAACATACAGAATTATTAACTACATTTACACTGGCGTCTAATAAAATCGACTAAAAACGACAGAAGGCTTTGGCTTTGACTGAAGCATTTTTTTATTGTGGCAAGTCAAACTATAAGTGTCATTTGGACATGTTTCAGGTAAGTTTTTTTACCATCATGAGCATGTTTAATTTTGACTTTAACATATTTGCTGTCATTATCATGTGAAACTGTGAAGGCCAAAAGCTAAAGTTATGTCAAAACCTAAAATCAAGGAACCGTATGACCGTATGACAAAAATCACCAGCGTAATGCTTTTCAATTATAATCATAAATTATAACATTCCAAAGCGTCCGCTTAGTGAATAAAACATGAGTAACGACAAACTTTTTATAAATGCCGAAATATGTCGACTTTGTCTACAGAAACCTGGAGTGAACGATGTGTTTGAAAATTTAGATTTGGTTCACGATATATATTTATGTATCGGAATTAAAGTGCGTAATATTACTTACTAATTACTATACAGTTGTTTTAGTAAATACGTTTCAACAAAAAGTTACGCGATCAACTGAAAAATGTTGTGATAGGAGAAAATGTTGTGGTACCTTGCCTACAAGTCAAACACGATTTTTCTATGATTTGCTAATAGAAAACTAGATCTCTATCATCCACAAGCCCTTAAAAACTATATAGGTATAAATATATTTATCTGCTTCAGTTGGTGCCAAATAACTTCCCTCGAAAGATATGCTCACAATGTTTGGAAACTATTCTAAATGCGAAGCACTTACGACTGCTAGCAACAGCTAATGAATCCCATATGAAATTATTATTTGAAAATGAAGATACCCGAAAACTTGATGAGGTATGAGCATGTGCATACTGGACCCTCTCTCTTTTATTATTTTTTATGATATATAATAATACTATGTGTAATGTGTTAGTTAAAAGTTATCTTCTATCAAATATACAATAGAAAAATTGTCTCATACATAAACAATGCCAAATAATGGCACCCAATATGTAATATACTTATAGATGTATATGCATTTCTAATGCCATTTAGAAAATAAGCCAGTATTCATTGAATTTTTTGTATAGACAGATGACATAGTAATAAAACACAAAAAAGTCAATGTACCCTGTTGTTAGCATCTTGCTTGCGACTAACAAGGTGTAATTAGAACATGGTACCTATTTCTCACGTGAATAGTGCGAGTGAGGTCAGATTATGGACAGCAAACACAATAAATGACACATGCATTCGAAAATAAACCAAAATGTTACATATTATATTGCTCATAAAATAACTATTTTTTTTAATTTTTTATTTATTTAACTTGGAACATTATAAGGAACTTAATAACCATAATAATAACACTTCAATCCAGTTTTGTGCCCTTATAGTATAGTTTTTGCATCTTTGACTGGACACTTAAGCACTATGAGACTTCACACTGCTAGTGCACTGCAGAGCGAGGTAATCATGAAACCATTGTATATTTGATTGAAGGTTTAAATAGACAAATAAGACAAGCAACTATTTTATTTATTTATTTACACTTCTTGCACAACCTAATGGTACAATGACAGACTTAATGCCAAAGGCATTCCCTATCAGTCAACCTTTGGGTGATGCAGAGACAAAACTAGGTAGATTCAGTAACAATTTATGAAAACAGTAATTTTACTAAATATATTTAGACAATAGATTGATAAGAGATAATAAATATATTATATGATAAATATCATATAATATAGATAATAATACTTACACAAGTTTTTAAAATATCATACTTGGCCCTATTTATATGTTATAATAATAATGGCTCACTTAACTTTCCAGACAGGTAATGACACTGAAGGCACTTTAAGTAGTAATGTAAGTGACATCAATGACTACAAATCATTGTTAGAAGATAACAACTGTAATGATGACCCAGATAATGTAATCAGAATTAAAAAGGAGAGAAGTTTAACTGAAAATGTATGTATTTATTAGTTAAAATATTAATTTGCTTTTGAATTTAAACACTTTGTTAATTCACGAAACGTGAATAAGATAACTTAATTAGACCTGCACTAGAGGATAATCTTAGTGGGGTTTTCATAAACATTACAGACACAAATTATGTGCAGTCTCAGAACACTTTTGCCTTTATCAAAGACTTTGAATTTGAATATTGTATGATGATATTTTTCTTTCAAGCCTTTATTTAGCTTGCAATGTATGTTAGTAAGTTAGTTTGTATGTTAGTTTTGGATCAAGCTAATTTCTGTTTAAAGAACTATCTATCAATCTATTTTTTTATACTACCAAGGAGGCAAAAAGCATACGGCCTGATGGTAAGCAGTTACCATAGCCTATGGACTCTTGCAACACCAGGGATATCACTCGCGCGTTGCCGACCCTTTAGAAACCTTATAACTCCTTTCTTGAAGAACCCCATACTGTAGTCACTCGGGAAAACCTCGGCAGGGAGCTCATTCCACAACCTAATCGTATGTGGGAGGAAATTCCTCTGAAACCGTACAGTGCAGTAGGTACGATTTATTTATTCACTTTAATTAAAACTGTTAATACACCAATTACAATAATTAAAGACATCAATAACATAGATAATACAAATAGACAGAGATAACAAAAGTACATTTAAGATATATATATAAACATAACAAATATAATTAAACACAAAATCATGCATCTCTCTCACTATACCGCAAACACACTAACAGTATCCTGCCATCCATCCGCAAACAAGTCACAGTCAGGATTGGCGTAGAAGAGAGCGTTGAGTGCAGAAAGGGTGCGCGGTATGGGCAACTTAGCACGGGTCACAGTATGACAAGATGATACAGCAAACAATAAGTGCCTTCTGTTGCGACAATAGTTGTCAATGTGCATTAATATTTCCACCTCAGGATTTTGCACATGACTGTTAGTTGGTGCCTCTCCCGTCTAATTTCCAATGAGTTATAGCCAATTTCTGAAAACGCCTAAAGGATTCTTTAGCTAATACAATTATATGATCGTAAAATGTTAGGTTACGATTGAATGTGACGCCCAGATTCTTCATGGTGGTTGGACGAGTAACGCAATAGCCATTTATGATAAACTCGTACTCTATTGGGCGCCGCATACGGCCGAACGTCATTGCATAACACTAAGAAGTGTTAAATTCCATCCTGTTCGCAAAGCTCCATTGAAATACAGCATTAATATCGTGCTGCAGAGCTAAGCAGTCAGCTTCAGACTTCACCTTTATAAAGAGTTTGAGGTCATCGGCATATAGCAAGCATCGGGTGTGCCGGAAAACAGTAGTAAGATCGTTGACCACCAGCAAGAACAACAGTGGTCCTAGAATCGAACCCTGACTCACCCCAGAACGCGTGTGGTAGGGTTTAGACTCGTACATTCCGAGTCTGACAAACTGCTGGCGATCGCGGAGATAGTCTGCAAGAAGCCGGAGAAGTCCGGGGCAAAAGCCGATAGCGCAAAGTTTTCCCAGCAGTATGTCGTTATTAACCCTATCAAACGCCCTCCGGAAGTGAAAGTAAAGGACATCCACTTGAGAGCCCCGGCCCAACCTAGCCGATATATAATCCACAAGAGTCAGAAGGTTGGTGTCCAGAGATCTCTTTGGTCTAAAGCCGTGTTGCTCGTTACAAAAAAGTTTGTCAACTTGTGCAAGTATGTGTTTGTGGATGATTATCTGAAACACCTTTGCAGGAGACGACAAAATGGCAATCGGCCTGTACTCTTCAACCTTCGATTTGTCAGAGCTCTTTGGAATCGGGCTGACCCTAGATAGTTTCCATTGGGGTGGCTAATGTCCAGTTTCTAATGCCAGATTGAAAATATGACATAAGGGAATACAAAAGTGTTTGCTTGCATGCTTAATCACCTTCGAAGGCATACTATCGGGACCTATAGAGCTACTAAGTTTTAATTGGTTTATTGCACACATGACATCCCTGGGCGTTATTTGAAAAATATTTACATAGTTACTATTGCAACTTTTATCCTGACTATTTGATAATTCAACATTTAACACAGTGAAACACGCTAGATAAGAAGCCGGCAAAAGCCTCGGCCGCATCAACACTACACAAACCATTGTAAGTGACGTGGGGCTCAAATCCTCCTTTAGTACGCAAGCTCGAGATATGACGCCAAAACTTACGTGGATTACTTTTTATATTACCCTCTATACATTTTAAGTGTGACGTATAAGAGGCCGCTATACGAGACTTAAGGTCTGTCGTAAGGTCTGAGAATAAATAATTATACGTATCTTTACCTTTTGTTCTCTTCCAGGAAGCATGTAATTTAGACTTACATTTAATAGAAAACCAGACGGGATAGCGTCGACTTGTAGAATTACGCCGCTTTATGGGCAAACACTCGTCAAAAACACTATAAACAATTTTATAGAAATAATTAGTTGTATCACTGTACTCCAAGAACATTTGGAAAATAACGATAGAGGTTCTAAAATGTGAGGATGAACTCCCTGTCGGTGGCGGGAGGTGCGTTGATAAAATGTGGCCGTGGGTATCATATCAAACAATTCCTCGGAACACAGCCCGTTGTACAGGCGGTAGAACACACACAAGGAGTCAGCTAAGGGTCAGGAGTTAACTAAGTGGATCGAGTCAAAAGGTCCAAGTTGGTGTCCAGGTGCTCCCGCCCAAGGGCTGCCTTACCATAATCTCCATTCTCGCACGATATACCTCTTTTGTTATTCTTCTTTCATTCATTTTTTCCGAATGTCTAAACCATCTTACCATCGCCTTTTCAACTTTTATCACTACATCTTCTTTAAATCCACGTCATTCTCTTGTCGCAGTTTTTCACTTTGTCTAGCATTCTGACATCACACATATTCCTCAAAGCTCTCATTTTCACTGCATTAATCTTGCTTTCATGCTTCTCCGGCCATACCCATGAATCACTACCATACATCAACGTTGGCGTCAGTAAAAGTACCCAGAACCAACGTTCATGCATGAAGAGATTGATAAATGTAGAAGTGAAAACTATATACATGTAACTATCGTGCGATGCTATATGTGCGGTGAAATTGTAAATGGAAACATAACTCTTTAAACCAATGTTATATACATATTACAATTGTTATAAGAACCATTGTTATATGAGAACAACATCCAGTAACACAACCTTCACAGTCACTTTTTTGTTCATTTGCCAACCACCTAGGCACTGCTGTTGCTGTGCTCAGGTATCACTCGCATTGTATCAGGAAATACAAGTGCCGTTTGTCAGTCAGGGCCTTTTTTTTACCCAGTAGACTCAACATTTTTAAAATGCATCTCATGGATGAGCAATTAATTGCTAATCCTTAAATAAAGGTAAATGTGAATTTGATTCAATTTGATTTCTTTTATTTTACAAGGATTACTCAAGGAGGATAGCTGTAAGAAAAGATTTGTATGAATCTACACAAGATTTGGTATGTATTATTTTTCTAACATTTTAAGAATTATTTTAAAAGACTAAAGTAATTAATTTGTATTTCATATTCAGCCACCTTCTTTAGAAAAAGCAACAAAGAATGACAGAGAAAGTCCTAAGTATGAAATATTAGGAACAAAGAAACCCAAAAAATCCACTGAAGAGAATGTTACATACACATGTGCAGTAAGTAAAATGTCCATTATACATATAAATCTGTTCTGTAATACCTACTTACCGAAGAGTTTGTATGTACTCCTGGTTTGAAAAATTAATTGAACTATCATGTTTATGGATTCTTCACAAAATAATATGTTCATGGACGAAAAGTACATATACTACATTTAATTTCTTTTTAGTGGTGTCCAAAGACATTCAACTCATGGAAGAAGGTATATTGTCACCAACGGTTGCACAACAAGAACATACAGTGTCCGGTAGTCTTATGTCATAAGAAGTTTTCAACTAAGGGTGACTTGGAGAAACATATACGGACGCACACGGGCGAGCGGCCCTACGTCTGCAACGTTTGTGACAAGCGCTTCTCACAGCGAGGCACACTCAAAGCTCACATGGATAGTGTACATCAGACTGAAACATTAATTGTGTATTAAACAAAACGGTGGTCTACTTGCTCTCATACCGAGTGAACACTGTACGTAGACACGGGCTGCGATAAGTTTCACATAACATTACATTATCAGGGAATGTCTAGGTGTATATTACGACGATATCTACTAGAAGATTCTTTGACAATACATTATTCTTCTCTAACTGATCAAAATGAAATCTTTTTTTACAAGCTTTTATTTAGCTTGCAATGTATGTTAGTTAGTTAAGAAGTTAGTTTCTACTGCTTCCAGTGCTGCGGAACGCGCCCGTCTACTTGCTGTGGGTGAGTGGGAATCTGGTCTTTGGCTGCAGGCATTGCCATCGCCCAACATAGGCACTATGTTGGACGACACTACATTCCGCCTCGCCACTTGACTGCGTTTGGGTGCTCCTTGTGTTTCTCCGCATCATTGTCTTTGTGGAGAAGCCGTCGACAGTCTCGGACACCATGGGCTATCCTGCAGCAGGAGCGCATGCCGCATATCGCGACACGCCCAACTTAACGACATTATCCGTCGAGCTCTTGTCACCGCCGGCGTACCAGCCGTACTTGAACCAAATGGTTTGGTACGTGACGATGGGAAGAGACCTGATGGTATGTCGTTATTGCCTTGGAAGATAGGCAGGCCTTTGGTGTGGGATGCAACGTGTGTCGACACCCTTGCACCATCACATCTTCCAAGTATAGCAGGTTGTGCTGGCGCTGCTGCTGCAGAGTCCCTCAAACGGCGAAAGTACAGCAATTTAGTTGGAAACTACATTTTTGAGCCGTTTGGGGTGGAGATTGTAGGTTCATGGGGTCCGAGTGCTCGTTTCCTTTACAGAGACCTAGCGAAACGACTGCTCGACTCTTCGCGTGATCAGAGGGCTGGCTTCTTTATCGCACAGAGAATAAGCATTGCCATTCAATGTGGCAATGCCGCCAGCCTTCTGGGCACGTTTCCAGTAGACAGTGATGTTGAGGAATATTTCAACGCTTAAACAACAGTCTTCATTTGTATTGTTTTTCCTTTTTTTTGTTTTTATGATTAAATTAGTTTTATGTATATAGGTAGTAAAATGTATATATGTGAATAATATTGAATAATCTATGTTATAAATGAATGTACCTATTTAACTGATTAGTATATAAGTTTATAATATAAGTAACTAGGTAATATTATTAGTAACATTTCAAATATAGTATGTTAGTTTGTATGTTAGGGTCAAATCTTATAAACTAGATTTGAAGCACTTCCCGGTGTTTAATGGAGCTAAAATTTGGCATACCGACGTAACTTCGGTGACAATACAATAATATGGTACCATGGAGCTGGTCATAGCAAAGGTGACCATAGCATCTCTTCAACGAAACAAGATAGCCGCGTCGGGTTTTTGTCTTGACAAGTACTATATTTCTAGATAGGTGTTCAGGACGGGATGATGGAGTCGGAAGGTGGCCATGGCAACTCTTCAACGAAACAAGATAGCCGTGTCGTGTTTGGTTGACGAGTCCTATATTCTTAAATGGGTGTTCAGGACGTGATGATGAAGACGGAAGGTGGCCATGGCAACTCTTTAACGGAACAAGATACCCGTGTTATGTTTGGTTTTAGATTTATCATGACGAGTACTATATTCTTAGATGGGTGTTCAAGACGTGATGATGAAGTCGGAAAGTGGCCATGGCAACTCTTCAACGAAACAAGATAGCCGTATCGTGTTTGGGTGTTTTGAATTTATCTTGACGAGCACTATTTTCTTAGATGGGTGTTCAGGACGTGATAATGAAGTCGGCAGGTGACCATGGCAACTCTTCAACGAAACAAGATAGCCGTGTCGTGTTTGGGTGTTTTGAATTTATCTTGGATGAGTACTATATTCCTAGATGGGTGTTGAGGACGTGATGATGAAGTCGGAAAAAGGCCATGGCAACTCTACAAAGAAACAAGATAGCTGCGTCGTTTTTGGATTTGTTGATATAGCTTGACGGCTAATGTATTTTTAGATGGAGTACATGTTCAAAGGTAGTCATAGAAACTTTTCAACGAAACAAGACAGCCGTGTCGTGTTTCGGCTCTTTTAAGAATATTTAATGCATAAACACTCTTATATTACATAAATAGGTACACTATAATGCTTGTATGTAAAAATATTTTTTTTAAATATAAACTTATCCTACTAATAATATAAACGCGAAAGTTTGTAAGTATGGATGGATGTTTGTTACTCTTTCACGTAAAATCTACTGAACGGATCTGGATGAAATTTGGCACAGAGATAGACTATGGTCTGGAATAGGCCACTTTTTACAGCGATAACCGACATCCACGCGGGCGGAGCCGCGGGCAACAGCTAGTTTATTATAAAAGTGGATATCATAACCAGTTTTAATTTATTTTATAAAAAGTACTTAAATATTTTTATTCTGTAAGCTATATGTCTGTATATGTTTTTAAAAATATGGTATTCTTTCTCGATTCCTATACTCGTGGTATATATAATACCAAAATTGTATTGATAATGGCGAATTAAATTTCTATACTGCTAGATTCGCTGTCTAAACAAACCCAGTATGGCCAGATACAGTTTGATGCGTGTGATGAGACAATTTGTGATAGCTCAGAAAGTGACGTCACGCGACGTAATAATCGATGAAAACCTGGTATAATATGAATGAAAAGGTTAAAAAATTTAGTGTTTTATGTACCAGTAGTGTGCCACTCAATATTTAGATTATTTTTTAATTTATTCAGTTTACAACTGCATGTAGTACCTACTTGCCTGTAATAATCAACTATAAGTATTGTCTTACATACGAATTCGGCACATTTGTTGTTACTGTTATTTATTTAAATGTCATTATTTGTTATCTGCTCAAAGCTTATTTGTTACTTGGCTCGTAAGTTACTTTTTATTTACGAAGTGTTAATAAATATGAGTCGCTTCGACATTATTTTTAGTCTTATTTTTCTTTTGATAACAAGGACAGTCAACATTGGTTGACTTTTCTTGTTATCAAATCAGCATCATCATCAATCATTGGTTTGATTCCTGGATCAGATAAGGTAATTTTGTACTTACTTTGCGTCCGATTATCTGATACTCATTATCAGCATCACGTATTCCAATGCATACAACAAAATAATATACTTGGCGATACAGTTTGACGCATCGGCCTGACCAGTCAGAGTGTAGCTAGAACCCCACTGTACCTTAACCTCTGCTTGTTAAATATATCACTGACCAAGACTTTTCAATATTTTTATTACATTTTATAAACTCATTTGATTACAAGTTTAGACTTTTATTCTAAAATATTAGATAGGTACAGCTATTGATACTGTAGACTTCTAATATAATTATATAGGTACCTGTATCTCGGTGGTCAGATTCTCAGATAAGGTTATTTAGTAAATAGTCAAGTTTTACACTTGATATAATATAGGTGTAGAACATTAAGAGAACATTTCAAAATAATGTTATTTTATTTCGATACAATAGTTACATTATTATTTACATATACCTATATTGCATAATAAGTTAGGCCTATGATAATAGACGTAATCATCACACTATACATATTAAATATGCAATTATAAAGAGTACTTGGTGCTACGGGTAAAATAGGGTAAACATAACATTTATGTATTATCTATACTTAATTGTGTAAACAATCATACCTTCACTCTTTTGACAACATTGTCGCATATTACCAAACATTAATGAACAATAATTTACTTACAGCTTAAACTACATACCTAAGGTCGCATTGCGGTATAATTAGTTGATTGGTAAGACTGCAATTTGGGTTTTATTTTATAATATGGGTAATTTAGCTCGAGGCAGAATAATGGCTCCGCTTACAACGTTGGGCCAATCTTACATCACCGCATTATACCAAATTGTAAATTTCTTTAAAAACGATTAGTAATAATAATAATAAAAGCATAGTTTCAGCAGACCTCATTGATCCGATGAAACACTGCTTGAAAAATTCGCGCATTTGTCAGTATAGACAGAAGCGGAAAATGCCCATTTTCAGTACTTACATACGCAGCAACCCACTTTCGTCTTACTTGGCAACTCAACTTTGGTGTACTTTATTTAGTCATTGTTTCAAAGTACTTACAGTCTGCGTCAGGTTGATCGAAGCGTCCAAATTGTGACTTGCGTCCAAATGTTGACTACCAACATTATTTTATGAGCGTTACTTAATTTTATATGTACGCAATCAGAAAAAACATATTGTATTTAAATTTTATTTGTAATTGTTGCTTGCTTATACATATATTATTATTGCGACCATTTATGGATGCTTTCAATAATGAATAAGTAACGCTTTTGACACTACCTTGGACGCTTTGATAAATTAGTATTGCGTATTGCGTTGCCCATATAATGACGTGATAACAAAAATTTAAACATACCTTTTTTAAATATTATTTTCTCCCCAAATGTGGTACAAAAAGAGTTAACAAGTAAATTATATCAATAAATACTGTGTGGAAGGGAAACGCTTACTATAACGGAACATGGCGCTAGTGCTGGTTATTCTTGATACAATTTTCAGGGTTACCGACAGCTTGGTGCATACTTGAAAGTCGCAGCCGATGAGCGTCTTTGCAGCGTTATAATGTTAAGTTGATAAAAGGTGCAATTTTGGTAAATATTGTTTTATTTGCCTTTCAGGGGTCCAGGTAAGTATTCCTTTCACCTAATATTACCCTATTGAACGCCACAGCCGACAAAACCAATCGATATAATATATATTGATATCCTAGTCTAACAAATGCCTTTTAATTTTACCGGTCGGCAAATATTTACAGGTACCGTGCTAACTAATTAGGGCCCCTAGTCTATGATACATTTTTTGGTTATCGTACTTATAGTTGTACACATTCAACTTTGTATAACACAAACTTTGTTACTATAAGTCCATTTAAGATTTCAATTATAATAAACTATACAATGCGCTATGAAAATATAAATGCGTTCAGATTATTGAATCATAAAGGTTAACACTTTACAACCAAGGTTATACAAGTGATTTGAAATTTTAAGTGGAAGGGGTCATTTAAAACACATCTAGCTACAGCACTACAACTACAGTTCAAATTGAAGGGACTAAAACGAAAGCCTCATTAAATTTTGAGTCCACAAATATTTATAAAATTTGTGAGACAATTTATTTATATTTATTTAAATAAAATTTTAAATAATTAATAAATACTTTTATATTCGATAAGTCAGTTCATAAAATAATTCATTTGAAATATTCCGTATTAGTAAAATTGCAGACATTCTTTATGTTTCACTATTTCATCAAAAATTGGCGCGAATAACTCGTAATTAATGTACGACACTTAAAATACAAATAAATTAATTCCTTCTTTACTTTAATGGGTTTCTAGTACTTTCTAGATATATTCATTCATTAAAACACCAGAGGAGAGCCATCGCGCTATCATCATTATACAGTGCCATACCATACTTGCCCTGTCGTACAACAAGTGACGTCACGCCCACCGTTATACCGCGCCATCCCGTACTTGCCCTGTCGTACAACAAGTGACGTCACGCACCCCGCTGTACCGCGCCGTATCGCAGGTAATTGCCCTGTCGTACAGTAAGTGGAGTCACGCTCACCATTATACTGTGCACTACCGTACTTGCCCTGTCGTACACCAAGTAAAACGCGCACACCGCTGTACCGCGCCATATCATAGATACTTGCCCTGTCGTACAGCAAGTGATGTCACGCCTACCGCTGTACCGCGCCATACCTTACTTGCACTATCGTATAACAAATGACGACGTGCTCACTACTGTACCGCGCCATACCATTGGTACTTGCCCTGTCGTACAGCAAGTGATGTCGTGCGCACCATTGTACCGCGCCATACGGTACTTGCTACTTGCCCTGTCGTACAACGAATGATGTCATGCCCACCGTAGTACCGCGCCATACAGTATCTACACTGTACAACTAATGACGTCACGATGTCGCTGTATTTTAGATATTTTGGAATATTTAACTTAGTAATTGATATTTTTTTTCCCTTTCTGCCGAGGTAATTTGTCAATTCATCAATTAATAATTTAAGGTTATTAATACCATAACTAATAAATTTCTGCAATGAATGATATTTTATTTTTATCTGTACAAGAATTTTGAATTATTTCATGAACTAATCGACAGCTTTTAGAGATATAAGTAATACATTTATTGAAGCGTATTGGTTATTTTCCAAAAAAAAACAACTAAAACAGAATTTTAAAAATCTTTGGGACTTCATTTTGGACCCCTAACTCTAAAGAGGTTAATTTGTTGAAATTGATTCCTTTTAAATAAACACAATGAGTTTTTTCATCCTGTATACACTATCTATATATGATAGTGATAACCACTATGTATACTATAATCCGGTATTATGGGATAATACCTGTATCGCGAGGGGTTTAACAAATTGAAAATATGACAAAAAAAAAGTAAAATCAGATTCGGGGTGAACATCATTTTACCTTATCTTATACCCTTTTAATCCATGGGGAAGACCTATGTCCATCAGTGGACTTCTTTCAGCTGGGATAATAACCTTAAAACACAATGTGTCAAAGCACAGTTCAAGGCTTTAAAACCCCAATGAGATACAGTAGCCATCTCAGTTTTTTTTTTTAAGACAACTCCCGCACTAGAAAACAAGCCATGTGTCGCAGGGGACTTTACAGACATACAATTACCGGACACAAAGTACATCCAGACTCGGGACAACCATTTGTGGATCACACAAATTTTTGTCCCGTGTGGGGAACGAGCCCACAACACGCCGCGCAATAGTAAATGGCGAGGTAACCACTTAAGCCACTGAACCACCATGCAGTCAAAATTATTGTTTGTATTGGTAGCGAAATTCGTCGTGTCTATTTTTTTCTCTAATTTCCTACTTTTTGACGTACTACCGGGTGATTTCCGCACGCACGTGAGTGGTCCCAATTGGCTATTGTCTACGTATCAGTTTGTCACTGCATGTTTGTTTGACTCAGGCGCAGATCCAAGAGGTAGAGGGGGCAATTGCCCCCCTCTTGGATTAATAAATTGATTAATGAAATCTGTAGTCGTTTTCGCGTTTAGGCGTGACCAAGGGTCTTATATACATACACATGCCATCCACAAAAAACACAGTGCTTGTTCTCTACAGCGAGAGTTGTCTTTAAATACATATATATATATATATACTAGATTGAGTGTCTCGTAGTGACAAGCACCGTTTGCGCGGCCCCGCCGCTATTTCGCTGTGTGCGTAAAGCTGTTGCGTACATGCGCGATACATACTGATTTGAATTTGAATTGATTTCTATATCTAGTATGTATATAATCTAAGGATAACGTGTAATTTGTATAGATTTGGGTAGAGTATCATAGTATGATTTAACACCTTATTCAACTAATTAAATAGCCTTTATATATACGAAAACATGACCAGGACATAGCGCAATAACTAACCAGATAAAATATGTGTTAATTTAACAGTAATTTGAATATAAAACTATACAGACAAATTGACGAAGTTGAAAGTTGGCAACATTCAGATAACTAACAGCCCTTGAGGAATTTGAAAATAAGTTGTTCACTCACTACACACGCATATAGTACACCGTACAGTTCATTAGTGGAACGCGTAGAGTAACAGCAGGAATGTACACACAGCGACCACCAGGCCGATGATGAGAGAGTCCCGCCGCTTGCGAGCGTTGATCCGATAGATTAAACTGTTCAGCATTGGGAATCTGGAAATTATATTAGGAATTTTTATACTATAATAAATAATCGTACGGCCTGGTGGTAAGCAGTTACCGTGGCAAAGGTCGCTAACCGATGACCCAAGTATAGCGGTAAGTTGATGTAAATGGAGGATAGCCAATAAATCCAATTCTTTCCTGCTTTTGTTTTATACTACTTGAGTGGCAAACAAGCATACGGCCCATCTGATGTTAAGCAGTTACCTTAGGATATGGCTAGCGAAACGTGTGGGATATTTTAGTTTGCCGCTTCTGAGGTGAACAGTGCTTCCTGGAAGAGTTCTGAAAACCTTACTTAGCAGCAGAAGTACTAGGATAGTATCTCAGTCAGGCCGCTTGCTCAGAATAAGAATTCTATGGTTATGGTGAGATAGTAAACAAAAAGATACCTGTTAGCAATGTTGTTGAATGTGGTCTGCATACGTTTGAATGTTTGCCGTTGTGACGCGAGGTGGTCCCGCGCCTCCATCGCTATGTTTATCTGCTCGTCCACCAATATGTGCGAACTGAAATAAATCTTTACATATATCCTGTTTTTTTGGTAACTAGTTAACCGCCTTCGCCTCTCTTTTAATAAGCCTTTTAAAATCGCAACAATACCGGCATAGGTACATAGCGAGGTACATACAGCGGGTAGCGACTTTAATTTTATCTTTATATATATATATTTCTTGTGTGCGTGTGTATGTCACCGAACTCTACTCTCTAGACGGCTGGACCGATTTTGATGAAATTTTGTGTGTGTGTTCGGGTAGGGCCCTGGATGGTTTAGATTCACAATTGGACCCGGTAGGTGGCGCTGCTGTCGGTATTTCGGTATTTTGTCGGTGTTCATGAGTGCGAAGTTGTTTTTTTTTTTAATAAATAAATATAATCCTTCGGATTCGAAGGTCTTTCCCATGTCATGATTTTCATAAATCGAAAAAGGAACAATTTAAAACAAAACAGTACCAACATATGCTTTTTTAAGATTGTTTCTCTTCCTGCCAGTATGCTAAAGCTATAAAATATATTAACCTGTGTAGATGGTTAGCCTCTTTAGTGTACTGGTCGCGGCGGCTGAGGCCGATGGTCGCGGCTGGAGGAGGGGAGCCCCCCCGCAGTAACTCCTCACGCTCGCGCCGAGCGTTTACTCTCGCAGACGTCTTAGAGAACTCTTGTTGATAGTCCTGTTATGCAGCAAACTTTTTAGAAGGAACTACTTATATTAATTAATCACTTAATCAAATTCTGATGTAATGCGAATGCGGTACGGACCCGTAAACAATGTCTCACCTCCTGTCTTGCTCTCTGTGCCCTACCACCTGCACTCTGAGTGACCTCTGCACAGCAACTGATATAGAGGTGGCAACATTTTGGACTTGAACAATTTAATTATTAATCATACCATCGACACAAATAAGAAGATGTTCTAAACGAGAATACTTAATGCTAACAGTATGACTCAGTTGATGAACAACCTAAGAATGGATATACCAAGCGCAGAGCAGGGTAGTTGCCCCTTTAGTCTTAAGCTGCAGTCTGGTTTCACATTCTTATGCAGCAGCATACACAAACTGAATTTGTTTGAAAAACATCTCTATAATAAACCACAAAAAATCTTTTGACAATTTGTTTAACAGTCATAAATTTCTGATGACGCAAATCCTTATTGTGGACTGACATGTCTCACTCGGCAGTTTTGTAATGAAGTATCCCTGGGATAGGACAGGATGATATATCCCATATACTACTACACTGCTGTGTGCAGTTAGTGGGCTGCGCGGTCTTCTGAAAGTGGAGGTTATTCCCTAGTTGTGTACCGACGTTCTGAGGTCCTATACTCGTGGGCTCATGGTTCCATAAGGTTATAAATATATATATGACTGTCTGTACTCACCATGAGTATTTCTCTATGCCTCTTGATAGTGTGCATTGTAGCCGTGCCACTCGGTGCCAAGTCTGACATTTTGTCATTTATAGATGACAACTGAAATATATAAGAATACATTGTGATTTATGTGTAATTATAGTTTACTAGCGGCATGTCCCCGCTTCGCACGGATGGACATATTGTTAGTTTTCATAGGTATCCAGTATTTTTTAAAAATAAAATATAGCCTTTATTACCTGCTAATAACATAGCTTTCTAATGGTGAAAGATGTTTTTAAAATTGGTGGCAAATCGTAACAAACAAACAAAATATCAAATCTTTCCTCTTTATAATATTAATTTAGATAAGGTATCTGAAAATAAATTTGTTGAGGGGTCCAAGACAGTAGGTTTAGTTGTCCACGGGATGTGCACGAGTGTCAAAGCTCGGTGTATCAATTGGTTACTCTGCTGTTAATCCTGGGTCACAGGAGTCACAGCGGTGGGCATGTGGGTGGGATTGTCCCGAAAAAAAAAGAAAATATATCTGAAAATAAATGAAAGAAAAGAAAGGGTATGTGCATAATGGGTGAATACTAAGTGAGTTTGTGGGATTGAAATGTGAATAAAATTATAAGTGGTCAACATTTATGTCCGTAAATTGTATAATTTTCCCCCTGGGATCTAGAGATCGTTACCTAGTACAAGAGTTGTCTTTTTTATATAAAGCGGTCAAGCCATCAGGAGTCATCAGATAATTAGAAAGATTTACATAAAGTAATCTACATACCTTTTGGTAATAGATAAGAATTTTATTCCTGCAACACTCTGGTTGAGAATGCTTCAGGCATTAAGTCGCGTTTATTCACCATTTTAGTATTTAACATATAAAATAAAAAGTAGGTACCTTGTTGAGTAACTGTTGCAGCTCCATAGACATAGTGTCAAACATATCATCACTGTTAATGAGTGGCACACTCTCGGAGCTGAGCCCTGAGCTGGCAGAGCTCACACCCAACTTGCTGAAAGCTACCAACTTCACATCTATATCATTCTCCAAAAGACGTGCTTGTCTTCTTAATTCTGTGAAATATTATAAATAGTTTTAGTTAGTTTTTTAGGTAATATTTGCAACTAGAGGTGGCCAGATTGAAATGCAACCGTAATTACGTTCTGCAGTCACACTTTTCCAAGTGCGCAATGTTTGTTAAAAAGGGATACAACATTTTATCTTCACATATTAATATAATATAGATTTACAGCCTTTTAGATTTTAAAAGCAAACTTTTATAATAGGTGATATGTACCCTAAACATAGTGTCAACAGCGTTATGTATTGTAACACTTTTGAGAACTTGAAATAAACTATAGGTGTTCTACCTAAAATGAGCTTTATTATCTACCGAGTATAAGCGTAACTTATACTTTCTAAGGACATTGGGTTTATTTACAAAGTAATCCTAGCCAGAAAACTAAAACATATGTAATTGTCAAATATAGGTATATAGGAATATGTGTAGCAGCAATAATTCTTGTCATTTCCAATTTGTTTGCAAGCTCATTGACCCTGAAATTAAATGTTACAAGAGAGGTAGGGTATCATGCTAGCAAGCAAGCCCAGCTGAGGAAGCACCTCCACCTTACAGAAGATCACTGCCACACAGCGATTTAGTTGTGTTCCTGTGTGTGAGTACAAGTCTTCAGTGCTCATTTAGGTATGTAATTTAAAAGAAACATTTTTATATCCACGGTATATTTCAACTTGAAGCTCTGGTGTAAAAGAATGGGTCAGAAACACACAAGTGATACCTCTGGTATTGCAAGCTTCTGTAGGCTACAGTTACTGCTTAGCATCAGGCTGTATGCTTGATTGCCACCCGAGTAGTATAAAAAAAGTATTAAAACCTTAATATATTTTGTCCATCAAGATTGGCCACCGTGACCGAAAGTAGTATACTTTTGGTCACGGTGGCATCTCTTGATGGACACTAGCTATCTGCACAGAAAATAATATAGTGCACAAGAATGTATGTGGGTAGCCTACAGGATAGGATCCCATAGGGTCGGAACGGTAAAAGCTAGCAGACACTTAGTTTCTTCTTTAAGAAGACCACTCCCACACTAGAAAATAAGGTCTGTGTCGCGGGGGACTTTACATACATACAACTCACATACACAAATTACACCAATACTCCATAAAAAATTGTCCTGCGTGGGAAACGAACTCACAACCTTGTGAACAGCATACTGCTGCCACTGGACCACCAAGGCAGTTAATGCAGTATAGTATATCATACCACACCAAGTATGTATGCAAACACAGGTGCACTTGTTATACCCTTATTCTCACAGTGCGATGGGATACAAAAGGAGGGAGATCAGGATTAGGACCAATTTATAAACATCTATAAGGCATCTATAATTCAATTACTTGGCAGAAAATGTGAACTGTTAACAGAAACTTTTTTTTGTAAACGAGGCTAAAAATCTTAGAGTTATTCTAAAAAAGGTATAATATGGTATAAGTATAATTTTGAATACAATGGTAGACTCTAGGTACAAGGCAGTATTGGGTACATTAACTCAAAAGAGTTGGTTACTAAATTCTTATGTGTAAGATATCTAAAAATATATACCTACTTAAATAAAGAGGAACGACAAAACAGTTTTGTTCATTTACTCTCTTGTTTAACTATTCATTCAGTAATATTTTTTTAATAATTGGCCTATTTCTTGCACTTACTTTTATAAACAAGCTTTTTAGTAAAAAAATGTTTATATTATTTATTTTCCTTCGTGTAATTTAGTGCAACTATTTCTGTAATATAAACTTAAGTAGGTAAATTGTTAGCTATTTCACTCAATAAGTTTTATGTTAAAAGTATTCTTCTTTTTCCTTTTTTTTTAACTTTATTCATTCTAACAACAGTTCTTCTACGGCATTATAATTTTCTTGATTTCTCATGTTGGTTTGATAAGTTTTACATTGCAACGTCACGAACTCCGAAAAGTGGACCGGTGCACAATAATAAAATGATGTAGGACGTAGGTACGCACCTTCCCATGACGAGCCCGTCATTGCAGACATTCTTCATAAAACTTATTCAAATATCAGAATAAACACTGGCTCTAAATAGTATTTCGCTTACTTAATAATATCATTTAAATTTCACTATTGTATTCATTCGAAACAATAAATAGTCAGTCTTTCTTGTGATGACATTTAAATGACTATTTGATTGTCACTTGTCATTATATTTCATTATAAACAATTCAATTCGTGTTATTTTTGCTTGACATAAGAAAGAGAAGACAGCCTGCCTTAACATAATTTTGTAAGTGCGAAAGAAACAACAGGATTAAGTCATGCTTAAAATATTATGTTTTTATTGTACTTCTCTGGGTCTGGGCACTTGTCATGCTTATGCATATTATTGCCAAAGAAAAATATATTTTTTTCTAACTAGTCTTTTTTTATAAGAATTTTATTTATTAAATACTCATAGCAAATACTTCTAAGTATTTGCTGCCTTTAGCTTAAACAAAGTCTGAAAACAAGAAGTTGTAGTATTTTAATAAAATGAAACTTGCCTAATTCGAAATGGAAAAAGTAGATAAACACAAATATCCTTTTCTTTCCTAGGGGACTTTGCTTTGCGAGAATGAGACAAACGTTGATCGACAGAGGAGAGCATATTGTTTATTTGTATTTTTGCATTAATTTTTTGATTTTGCAGACGCGAATTGCAAACAATTTAACAATGTTTTACTCAAATCTCCGCAACCATGTTTTGGTAGGTACATTTAGCAAAACACAAGTAAAATAAAATAATCTATTACATTACAATGCATTGCTACCTTGATACATAACTTGAACTTATTTCGATTATTCAAATTTGATATGAACCCTATGGCATAGCATTTAGAGCCTGTATTGGCTGCGGAAAGTAGTAGTGAACTTTATCAAACATATTCAACTATTACCTATCTCTTTTACACTTAGGAAATTGTAGGTGACTGAGATAGCTTTTATTCGCTCGCTCTAATTTCGTCACCCCACCCATAGTCGTGGTCTTTCTATCCTATTTGGTTTTGTAAGCGAGACCACTGGTAAATTTTAATGTAACTAACAAAATTAATGGTGTTTTCGTTGTGACACATTTGTTTAAACTTTCGTATTAAAATAGTGTGTATTTGCTAAGTGTTGGTTATCGCAAAGTGATCTTTTGTGTTCTAAAAATTATTATCGTACAACAAGGACGAAAACATCTTCGTAGTGCAGCCCAACATGGCTGCTTCTGCTATTGCCAATAAACTTCAAACTTTGAATTTCGACAAAATATGTCGAGCATGTTTGGAGATAAAAAAGGATATGAGACCTCTGTTCGAGCAGCTGACTGCGACAATGCTGATGGGCATTTCCAAAGTGCAGGTGAGATGACAAATTGTGATATTTTGGGAATATGTTTTGGTCTCTTTCGCACTTATGGTAAACCCCGTATGCAAGTATGGACAGCAAACGTCCTTTACATCGCGTCATCTTTGTTTAGAAGTCATCAGATATGGACAATTTTGAATTCCTGAGGTGCTACGTGAATTCTCGAAATTTTGTTGAGAAATGTCATTTGTTCTCTCTCTAACATACGCGTCGTTACGCATGATGATTGAAATGCCTTTACGTCAGCTTTTTAAATGTAGGTAGGTACCTATCTGATAGACTGAGATGGGTATGGAATCTGTATAGATGTGACATGATGTTGTCCTTTAGTAATTATATATTCCATTAGTAGGTAAACAGGTACTTACTGGGATTGGCGCGAATCTGGTATAATTTAAAAATTTAATTTAGTATTTACGGGGCCCGGAAAAGTAAAAGTAAGTATCCACTTTTTCCCGGCCCAGTAAAATCATTTTTTTTCCTGGTAGGTGCCTAGGTACCTACTTACTCAAAAGTTAAATTGTTATGAAAAACCATAAAAAACTACATTCTCATTATGTAGATATTTTGGTATAAGTACCTGCTGGCCTATCTACTATATCTACGCTATATACTAACGGCCCGCCTCTAATTCGCCGGGGCACGGTAATTATTACTGTGGCCGGGGTTAACTATTTTCTGTGTTTTTTCCGTAAGAACATTCTACAAAATAGGTACCTACTTACCTAGTACTTGCTAGTATTGTGCCTATTAAAAAAAATAATGAAATCGGTAAAGTTGTTCTCAGTTTAGTTTATTATTACCTATATGTCCTCCTAACCGAATTTCGGTCACGGCAGCTAATCTCAACGGAGACTAGACATCTGCGCGGGATCTGAGATATTATAGTGCACAAGTGTGTGCGCAAACACAAGTGCACTCTTTATTCCCTCACTCTCATAGTCCGATGGGACGGCAATTCGACACGGCCGAAGAGAGATCAGGCGTAGATAGACCGCCAATTTCCAAACCCCGGGCATCTATTATGAATTTCTAGACAGAAAAACCGAATATATTTTTTTTGGGGGCCTTAATTACGAACAACGGTGGATGTATCGACGAAGTGAAGAGGCGTATGGCAATTACCAGGTCTGCAATGGACAAGTTGAGGAAAACATGGACGAATCGCAACATAATATCCGGCTAGTTCAAGCACTTGTATTCCCCATATTCGTGTACGCCGCAGAAACGTGGACTATACGGGAAGTAGAGAAGAAAAAGATAAACGCGCTAGAGATGTGGAGCTGGAGGAGAATGCTCGGAATTCAGTCCACGATGACTGAATTCCGTACCAACGATTCTATACTTCGTGAACTCGGCATCAAGCAGCGTTTGTCATCTTTGGTACAGTCTCGTTTCCTCACCTTTTTTGGTCACGTATGCCGCCGAGGGCAGGCCTATTGAGCGACTTGTGGTCCAGGGAAAGGTTGAGGGTACCAGGCCACGTGAAAGGTCGCCTATGAGGTGAACTGACCAAATAAAAGCGGCGGTAAATACCTCGAACTCCGGCTCGAAAACAGGCGAACCCGGGACTTCATGATCACCAGGACTCTCACATCGACCACTGAGCCACCGAGTCAGTCAAAACTACCTATATAAAGTACTGCCACCTACCTGTATAAAGTAGCTAGGGTAATCATAGTATTCATAATTTCTGTATTATATTTAGCTGTTATTGTTAATTTTAAATACTTATTTATTAGGTCATAACTTTTATATAAACCTGTTTATCCAAAAATACGAAACCATGCGTCATTGTCAAGCCTGATATCTATAGCAGGTTTAAATTTCATTGCTCTAGGCTCAAAATCCAGGAAGGAAAATTAGGAATACGTTTGTATGGAAAAATGAGCAGTGATAGGCAACCGCTCTTAATGCGTCAAAAGTAGGTATAATAATATTTTTTATATTATACTAATTTATAACTAGGTGATAGGTAACTAGGTTTCTACTTACCGGTTTTTATAACAGTAAATATTATTTTAGTTGGGATAGGTACATACCTAATCTTAGATAATATACCTACATCCTATTAAAAAGCATTCACGCTGCACTCTGAGGCAGACGTGTAATTCGTATTTTAATTAATTTAAACTCGATTTGCCGCGCGATCACTAACATCGCAGAGCACCTTAGTTGCTATCTCCACAAAATCTGTGCCTGAAAAAGCTAAAAGCCAGCACGAAGACGATGGTTTTGTGAGCCAACAAGAACTGTTGCGGTTTAGCTCCGGCAGAGCCAGGCGTTAGTCTGCGCGTCGCGACGCCGAACACTCCTGTGTACATCTCTCGCCTGCATTACACCACTAAGGCAGAGGATATCGTGGAGAACGTCCGCAAGAAGACCAAGTACACGGCGAGAGTGCAGTTACTCGAGTCGCATAGTAACGTCTACTTTAAGGCGTTCGTGGTGCGAGTAGCGACATGTTTTCTGCACCTCTTCATGCAGGAGGACTTTTGGCCGCAGGGTGTAGTGTTCCGTCGCTTCCGCGGATAAGTGTCACCTGAAGGTACAGTGACATTACAGTGCAAGTGAATCGTTACTAACATAGTTTCTAAGTAATATACATATACACTAACAACAACAAAATTGTAATTACGTATGTTAGTCTGTAAGGTATGTATATATGGATTGTTTATAATAAATGATTATATTATTATGTCTCTCTTTGTCACGGGTATTTTTCCATTATCAAGAAGAATATCCGGGCCTTTGAAAGGCTTACACGGGGACATAGGTCCAGCACGCAGAGGGCCTTAGAGAATTTTAATCTAAAATGGGATGAGACACTTACTGAAGCCATACCATAGCTGCACTATAACAGTACAACCATGATACGACTAGAGTAGGTGTAGAGCTATTGTAACTCTATTTTGGTATCTAACATTGCTGAGCTATGGGGTTGAGTGTTTCATGGACGGGTTATAAAAATCTATAGAATAGAACGGCACCTGCCATTGTATCACTGACTTTAAATGTGGAAACGTAAATAAGGCAGACGGTGACTCGCCTATACACTAGATGGGCCCCTTGAAACTACCGACATGGGTCACAGCCCACAGGCATAAGGGCAACACTATAGTGCGCGGCTAGGGGTATGCGGTGCGGCGCCGGTTTCACCCGAGAGCGGGTTTCCCCGTAGTTATGCCCCTAAAAATGACACTTCTACCCCCGAGCATATAGCTCTGGCGACCCCTCTCTGATCGGTCAATTAAGGCAAGCCAGAGCTGAGAGTCCTGCGGGCGCTCTTGTCAGTCCACTCAGGACAGCCAATATAGGCAAGCCGGAGACGAGGCCCTGACCGACTCTCTGGGGCATCCGAGACCGCAGTGTCGCCACTCACATTCAGCCACAAGCTGCCACAAGCTGCTCTGCGGGTATATTATTATTATTATTATACCTAGTAGGTAGATACCTAAATTACTTACCTATAAAAAAGTTTTTATACCATCCCATACGCATTTCTAGTTTTTCACGTCGCTTCCTTGAGTCAAACTCACAGTAGTGGATCAATAAAATAGATCCTGATCTATTTCTGTGGTCAAATTGGATTGAAAATGTAGCGAGCTAGGTCGCCACATTTTTAATCTAGTTTGACCCAAGGGGCTAGCACAGGAGAGAGCAGTTTCATTATGCTTTAGCTTACTTTGTTTTTTTTATTTCGTAGGTGGAAGTAGGAGACGGTCTGCCTTCTCAGCTATGTTTGCAGTGCGTGCACCAGATATCGCGATGCCATGCCTTCAAAGATATGGCGGAGAGAAACGACGTCGCGCTCCGGCTACACGCCAAGGTGCTTGCTGAGCAGGCCTACAAGAGAGAAAAAGCGGAGGTGGGTACTGATGTGGCTACTATAAAATTGATTTTGTACATGTATCTAGTAGTGATTCGCACTACTAGTTTTTAATAAAATAAATAGGTAGGGTAAATTTAAATTAAAAATAACCACAGCGCACAATAAATCGCATAGGTACTTACGCAAGAATAAAATGGCGTAGGTAAATGTGATATTCTTGATTCTTTGACTGGCCTGTTGGTCTATTGGTTAGTGACTCTGACTGCTACGCCGGAACTCGTGGGTTCGATTCCCACCTAGGACAAATCTTTGTGTGATGATCACGAATGTTTGTTCTGTGTCTGGGTGTAATTTATCTATAATATGTATATATTTAGAAATATACCTAAATATAACTATGTTTATCAGTTGTCTGGTTACATAGTACAGGCTCTGCCTAGTTTGGGATCAGATAGCGATGTGTGAGTTGTCCCGAAAATATTATTATTATGTGTCTCTTTGTCACGGGTATTTTTCCATTATCAAGAAGAATACCCGGGTCTTTGGAAGGCTTACACGGGGACATAGGTCCAGCACGCAGAGGCCCTTAGACAATTTTAATCTAAAATGGGATGAGACACTTACTTACTGTAGCCATACCACAGCTCCACTATAACAGTATAACCTTGATACGGCTAGAGTAGGTGTAGAGCTATTGTAACACTATTTTGGTATCTAACATTGGTATTTATTATTATTCTTATAAAAAAGCCTATACCTACCTAATATTTCTCATATTACTTTTTTTTATTGAAATTGCATATTATGGTGCGCCATAAATATGGGACCGCCTAGCTAGACTATATTTAAGTAAACATATAATAATTTACAAACATATTTTTTTGTGAATGCACAGAAAGAGGATCTGCTGAACATTAATTGTACGGAGCCATATATACAATACATGGAAGTGCCTATAACCAACACTAGTCAGATCCTCGATGGGTTCTTCAACGCGACGCCTGAACATACACCCACATCCGTATCTGAAGAAGAGGTCAAGGATAACTTCGATAATCTAAAGGTATGAACAGTGCCTACTTTCTTACTCGTCTTCGTTCTTTCCAGTTGTATTTACGCACAATTTGTAATCTTGACCGGACCTTACCTATTCAGCGAGCGAGTGTTACTATTCCAGCCAACCTAGTCAGTTCCAGAACGTTAGCAAGTGTCTATATAGTGACTTCTGAGGGTCAGCGCAGACAGAGAGCAATAATCCCGGCGCGGTCCCGGGCATTTTCTTTACGGATCGCGTATGATTCCCGCATATCTTCGGGGACGCGCGAGCATTTGTTGTCAGGTTTAAGCATTTATGCATTTTATTGTAATAATTTTAAAGTTTTTTTTCAAGTGCGTTAATAAAATCCTCTCCGCTGCGCTCCGTTCCGTCTGCGCTGAGCCTTAGTAGGTAAGAGTCCCGTCAGTACGCTCACATTTCCTGATGGTCCTATATTGTTTAAGAAGGTTGTGCGATACCTCGTTGGAGGCTGTCGGTATCCATCCCTTTCAAGTGTGTATGTATCCAGCCTAAATTGTTGTTCCTCTCGTTTTTGTGCAGTAGTGTCAAGGTTTTTGGCCTGGTGTTTGCAGTCGATAGTATGCTCTTCATGTTTTGCATGTTATCTATTTGTATTTTCTGTCGCGATTTAAACTAGCACGCAGCGTAGAATGTCGTAGAAGGTCCCATGTTGCTTGGGATCTACCGAACATTCCGATGTTCCAATGTTATTGTATAACGCATGCCGTGGCAGCCTTTACATAAGGCAGCACTTTATCATGAACCTCCTACCCTGTATTGTTTGAATGTTTATAAGTGTATGCTTTGTTGTTTGTCCATAAATAAATAAATACTCGTAAAACATAGTTGCGGCAACATGGTTGTGATAGCTATACATATTCTTATCCTTTCAAAATATAGGCGTAATAATAAATAAATAAGAAATATAGGTACCACGTTATAATTAAATCTTAGATTTTGGGCATAATTATATTGGGTAAATTCAGCATCGTCTACATAAATCTGATCTGAACCTGTATATTTTTTAGCATGAACCGACGCCTGCTTCATCGAAAGACAAAGATGGCTTAAACTCGGACGAGGAGAATTACCTTCAGCTGGTGGTGTTCCAAGCGACATCGACGGTGTCCCCCGGGCGGCACGTGTGCAACCTCTGCCACAAGGAGTTCAAGCACCCGCGCTGGTTGAAGCAGCACATGAGATCACATACTAACTGGATAAAAGCGAACTGCAAGAAGCCACCCATGTGTCCGCTTTGTGATAGAACTTTTAAGGTGAGTGTTGTACAATAGGATAGGAAAATGTTTCTTTCAAAACACATCGCTAAATAAGCTCTGAAGACCTGTACTTACACACAGGAGCACAACTACACAGCTCTGTGTAGTTATTTGGCTGTGGTCTTCTGTATTGTATGGTTTACTTTCTTGTAAATGTGTTGGTATCTTTCACGTAGGCATCCCCATGTAAGCCAGGCGGACTATAGGAGACCACAGCCAAATAACTACACACAGTGGTGTTGTTGTGTTCCTGTGTGTGAGTACAGGTCTCCAACACTCATTTACCAGTACTAATGCCCATTTTTTCTCCGGGCTTAAGCGTAATGGAAAACATATTTTCCTAATGCAAGCATCTTTTGAAGGTTCACCTTTCGTGCAAATATTAGGTACCTACACCTACTTCAATCGATATTTTTTAAATAAAATTATTTATTATTAAAAATGTTGTTTTCAGGGTCCGGGCATGCTCAAGATGCACATGCGTACTCACGAGCAGCGCCCTCCAAAACAACCCACTTGTTCGGTGTGCCAGCGAACTTTCCCGACCAAGACATTACTCTACCGTCATAGACAAACTCACTTTGAGCAGAAGACCCACCAGTGCACGGTGTGTGACAAGAGATTCTATAGCGGCTACGCGCTGAGGTCGCACATGGCCAGGCATCGCGGGGAGAGGCCTTATGTATGTTCGACTTGCAATAAAAGCTTCTACAACCCTACGGACTTGAAGGTAAGGCCTTTTTAAAAATATATCTTATTGTTTAATTGTAAGTACAGTCAGCGACGCGACTGACTTGCGTATTCATGTTTGCGTATTATTTATTCACTTGTGCTTATATGGTGCCACTCGCGGGTGGATTGCCACTTGAATGTTTTGAAAATTCATTTATAACACACACATACATAGTTTATTGTATTAACATTAGTCTCTCCACTCCCCCAACTGAGGCAAAGGGCCAATTTTACTCCTAAGACATAAATAATTGTATGGAAATCCGTGATTTACGTAAAAGTCGAAATAAGAAAATTTCCTTAATTTCTCATGGATCCCATGATCAAAACTGGATTTCGTAAATATGAAACAAAGTGTTTAAAATTGGTTCATAAATGACGGAGTAATGCGGTAAAAAAAAGAAAAACATACACAAATTGATAACCTCGACTTTTTTGAAGTCAGTCTTAAAGGAACCCTTATTGTGCGAAATTGTCTGTCTGCTTTTTTAGCACCGCCATCATTATAAAGTAGAATTTAAAAGTTTGTATGTGCAGATTTGTAGAATACTATACATTTATTTCGATAATAATAATATATTCTAAGAACAAAATATTGAGTAAATTATGAATGAATTTAACATATTAATCGTTAATCGCCATAAAACGATGTCATTGACATGACACCACAATCTAATTTGCGGAATCTTTCGTCTTCCTCATCTTTCACCTTGAAAGCATCTTCAAAAGCTTTTTTTGTCTTCGCTGACAAAAAAGTCGGAAACTCTACGTTAAATTTTAGGATCAAATTACCCTTTGCTTTTTTAGGGCAAGCGGGTAGAGGTAGTCCCTCATCCTCTATAATCTTCTCATAAGTGGGGGTGACAACGTCTGTAATCTTGACTCTTATTATCCTGTCATCTAGAGATCGCAGTGTCACCATAAACCCACATAACGCTTCCTTCAAGCTTATGGTTCGTGTATAGAGCAGGTCACTTAACCCTGACCTCAAGTAGGTATCGTGAGGGCGATCTTCTGTAATGAACACTACATCAGCAGGTATCCTTGTAGGACCCTGGTCCCCCTCTTCTTTGAATATCACCTCTGTGTTTGGATATATTCCGGCTTTAATCGGTATTGAGAGGATTTTTTCTCGTAGTTTTAACTCAGTACAGGTCTCATCCGTAAATACCAACCTTTGTATCTTCATTTTCTTTAGTCCTCCTTTGTAAACCTCCTCTAGAGAGAGTACGAGAGGTCGAATTATAGTCGTGTCCTTTTCTTTATAGCCTTTTCCTAGAGGAGATTCGAACATAGGTGGCGGGTTTTCATAGTAATCTAATAAGTCTGCATAAGGATTAGAAGTGCCAAAGAACTCGTGAAAGGTTCTTAAAGGTTCACCATGATAGGTGTACGGTTGGATGTATTCTTTAGGTCCAGGAACTCCTTTTTTAAGTCCTTCTTCGCCGTACTGGTCGTAGACGGCTCGTCTTTTGTGATCCACTAATACCTCATATGCTTCAGCTATTAGAGCAAATATTCGTTTTAAATTCTCGTCGTTGTCGCATTTTTCTGGATTGTACTTAAGCGCTAGACGCCTGTACGCTTTTTTTATTTCCAGTTGATTACAAGACCTCTTTACACCTAAAATACCGTAGTAATCGAAACCCATAGTTGATTTTAAAAGTAACAAAATTGTATTTGTAAAAAAAACTTCAGTAAAACGCGTGTTGGACTAATTATTACGTCAATTTGACAATTTTGCCTAAATGACAGTTAGTTTTTTTTAATAAAACTGTAATTAACAAGAAGCTTACAGTATGAGTTATAATACAGTAGTAAAAAAAGGATAGCAATTCCTATTGTCATATCACTTTCTCTATGTTATTATATTACGAAAAGTATACATCTCGCTCTTATGTTACAACGTGTGCCCTTTGCGCAGGTGCACTGCTCCCCACCGTCTCTGCGCCTTCGGGTAATTCTAAGTTTATCAGACAGAGCCACAGCAAAGCGTAGCCGGGTTTTATGTGCCTACTAAGCTGCGTGTGTCTGTAGGCGTTACGATCGCTTCGCCAAGTTATTATAACATAAAAAAAACATTTTTCCAAAATTGCCAAAAATGAATCAAAGAGATTTTTATTGCTATTTTTCTTGTAGGTGCATTTCCGCCTCCACACCGGTGAAAAGCCGCTAAAATGTTCCGAATGTAACAAAACATTCCGTCGTCACTCGACGCTGTGCCAGCACATGAAGAAGCACCGCGGCATAAGAAACCATATCTGCACAGTGTGCAACAAGGGCTTCTACGAGGTGTCCAAACTTAACGCACATATGAGGGTGCACACCGGTAAGTGTCACAATTATGGGTCGCTATTTCTCTCTCATTTTCGAGCATCGACGATACAACGTAGACGCCCAACGGAATAATTTTGTACCGAGGTACCTACTACGTTCTGATTAGACAGGCCGGAGCGTAATTTTTTTTATTCTTATGAATGGCATTTTTGTGAAAAAAGTAATTTTGCGAAAGGGCACTTTCCCACTCCTCCTACCTCCTTGAGTGAGCAGCCAAAGTAAAAGCAAACGTGTGTGACGCAGGTGAGCGCCCTTACGAGTGTCAGTTCTGTTCGCGCAAGTTCGCGCAGCAGTCGGCGCTGATCTACCACCGGCGCACGCACACCGGCGAGAAGCCCTACACCTGCAAGCTGTGCTCGGCGCGCTTCACCACCTCCTCCGCCAGGAACAACCACATGATCACTCATACTGGGAACAAGAGGTAAAATGATCTTAGATCAGAGGTTTAACGCTCTCGAAAATAACTGGCGATAGTGCTCGTGGTTTCTGATACAATACTCAGTAAAGTAAAGTTAAAAAGGTAAGTTGTACTCAATTAAGGTTTAGCAGGCCGGTTAATTCACTACTGCGGCACTGGTTTTGACTGTTGTCCCCACCATCCGGGTAATTATTATTTTGCATCTTTTTAAAGAATTCAATGAATACTGACATTCTTTTATTTTACTGTTTCAGCAAGATGTTTTATGGCTTTTAGTTCTAGACTGCCTTGGTGGTCCAGTGGTCGCAGTATGCGCCTGCTGTGCACGAGGTTGTGGGTTCGATTCCCACACAGGACAAAACTTTGTGTGACTCACAAAGAGTTGTTTTGAGTCTGGATGTAATTTATGTCCGTTAATTGTATGTTTGTAAAGTCCCCCGCGACACAGAGCTTGTTCTCTAGTGCGGGAGTTGTCTTTTTAAACAGAAAAAAAAAAAAAGTTGTAGGCCTTTCTAGGATTCGTTTTGCCATTGTCATGTTGTCTCCATACACACATCTGATGGTAAACTGTTGGCCACATCTTTTGTGCTCATAGTATGATATGTTTTAAAGGAAGAGCTGGTGATGTTGACAGATGGTATTTGTATGTATCAGGTTCGTATGCCCGGTGTGCTTCAAGGGCTGCACGTCCCGCACAGAACTGCGCGTGCACGCGAGCAAGCACACGGGCGAGAAGCTGTTCGAGTGCTCGCACTGCGAGCAGCGGTTCAGCTCGGCGTCGTACCTCGCCGTGCACCGGCGGTACCACACCGGCGAGACCAAGTACCAGTGCGTGGAGTGCGGGAAGGGTACGTGCCGACGGTATCGACAATCGATATGCAACCGTCAAAACACCACACGCCTTCTTTAATAATATCTATATTTTTTATTTATATATCTATATTTTTTATTTTATTTATATACTCATATTCTCACGCTACTTTATAACATCCTGTTTAATCCTTCTACCCCCTCATATTTAAAAGAACGTTTTCAGTTCCTGAATGACACACATGGAAAGTCCCTGAGATCATCGGAAAACTTAAGGCTGGCAATACCAATGCATTCCACAAAATTCTATGACAAATCCTTTACCGTAAATGCTGCTCGTTTGTGGAATGCATTGCCAGTCGCTATTAGGCGAGCACAGACCATATCCTCTTTTAAAAAAATGGTTTACGAACATTACCTTCAGCGTAACTAAAGAACCTAAATTCTTCTTTCTTATAGATATTGTATATGTAATAAAATTTGTATCTTTTTATTTATCTATTACATTAATTGTTTGTACCTAATGATGTAGGTAAATTGTTATTTATTTGTGTAGGTATATGTATTGTTTATAACGACATAATATTATATATGTATGTATAGTTCTTAATAGGTATTCATTTGTACCTAATTATTATTTATTTACCTTCTTTCCTTGTATTTATAACACCAAAACCTCCCACTACTTTTGCTTTATTATATTTAATTTTCTCTTCTGTCCATCCAAAGGTTGCCTGGCAGAAATTGCTTTTAGCGATAAGGCCGCCCATTGTACATAAATGTGTAAAATAATATCTGTATCATTAATGTAACTGGTGTACAATAAAGAGTTTTCTATTCTATTCTATTCTATATTTGCCATCAGGTTATATGGAATCGAGCTCGTTCAAGAAGCATATGAAGACTCACGCTAAGCCAGAGTCGTCCAACTCTGAGAACAGCGCGGAGAGCCAGCACAAGAACGACTCGAAACAATCTACTGACGACCAGGAACAAGTACAGCAACAAGGTATATGCACGCTCATAGTCAACTTATGTTGTACTTAATTACATATGTTTGTGTGATCATGTTTATATGACTATTATTGAATTAAGCACAGATTCAAGTTGGTGGTTGGCTTGCTTCACTCCTGTCACCTACTATTCAGCTAACTTCAATTATTTTTCGGTTTTTTTGTTTTTTTTTACAATTTGTACACAATATTTTTACTGTTATAGATAACGTGTCTTGTAATAAATTTACAAGACACGTTTTTCAATTACCTATTATAGTAATAATCCTTTTCATATACTTGTCTTAGCGCAAACTCAAGTTCAAATCCAAGTACAAGCCAATGAGCAAGTCCAAGGTCAAGCCGAGGCCAGCACGCCGCAGAAGAAATACAAATGCGGTATTTGTGTCAAGACATACATGTACCTGCACAATCTTAAGAAGCATATGTTGCTGCACGCGCAAGTCAGTATATATATTTTATTTATTGACAGTAAATTACTATAGATAGCTATATATATACAGTCGTGGTCAACTAATTAGGGACCTTCAAGATAGTGAAGAGCTATAACCGGTTATGTACATATAATTATAAAACCCTATTGATTTCTAAGCACCTATTATTTTCATAATTTGGTCCGATTATAATGCTATAAATGGCTGTAAATAAAAGATTAATTAAATCGAAAAAAGTATTTAATATCAAAGATTAATCATGTATTCAATTTTAATGTATAATTGTGTAGCTGGACATTTAATTAAGGACAGTAACGTATAGTGAAAAATAGAGTTAAACAAAACTAATAATCTGCAGTATTATAATATTTTTAACAGCTCCATTCTATAACGTGTATAATCAGTACCCAGTAGCAAAACCTTTGTTATTAATTACCGCTTGACACCGATGTGGCATAGACATTATCAGTTTCTGACATGTTTCGACAGGAATGTTTGCCCATGCCTCACAAAAAGCTTCATTAAGTTCATCTAAAGTTGTGGTACGATAAGTGGCAATTTTTTTCTTGATTTCGTGCCAAAGGTGCTCAATTGGGTTGAGGTCCGGGCTTTTTGCTGGCCAATCTAGCACCGATATTGACTGACTGTTAAGAAATGACTTGACTGAACGGGCGGTATGTTTCGGGTCGTTATCCTGCTGAAACGTCCATATAATAGGGAGATGTTCCTTAGCATAGGGAATCATAGTTTCCTTCAATATTGCCTTGTATTGATGTTGGTCTAAGTTACCCTGAACTTTCCTCACAGGTCCCACTCCACGTCCAGAAACCCCACATTTTAATGTTTCCACCGCCATGTTTCACCTGCTTTTTTGTGAATCTTGGATTCATTTCCGCTTTTACAGGACGCCGTACATATTGCCTTCCATCTGAAGAAATCAAATTTACCTTGGTCTCGTCAGAGAACAATACATATTGCCATTGGGCATAGGTCCAATGACCATATTTTCGTGCAAACGCCAAACGAGCATTTCTATGTCTTTCTTCAACAACGGTACTTTGCGAGCCACTCTTCCGAACAAGCCTGCTTTTACCAGACATCGTCGAACGGTCCTCGCTGATACACCGGCTCTTTCGTCTGCCATTCTATATTAATTAAAAACTTCGTGTTTAATTAATATAGAACCTAGAAACGGATCTTTCTTAGCTAACCTGGTTATCATTCTATCTTCTTGCGGAGTTGTTTTTCTCGATCTTTTTGTTCTGGGCACATTCAAAGCTGTGTTATTGCGCCTGAAATGTTGCACTGCATTGCATAATATAGATAGATAGATAGATAATTCTTTATTGTACACCATAAAATTACAAAAGCTTACTTATAATAACGAACAGTTAATAATGCAATACAATGGGCGGCCTTATCGCTAAGTGCGATTTCTTCCAGGCAACCTTGGGATGGACAGGAATGACCAGAACGCTTAAAAAACAAGTGATGGTGTAGTTTATATTATTTACACTTATTTAAACAGGTAAATACAATATTACATTGTAAAAATATACATACATGTATAATATATATAGAACAATACATACACATTTAAATACATACATATTCCTATACTAAAAAGAATTGCTTACGGACTTTTATTCATTCTTTCAGATAGTACTTTTTTAACATAGTTTTAAATATATTAAGAGATTGTGCTTATTTCTATTGGTAATTTATTCCACAAACGTACGGCTTGGGCAGAAAAAGATTTATCAAAAAAGTTTGTAGAGTGAGTTGGCATCTGTAGTCTCAAATTATCAGACGACCGCAAGAACCTCGAATGTGTGTCATGTAGGAACTTAAAGCGTTCTTTGAGGTAATTGGGAGCAGTCGGATTAAACAATACATTATATAGTAATGTGAGAATATGAGTATTCCTGCGAAGACGAATTGGAAGCCACTTGAGTTTGTTGCGAAATTCAGAGACATGATCATATTTGCGCAAGCCAAATATAAATCTTATACAAAAGTTTTGGAGACGCTCAAGTTTATCAAGTTGCTCCTTATTAATATAGTTTTTGAACAATTTAAATGTTGTGCTATCTTTCGGTATGACCAACCACGCTCGACAAACTTTAAGATAATTTTTCGTAGTGTTGGATTGCAACTTTTATTTTTGCCCATTTTTCTTCAAAATAATTCTCAAAACTTAAAATTCAAAATCTGGATTGCCCCCAAAATTACCACGAAACATTAAGAGAAAAAATAAAAAAGTATTAAGATTCAAATTTTGATATTAGAACACAATACCTCAGTGTCCCTAATTAAATGGCCAGCCAGCATTCGTTGAACAAATACCACTATGATAATCTATCAGCTATACTGTAAAGAGGTTTAATGTTTAAGAAGTTGTTATTGTTTGTATAATCGGGCACATCAATGACTATTGTACTTACATGTAAAAGATATGGAATATTGTTAAGACTCATTGGAAAATAAACAATTAATTCACAATTTGGCTTAACTAGAGATTGTCCCTAATTAGTTGACCACGACTGTATATATATATATATTCGTGCAAGGGAAAAGTCCTTCTATAAAAAATATGTAGCTGACCAAATATTATATAAAAAAAAGTTGGACCCCGGCATCATAGAGATATTTCATTTGAACAATGTTGTTCTACCGCAGGAACGTGCCCGCAACCCTGAACAAGTAATCTTCCTCCAACAACAGCAGCAGCAGCAACCTCAACAACAACAACAGCAGCAGTCCCAGCAGCAACAACAACACCAACAGATGCAGCAGCACCAGCAAGTTCAAGTGCACCAACAACAGGCTCAAGTGCAGCAGCAACAGGTTACTATATATATGTGCTATTGTTTGTTAAACACTTTAATCGTTTGTTTACCACAGTAGAATGCGTGCGAACCATGAGCTGACCATGACCATGACCTACAGGTACAACAACAACAAGTGCAACAACACCACCAACAACAGCAGCTGCAACAACAGGCGGTGTTGCAAGTAGGCAACGTGCAACACCAGCTCGCCGTGCCGATACATGCCCAGCACGTGCAGCAGGGGATCACTGTCTCGGGAGTGCAGGTACCAATGCACAGTGTTCCCAATTATTGTCTTATATACTCGCACTCGCTTACTTATATTACAATTTACTTTAACCTTATCGATAGGCACCATATAACTGGGTTGCTTCGATCCCCGACGCAAGTGAAATTAAAACATTTATAAATGCAGTTTGTTTTATAATAATATAGTATTTACCTATTAACTTTCTAATATAGTCTGCTATATTTAATATAGAAAAAACTTTCCTTACAACAGACCGTATTATTTTGATCCCCCCTGTATAATAATGTTAATGCTCTCTGCATTGATCTCGATAAATGCTCGAGGACATAAATGATAGGTGTGATAATTGTTTGTCCAGGGTCAGCACCCGTACCCGGTGATCTCGTCAGTGCAGTCGCTACAACTACAACAAACACAACAACAGGTGAACCTGCTATAATTATATTCACACTTGCTCTATGAGCTTGTTCATGCACGTCGGTAATAACATGCCGACCTATTATAATTTTTAACTTTTCAACTGCCAGATCTATAGAGCCGCATGTCAGTTACTTACCTGACACTGAACTGAGCCCTCCTCAATATAACATTGTGCTATAATTACATTACAATATGTTACAGCAACAGCCGCAGCAACTGCAAGTGCAAACGATACAAATCCACCCACAACATCAACCTATACAGATACATGTAAGTGAGCTTAATCATTATAATTATTATCTTTACAAAGTAGTGTACGCTTAGATCTTTTAAACTACGCAAGGGATTTTAATGCAGTTTTCAGCAATAGAAGATAGTGATTCAAGTGGAAGATTTATAATATAGGTACATGTTATATTTACATAAAAATAAAATAAATACCGAATCGAAGCGAGGGCGTGTCGCCAGTATATCTATATTTAAATATATAGAGGAAATGTAGGTATCGTGCTAAATAAGTCTAATTCATGAAACGATAATGACCAAATACTCGCTAAATACGTAACACCATGGTCGGTGACTTCTCCTGTCATTGTATTGTGAATGTTCCTCATCCATCTAGTACATATATGTAATAACAGTGGGACATATAACTTATATATTATATCCTGTGTGTGTGTGTGTGTGCGCAGGCGGTGGGTGTACAGCAGGTGCAACAGCAACAGTTGCACGTGGCCACCTCCTCGTGCCAGACCATGCTGCCCAACATATTACAGGTATGTTACCATTGTTGTGCCATTTTAGTATCCATCTCAGCCATAAGACGTCCACTGCTGGACATAGGCCTCCCCCAAGGTTTTCCACATCATTCGGTCCTGAGCTGACCTTGTCCATCGGTTGCCCGCGACCTTTAGGTCGTCGGTCCACCTTGTTGGAGGCCTGCCCGCGCTGCGTCTTCCAGTTGGTGGTCGCCACTCTAGAACCTTTCTGCCCCAACGGCCATCGGTTCTGCAAGCTATATGCCCTGCCCATTGCCACTTAATTGAGGCAATACGTTTTAGTATATACATATAATATAATGGATGTACATTGTTGGCAGTTACAACCGGCGACAGTGGCAGTGTCTGGGCTGAGCCAGCAGGAGCTGGGCGGAGTGACGCACCGCATCATCCTGCAGCCGCAGCCCTCGGCCACGCACCCCGCCGTCTACACCATACATCACTGAGGGATATGGACATCTTTATAAACTTGTTTTATGTATGCTGGACACTTTTCTATTTGGTGACGAGGTCATCCTAGTTAATTCTTTAGCCTTACTAGCCGTCACGGTGTTCTTCTTTGTGTGGAAGCTTCGAGGCCCCAGGGCTCGATTGTGATAAAGACATGGTGACATCCTGACACATCTTTGGGTGTGATACCATGACTCCTGCCCTCACAAGTTCTCTACTTCACGGTAGGCAGAGTCTTGGCTGGTTCTGTTGATGTCTTTGACTCCCAATTTTAGCAGAGAAGTAAGCGATAGCTGCCACTCAAGTACACCTGTAGTGCCAAGGGCACTGCCAAAGTTAGTGCTCTCTCTCGAAGCTAGTTACACTTGTCGTTACGGTCGGGAACCACTGCAGCGGGTAGTATAACCTCTGCAGCGCCCTGACACCGTACAACGGCGGTAACTTAAAAGTGGGATAAGCGCCCGGCCACCGTTCTACGGTTATCTCTACCCGTTTCAGAAATGGCACAATAAAATGCCTTAAACTATATCTATCCTCTTCGAATTCATAAGAAATTGAAGCTAATAAAATGAGACGGCAATAGAATACAAACATATGCACACTTTTGTTGTTTGTTAGTACAGAAACGAGACCAGAAAGTTTCACAAGTTTATGAGTATTTTTACAAATGTTTGCAGTGATTTCTTTGAATCTCAGTAATCATTAGAAATATGTTGTTTACATATTTTAATTTCTTACTTTTTGTAGTTTTTAAGGATTCAAGTAATTTGCAGAACAACCGATAGTTTTATAGCTACGGCCTTTTTTTCAGCGACGATAGGTTTTGCAAATATTTTTTTTTTGTCGAGTAATAAAAAATCTGTCGGCTCTAACCAATTGATTTGTTAAGATAAGACTTGTAAATGAGTTTAAAATCCACCAAAACACATAAATATAACCAATAACCTGATAGATTTGGCCAAAGAGGCATTCGAACTCACATCTGTTGAAACAACAAAATAGCTTTTATGATCCCTTTTGTTAATTATTTCTGTCGATAAATATTGAGTGTAAAGGGTAAATTTCGATTGATATGAATAAAATAACTAATTGGTTATATTATATAAGCTTTTTTATTCATGAATTAGTTTATTTTGATTTCCATAAGTCGTTTTTTGAAAACTTCGTCAAAATTAACACATTTCTCTGATTCGATCGACTATAGTATTTCCATTTAAAGATAAAAATTAAATATATTACTTTATAAATACTGAAAATTTAATCTAGATTTCAAATATATATACTTTATAATATGTATGCCTATAAATTTACGACGAAATTGGCGTTTGAACGTTCTCCGCTGATGTTGCTTCGCGTACAAAATTCGAACTGGGCGCTTGACGTCATATTGACATTTTACATTTGGGCGCTCGAGAGGACTAGAGCAAGTGTAGTAGTGGAATAGTTATGTACAAGATGTAGTTATATTATGAGAAGTAAAGTCTTATCGCACTGGTGCCTGATCGCGTTAGAGATGTTCCATTTTATATTTGAATTTGCGTGTATAGTCATTAGCAATAATAATTGTGTAGACAATGTGATTGTACATTGAGCCAACTTATTATACACAAAGGGTAGTGTTAATAGGGCAGGTGTGAGTATAGAACATGTTATTATATAATACTTATATAGTATGTATTTCTGTTGATAAGTCTTAGTTTTGTTGTTTAGTTTCTACCACACAAGCAATATATCTAGTGTACCTTACTACGAAATGTTTTATATAAATAAAATATTAAATATGTATGTCTGTGTGTTTACTTACTCTATCGCCCACAACGTGATGATCATTTCTCGCCAGATAAGTGATGTGACGACAACGACAGTCACTACATCGATGGTAGGCTTCATCGACAGTACAGCATATCGATGGTACACTGCATCGACAAAACAACTTTAATATTTATAGTACCCATTTATAAAAAAAACAATCACACAATAAGTTCGCATTCGTTAAGTACATAGAATTATTTTTATTAGTTACGATGCAGCGTACCATCGATATGGTGTAATGTCGATACAACGTATTAACTATATGATGTAGGTACTGTTGATACAGCGTACTATCGATTTGGTGTACTGTCGATGTAGTACACTATTGGTTTGGGATATTGTCGATTCATTAACACGTCAATAAAAAAAATTCAATACAGCGATCTGATCACGACTAAACAGATCTCAATAACATTTTGGCAAGGAGATAGATGGTATATTAGATAAGTAAGGGCATGGGTACTTTTTTCAACATATAGTATGAAATAAAACTGGAAGCAGTGTGTGAGCGCACCAACTGTTGCTGTAAGGTGCAATATAAGTGGTAACAATAAAACAACCAAGTACAAACTTATAATTAAAATTTAATTACTTTAAAATTAAGATAATATCTAAATCAAATTAATTCATTATTAATTATAATAATATCTGTGAATGAATACACACAATGACCTGAAGTTTCAACGATGCATACAAAAATGATTACACAATATTTCGGTACTATGCTACGAGTACATACTGTTCTCTTTAGTTTATCTGTAGTGTAGTATATGTATACATGCTTCTTTATAATAACAAATAAGTATGCTCCTTAACAGCAAGTTTTTTTTTTTAAAAAGAACTCCCGCACTAGACAACAAGCTCTGTGTCGTGGGGGACTTTACAAACATACAATTAACGGACACAAATTACACCCAGACTCAGAACAATTCTTTGAGGATCACACAAAGTTTTATCCTGTGTGGGAATCGAACCCACAACCTCGTGCACAGCAGGCGCATACTGCGACCACTGGATCACCGAGGCAGTCTCAAGTTATAGTCTGTCTTTTTGAACTTTGCCTCATTTTTGCCAGCCGTATTGTGTTATGAATATCTCATGGTGACCCTGCCTACTGTGAACGTACGTTATTGAAATAATAGCCCTATTTTTCTGCAGTCGAGGAAGACCATATATTCATAAGTTTTAACATTTTTGCCAGCCTTATTCTGTATACGGTTGACAAAAATGAGGCAATCAACATAGACAATAATTTGATACACTTAAGGAGCATACTAATATTTTTATATGAAGGAGCGTGTTTATTCTACACTACATATCTTTCTCGCATATTATCCTTTTTATTTGCGTTAACAAAGCATAGTATTTGGCACATAAAACCAAGTATTTACATTAAATAAAGTTATAAACCGACTACTGTGTCATACATTTGTTAAAAAACTTCGACACAAAGCTCAGCTGACATACAATGATATTAAGGCCACAGAGAACTACCTTTTAAGTAAAAAAAAACAAAATAAAATGATATTCCTACTAAGGAGAAGAACCGAAACCATGCTAACAAGTAAATCATCACACTCGCCTACTCCTACTCACACCACAAATACAGCCTTAATACATTTCCAAAGCTGAAGCACCGGCGCAATCAATCAGTACGCAGTAGTAGTTACCGCGCTTCATTAGGTACCTCAGCTTGTCGACAGAATTATTTCAGTGCAACAAAACAAATGGACATCTAGTGTTGTTTCCTCCATGCTTATTTGATAAAAATAACTTCGATACTGTTCCAACGTAACACATACGGTCACATTACGATCAATTATATAAATTAAATCTGCCTGATCGAAGATCTCGAATGAATGATTCTCTTTGAATGATGGGCAGCTCTACTTCCACACAGTTAATGTACATAACATATTATTATACAGAACTGTGGTATACATTGTTTGTTAAAATCATACAATTGCATCATTAATTATTTCTGTGACAATTTGATGTTGAATCGGCAAACTTGAATTGCACAAACATGCACACAATAGAGATACATGCATAGTGGAAAGGTAATTAATTACTTCTTAGATATGAGAAAATAAATCCAAGTTAAGTATTACATATATAATCATATTATTAATTAAACTAACTTGTCGCTTACCGACTGAACACTACAACACACATTTTATTTACATTACAGTACACAATTCAAAGGCCACATGTTTCATATTTTGTTATTCGAGATAAATTGATGTTTATTTTCACATTGGTTGACATCAGAGATATATTAATCAAACACATATTTTATAATCATTAACATAATGGTTTAAGGATATTTGCTTTTAAAATATATGATTTACTATTAGAAATAGCAAAACAATGGCAATAGATTAATTTCAACATACTATATTCACAATGACAATCGTAACACAATGATTGCTATACTGTGTAGATATACCTCGGTGTCTCAGTCTCGATGACTGTAGCGCCAATTTGCAACAAATATAGTACCTACAGCTTGGGGTCCGCCTCACCTACCACTGAACCAATTTTAGCTGTCCTAACTAATGTGAAAACATCTAATATAATATACCACCCGAGGACAATAGTAAATGTGTCACTTGGGTAGGTATTCGCCAGTCTATTATATAAAAGCCACGAAGTCAGGTGCACAATTATATTCTCTACGGATCACACTTAACGTCACTGGCAGTGTTAGCACTCAAATTTACAATTTGGCACATGTTGTAATTATATTTTATTTGATAAGACGTGTCCAAATACATTAATATTTTGGACAACAATTTTACAATTAAAATCGGCAGAAATTGTTGACATCCATCGGTCATTGTTATAAGAAAACAGGAGATATTTTGGTCAATGTTTTAACAAAGAAACAATAAATTTTAATATATTATTATGAATTTTATGTTTGTACAAAATTTGTCATAATCCAATTTTATACTAAAAGTTAGTATTCAATTGGTATATTTATTTAATTACAAACTAATCAATTCTAGTAGTGTTATTTATTACATGTGAAATCTTTATGGTAGCCTAAGCACTCTTATTAGTATTCAGAGGTTTCTCACCTAAAAATATTTTTTTAAAGACAACTCCCGCCCTTGGGAACAAATCCAGTGTCGTGGGGGATTTTACAAACATACAATTCACGGACACATATTATACCCTGACTCAGAACAAACAAAAACACAACGTTTTGTCCCGCGTGGGAATCAGTCAGGGCCACTAACCACTAGACCAACAGACTCAGATCAGGTCAGATACAACAATACAGGTACAAAAAGTCATACCACAAAATTAAGCAATCAGATGTTAATATAATAGAACCTGTCTTTGTACCTATTGTATTATTTTTAACGTACACACGTTTTTCCAACACAGTGACCATTGCTCTATATAAATTGTGTTTTCGTCTATTGCTCATCGCTACATACATACATACTATAAATTACAAGTACAATATATTAACATTTGCAAAGTGTCAGTTAGTAGTACTTTAAT
This sequence comes from Trisateles emortualis, assembly GCA_947095525.1. NCBI lineage: Eukaryota > Metazoa > Arthropoda > Insecta > Lepidoptera > Erebidae > Trisateles > Trisateles emortualis. Next base: position 11,991,584 of record OX352750.1, read on the forward strand.
TTATAGTATCAGAAATATCGACACACATAAATTTGTTATTTCTAGAGCATTGTAATTTTTTGATACTAAAAAGGAGAATAACAAAATAGTACAAACATTGAATGAAGAAAGTGAGAGTAAAAACCTTGATATAATTAACTTGAATATTGTTATTAATACAAAAATAGAATGGCTCGCGTATATAAGTAGCGCTACACGCTCTGCGCGCCGGGGTCCGCGCGCGCGGCCAGCTCGGGCGGGCAGCGCAGGTACGCGGCGTGCGCGCCCAGCCCGGGCGGCAGCTTCACGTCGCGGAAGTAGCGGTGCCGGCGCGCGTCCTTGGCGGACACGCGCTTCACCGGGTCGTACACCAGCATCTTCTGTAGCAGGTCCATGCCCACCTCGTCCAGATTTTGTACCTGTCGTACCGACATATATACCGCCCTTTGTACCCTAAGGGTTCCAGACATTACTCACTAACTTTGTGAACTAATTAAATTAATAAGTTATGTCTGGAACCACTGAATCAAATCTAAAACTTTTGCTATACTACTTTTGAGTAACATAAGCTCCATTAGTATTTCGATAAAATTCGAGTGAATCCGAAATAAATACTTTCTTACAAAGCATCCTATATGATAAGAAATGATATTCTCTCGCTTTCCATAAATTAATTTGCACTAATATTGTTTGCCATAATCATCCTGATCATAATATTTACTTGCACTATTATCATTTATACTAATAACGTTTGCCTTAACAACTCAACAGTGATAACTTTTATTTGCCATAAAATGACTTTCTATAACAACGTAACTAATTATTAATATCATAATAATTAGTTTCCATAAGTAACACATCTTATAATCGACTCTTGACATAATCAAAATTTGATATAATTATGAAATAATACATAATATTGTTAGGTCGAAATTAATTATCGTTAACACCCCGACTCATTGCAATCCGACTCGGACAGGTAAGGTTAGAAGTAACGTCTCACTTCATGGTTTTTTTTTAAACCGCCCAGAAATAGGAGACCCGCGATGCGGGGCTCCGTCGAGCTTAGTTAGTAGACGCCATATGAGGTTTAGTTTTAGGTTTAATTGTGAATAAAAATATGTGAATAAAATAAAAATTGCAGGCGCTTGTACTAAATTATCTTTATTTATATTATGGTGAAAGTCATTTTATGTCATTTCACGATTATGGCAACTGAAGCGTTATTTCTAATGAAATTATGGAAAATACCAGTATAGCATATGAAATTATGGCAAACATACAGTAAACCCTAAAAAATAATTGCTTTGGTGCCTCAGTGATCGATGTGTGTTACAGTAGTAACACACATCGATCCGACCCGAGACCTCGCGATCAGTAGATCGCGAGGTCTCGGGTGATTCTCGGGCGGGCAAAAAATTTATATTGAATTAGTCAAGAAATTCATATTGAATTAGTAAAAAAAAAATTTGTCCGTGTGGTGACGGATTAAGAATACAAATGTCACCTCCCCGTTTCATCCCAAAGGGTGTCGTAAGAGTCGACTAAGGGAGTAAGTCAGGTCTATAAAATTCACTGCAAGAGAGGGAAAACTCGAAACAAAACCCTATACCAACCCGTCTGGCCAGCGTGGTATAGTAGGCTAATATCCCTCCATATGCATGGAGGAGACCCGTGCCCAGCAGTGGGACGCTTATGGGTTGAGACGACGAGTCAAGAAATTCACAATAGATGCCCAAAGTTTGGAAAGTGGCAGTGTTTACCTGTACCTCGGCAAACACGTTAAGCCGTTGGTCTCACGCCTGATCTCTTACCGGTCGTCATCCCATTGGACTATAAGAGGGACTGAATAAAGAGTGTTTGCGCACACACTTGTGCACTATAATATCTTCCGCGCAGATGATTAGTCTCCGTTAAGATTAACCGCCGTGACCGAAATTCGATTAGGAGGTCATTGTTATTATATCCCAAGATTATGTAAAATTGATATATGAAGAATTACTTACATGATTGTGTAAATTGAATGTAGTCCAATTGGGGAATGTAGGTTTGTAGTCAGGCAGAGATGACACTCCTGGCCAGATGTCCTCAGTAGGCGTGCGCAACATTCTGAAATACGAGTGAACGTATACTTCATATGTTGTAATATACCAGTACCATGTATCGCGGAGAGCAAACAGTCTCGCGCCGCAAGACAAGGCGCCAGCCGCCTATACTTACATACAATCATGTCTGTATGAAAACAATATAATGTACAGCACACTAATGACCATGGCATTGTGGAATCTGACTATTTTGTTCGTTACTAATCACTTTTATAATTATTTCACTAGTACATGTCGAAGTTCAACTGATATTTTGAACCCACATGTCTGTAAATAACAGCGGGCTGTGTCCGCCTGATGGTAGGCGAATACCCTTGTGCAAGAACATCACCCGAGGTGTTACTTAAGCGCTGCCAACCTTGACACTTGTTGTTAACTCTCTTAGGAACTTGAACAGTTTAAACATAGTCAATGGTAATGTCGAGAAAAAATCTAACTCTGGATTTAGTTTACATAGACTAGACCAGGGATTCCCAAACTATTGGGCAAGAGACCCCTTTTACAAAATGAATTGATATCTCAGACATTGGAAAACCGATTTTGATCCCCAGGGGTTGCTAAAGACCACTTTAGGAATCCCTAAACTAGAGCAACTGATGGTCTATTGTAAAGACAGCAATACATAGAGACAATATTTGAAGCGTTTAGTGAACATGTGTAATGGTAAAGTAAAAGAATTTTAATGTGTTTTGCAAGTGATATTGTGAGATTCACAGTTCATACAATATGTGTGAAGTGTGAATATGTGTGTGAAGTGATTGCATAACCTGCCACTTTAATCTATCCTAATAAGAAACAATTGTTGTAATCATTTAAACCTAACAATATAATAATGCTACAAGGGGCAAACTGTTCATTGGCAAACTATACAACTAGCCACTAAAACATGATACATGAATATGTATTGTATATACCATACCTGAATATTCGGAAAAGCTGGTCGATCTCAGAGTCACCTTGGAACAGAGGTTTCTTTGATGACATCTCTGAGAATATGCAGCCAACTGACCACATGTCTACTGGACATGAATATCTGAAATTATATAGGACACTTGTTTATTATATTATACTGAACTTAATTGTTGTTATATTATAACATTATGATTGCAAACAATCATGTTGTGTGTTATAATATTACCGAGATTAACTGGTTTGATTCCCACTTGGTACAAAAATAGTATTTAAATATATAAATAATTAAATGAGGGTCTCACCTCTGACTACCAAGTAGCACTTCAGGCGCTCTGTACCACAAAGTGACCACCTCATGAGTGTACACCCTTACTGGCACTCCAAATGCTCGACCTAGACCAAAGTCTGCTACCTGCAACAAGGCACATTTACAATTAGACTTACCAGGTGGGTGGTTCCCACTTACTATCTACTCATATAATATTGTTAACAGCAACACCCAACAGTTTCAGGTTCTACCTCCTGTACTGAATTGTTTCACACCAACTTACTTTAATAATGCCTGTCTTGTCAATGAGCAGGTTTTGTGGCTTGAGGTCTCTGTGTAAGATCCGCCTCTGGTGGCAGTACAGGATAGCATTGTTGATCTGGTACAAGTAACTCTTCACTACTGATGGGTCCATGAACTGCAAATTTATTATAATTTGTTACCAACTCATATTATATATTTATTAAGCAATATTGGAAGTATATATTGTCATAGGTGTTCATGAATGCCAGGGCTCAAAGTTTAAGATGGAGGACAAAATAGGATTTCTGTCAAAATGAGGTTTTTTGAGTGAGTTATTTTTAACAGTCTCTTAATATCAGTCACCAGTAAATACTTAACTGCCTGATTGATAATCTATATATGTACATATAGATGAATCCATTATGTACTTTGGTCATCCGACTTTACCAATTTCATTAATTATATTTCAACTGAAACAGATGCTAATAGACATATGCATATCATGTCCTGAACCGGTAATACAAGAAGAGGCCACCGCCGCGGCACTCAGACTAAAAGGATGCGGACTGTGGAAACACGTCCCATACACACCACACACAGGTAGACTGACCACAGCGCTATATAAGTTTCCGCTGCTGGAAAGGTAGTGAACCTGGATATCAAAATTGTCTCTGACAACGCATCAGTACTAACTGCCCTAAAAACAACAGGAAGATATCCAGTCTTGTATAAGAGGCGCTACAACACCAACAGAGTCACCGTGCAGTGGATCAAGGGACACAACAACTTAACCGGAAACGACGCCGCGGACGCACTGGCGAGACAAGGTTCCGCGACTGCGGGGCCGGAATCGATAATCCCAATCCTGCACAGCCAGGCCCTCACCTGACTCAAGGAATGGTCAAAACCACTACACAGGGAGTAATGGGAAAACAACGGAGGCAGACAAACCAAGGAAGCAGTACCATCCGCTACCTGGAAGCTCACATGGAACCTCCTAAATCAAAACAGGTCAAACCTCAGGACATTAGTGGGCGTCCTAACAGGACACAGCCCACTCAATAAACACTTTTCAACTAGGCCTAACCGACAGCCCACTCTGCAGGGGCTGCATGGAAGTTGAGGATTCCTTTTGGAATGTAGGAGCCTTGAAGACAACAGGGCACAGACCCTAAAGAAACCGGGCTCTCTACCTGTCTGGATGGCCGGGATCTCTATCTGCCTGTGGGCTTTCTGGAGGAACTTGAGCTGGGTGGAATAGCCACAAGGAATGTCACGCACAAAGGCCCACCTGAGCGGCCAAGTACAGATAACACCCCATCAAACTAACTATGTCCTGGACCAGATTGAACATGAAATGATTCCTTTACTGAAGTGAACTTCGTTCAGGAAACATGTTCGCTTTCCTTTTTGATTCATATTCTTGCAACCAGAGCTAAAACTACTACGTAATTAAAATTGTTCCTTATTCTTACAGTTCCTCGGTTTAATTGGCGCACATATCTAGGGAAGAAGTCCAATTGTTTATCAATTTAATATTAAAATCATCAGTTGATTTACCTACATACTTTCTCAGGCTTAGGACATCTTAGCAGATGTCAAGGAAAATCAGATTTAATTAAATTTCCCAACTTATAATTCAAAATTAAGTTCGGCTTAGTTCGGGAGCATTTGGTCGCTGACGTCGCTGGCTTAGTTTCGCGATTGGCCCGACAACAGCTGATCATTTCAGACTCGATTGGTTTTATATTTCTATACTCCAAACATTTTACCATCTCAGTCCCCAGACTCACTCTCGCACATGACAGGACGTATGGAACTACTTCAGTTGACAGTTCGGATTGAACCGTATTCTATTCCAGTATAGAACATAGTTCCTGGAATTATAATGTTCCGGAACAACCCATGTCCAGATGCTACAACCCATGTCCAGATGTTACAACACAGGGGATCCTAGTGTAAGGATCACCCCAATGTAGTAAGGGATGTTTGAGACAATAAACCATGTTTTATTTATTGATATTTATTTGTATGTATAATGAGTTATACACTGTTAGAATATCACTAGTATTATAAAGAGTTAAAGTTTGTGACGTTGTAGAGGGTAACTAAGGATCTTACCAAATAATCTACTAGTATAATAATAATTTACTAACATTTTCAGCATTTAGTTAAATACTAAATCCTATAGTTTTCATATAACGCTATTACAAGATTTTGGAAAACTTATGAGAAAGTGGATAATTATGTTCAAGTACTTACTTTGCCTGATCCAAGGGAGTCCATGTATTTCTTTAAGTCCATCGACAGAAACTCGAATATGAGGTAAAGGCGACTTTCCTCCATGAGTACATCTTCTAGTTTGACTATGTTTGGGTGATTTAGCTCCTTCAGTAATGAAATCTCTCTGTTGTGAAGAAACAATAATAGGTTATGTTGTGCACTGCGTAGATTTTATTGTTGTTTTAAGTAAGTTTAGTTGTCTTTGAACGGTAGAACTAAATATACTTGACCTACCTTATAGCTGTGGACGGAATGCCTTCATCTTCGGACTCCAAACGGATTTTTTTCATAGCCACAAACTGCCCAGTAATTTTGTTCTTTCCTTTGTACACTACACCGTAAGTACCTTCACCAATCTTCTCGATCTTTAAAAAATCATCCATTGTGCCCGGAATTTTGATAACTTTTTAATAAAGAGCAACCAAAGAAATTACTTTTCACAATAAGTTAAGATTTACGTGAAGTTTTCTATAACTTTGTCAAAGTCATTTGAAATCTAGTATCAAAGTCGTATACTTGTAATCACAACTGATACGAAATATGTAATAAATTATTATGTTTATTGGTAAAATGGTTAAAATATCGTTAACGTTTCACACAACGGCTTTCAAAAGTAGTTTTTTTAAATTAATTCAATTGTTTATTCCTCTAGACGTTTTCTGCTTGCCTATGGATTATGGCGTTCCAGTAACATAATGAGATTGTTTAGCCTTATCAATCTTATCATCTATAACTTGTAAGATTTTTTATGTTTCACTTACGATAAAGATCAGTTTTTGTGCCTGGAGCGCAATTTATTAACCATAAAGCGTAGAATACAGTCATAGACTAGGTTGTTTTCTACCAAGGAGGAAATATAACAGGAGGTAACATACCTATACATAGTGTTCCGACTTTTGAATCAGCGTAGGTGTGCGTACGGATCTCAATACCTTGTTCACAAAATTGCATTATTTCTCGTGAGTTTGAGTTTAATTTCGGAAAAACTTTGTTTAGTGTATAACTATAAGAACTATGGCTTTTGTAGCTTCAGGCTGCAAGAGTGGAATGCGTGTTTTATTGGAAAATACCCAAAATATATCTTTCCATCGGAAAACGTCCATAGGCTACGGTAACTGCTTACCATCAGGCGGGCCGTATGCTTGTTTGCCACCTTGGTAGTATAAAAAAAAAAAAAAAAAATATCGACCTCTGTATTTATGCTTTTGAGTAGATAATGAATATTACAATGTAAGTAGCTTAAAACTGTTTCCAATCTGAACGTGAAATAATATGCGTGTTTTATTTTCAGCTTGTTCTGTTTACAATAATCTTAAATATTTATAATCGTATTTTAGCACTTGACATTTTATGTACCTGAGATTTTGTTAATAGTGATGTGATTGAGTTACAAATTTATCGACTAATTTACACGCCAGTATTTTTGTTTAAACTTTAATTAAATCAAATGTGACATATATATGAGTTTCTGAAAACTTTTAGTTATTTGACTAAATTTAATATTTCCTAACAACTTCCTAACCTACGTTTCATATACATATATGAATCAAATAAAGAATAAGTACTTAACATTTTGATACTATAGACGAAGCATATTGTTCGGGATAATTTGCAACATAGATGTATAAATAAGAATAAAAACCCATTTACTGTTCTCTCTCTAATACTTAGGGCTTATTTTTACGTATCTAATTTGGTGTACAATAAAGTTAAAATAAATAAAAGAAACGTTTATTTTAAAAGACAAGAATAGTTATTAAAATAAAAGTAACTTATCCTCAACTACTTTGGATCGCAAGGCTACTGCGTTGACCCAAGTGAAGGTCAGCCTTAATAAACTGATTTTGTTTAGTGGTCAATTAATCATAAGCCTGTAAACAACAATTAGTCATTAATAAGTAGTAAGTACTTATAAATATAAAAATATAGTGTGTATGTTACAATCATTTTGTTGTTTTATTTTATTGGTATTGTTTTATTAACTACTGCTTCTCAAAAGAGAATTTTAAATTTGTTTTCCACACATTCAGATGAATTAATAACATGGCCGATACTTTTTTTTGTTCTCAAATGTAGGTATGGAATAAAGAAAACAAGATACTTTTTCAAATTCAATATAAAAGGCTGAAGTAATACCTTATCTTACTACTTACAAGTTGCATTATATTCTTTGTGCACCAAACAAAGAGTGTAAATATCTGTTTTCTCAATATTTTTTTGTGATATTGTTTCAAGCATCACTACTGTGGCTAACTATCCGCTGAGTATAAACGCTCCGCCAATGAGTCGGCACCACACGCGATTACTGCATGATTGGCGCGCGCGGGAGCAGGTAGCCGTGACCTCACGGAGGGTCCCGCGCGACGAGGCGGCCGGCGCGTGCGCCCGGCAACAGAGGAACTTTCCGTTCTATACATTAGACAGACCTCGCTCGCCGCGACCGCGTGCTTTATTGATCGTGCCTAAGTAACTGTCTCTAAATTTCCTATTGTGTTCTGTCTGTAATTCTATTCTTAGTTCATGTTTATATTTGTATTATTTCCTGTAACGTTTTATTCTAAAGTAAAGTTCTGTTAAATGTTTCTATCGTTCTTCGTAATTTCCAACTAAAATTTCTATCCTTATATTAACTACCTGTATTATATAGCTGGCTCGCTTAGCTTGCGTAGTAGCTTGCTTTGCGGTTACACGGGTTCAATTCCCGAGTGCTGCTATACGATTCCCACATTGGTGACCCCGAGAAGAAAGAACACGTGGATATTCGCAAGATGACCGAATATAGATCCAGTTTTGTGTGTGGCCTAACTGGCAGTGGAGCGGGAGACGGACCAAGCAAAGATAGTGAGGAATCAGGTACATCACGAGCAATTGGACAAAATCAAGGTAACATTGTTGATAATACCTTAGGCGGTGGCCCAACCATAAGCGATAGCGGGCATAGATGTGATGTGTTCAGAGTAGGAGTTCGAGTTCCTCCTTTCTGGCCCGAGGAACCTGAGACGTGGTTCGCTCAGATGGAGAGTCAATTTATTTTGGCGAATATTACAAGCGATAATACGAAATTTCACTATATAGCGGCACAGTTGGACATGGAACATGTCAAAATTGTTAAGGATATTCTCACTAAACCTCCTAGTGTGGGCAGATACGATAAGCTTAAAAGTGAATTAATTAGACGTATTTCTCTGTCACGCGAGAAAAAGATCTTACAATTAATTCAGCATGAAGAGTTAGGTGATAGAAAACCATCGCATTTTATGCGACATTTGCAAGGGTTGCCAGGTTTGGCTGCCCCGAACGCATCACGACCGACCGCGGTCGCCAGTTCGAGTCGTCGCTATTCAAGGCGATGGCCGCGCTGATAGGCGCCAGACATCACCTGCTATGTAAACACGCGCTGGACAGAGGCGCTACCCCTGGTGCTCTTGGGCATCCGCAGCGCCTGGAAAGAAGATCTCCAGTCGTCAGCGGCGGAACTTGTCTATGGTGAGCCGCTACGCTTACCTGGGCAGTTTTTCTGCACACCTCCTGACGTTCCGGTGGATTACACAGACTTCTCCAGCAGATTACGCAACCACATGGTTAAGCTCGCACCCCAGTCAACGTCGTGGCACTCTTCCCGAGCTTTCTACATACCCAAGGACCTCGCCACATGCACTCATATATTTTTGCGTCAAGGCCCAGCACATAGACCACTTCAAGCTGCATACTTGGGTCCCTACAAAATAATTAGACGAGGAGGGAAGACATACGACATAGATGTACAAGGCAAAGAAACGACGGTGTCTATAGATCGATTGAAGCCAGCCTACATGACCAAAGATGATATACCAGTACCAGCGAAAGATGACGTCAGTAGGCCAGTTCCAGTACAGAAGTCAAGGAGTGGACGAGTGGTGCGGTTTCCAGACTACTATCGATCGTAGTAACGATCTCGGTGGGGTAGTACTGTGGCTAACTATCCGCTGAGTATAAACGCTCCGCCAATGAGTCGGCACCACACGCGATTACTGCACTACTATACGATTAAATTTCAATTACAATATCCAGCCATTGTTGGTTTTGTACAGATTACATAAATATGATATTCGAAAACAATATGTAGGACATTTAATATTTATGCGATAGATTTATCGATACGTAAGTTGTCGATATGACAGGAGCGACACTTGTAAGTATATATACACATAAATACTGATTTTGTTCGAGTCTTTGACTCAGTGACAAAAAATGACATGGTTAAAAGTATAACTGTCTCTTTTTTTCATATGACATTTCGTTCTCGTAAAAAGAGAAATCCGATGTTTAAAGTTCATTTTAAATATTCTCTATCTTGGAAATCTTTTATCTTTGGTCGATGCGAGTGAAAAGCTGACTTCAATATTTTGACATAAACTGTATGGAATTGCACCTCTCTATGTTTACCTCAGTGCATAGAGAATAGAGATGTAGTAAATAGAGCAGCCGCGTTGAGCAAAACGTATGTCAAGTTTAAACTCTTTTAAAAATAGAACAAGCATTTTTAAAAGAGTTTAAATTATAGTTCGCTTGCAGCGCTGAAATAATAATATTCGTCTAACCACAAGGTACCTACATTCTTGCAGCGCGTTTTCGCTTTAAGTGATTTCTATCAACCAATCAGCTGCAGCAATAACAAAAATATAAACTAATATGAACTTCAGGCTACAGACCGGACAATATACCTATTAATAGTTTTATGCCTAAGAAACTTCATTGGAATTCGGAAACATTTATGGTTTTTATTTGTGTGATTAATTTCTTCTTTTTATTTATTTATTTATATAGGTACTTTACAAAATTATAAAGGATTTTTGTATATTTATGAACCGATTTAGTTATTTGATTTCATACGTTGTGTTTCTTCTTTTACTCATAACTCAACCATTAATTAAATATACAATGAAATCTAATTTAGATAAAAAAAAAAAATCAAAAACATAGCACTCAGTTCAGATACACGGTGTAGGAACAATACTATGTATATGTAGTATTGTACCTACACTGTGCATATATGAGTGTTTTATGAGGCATAAAACTATTAAATAGGTTTATTGTCCGATAGGTAGCCTGCAGTTCATACTAGTTTATATTTTTGTTATCGCTGCAGCTGATTGGTTGATAGAAATCACTTAAAGCGAAAAAGTGCTGCATGAATGTACCTTGTCACAGTATTAATACTACACTACTATGTAGTATTAATTATGTAACCATGTGGTTAGATGACTATTATTATTTCAGCACTGCAAGCGAACTATAATTTAAACTCTTTTAAAAATGCTTTTTCCATTTTTAAAAGAGTTTAAACTTGACATCACTTTAATTCAACGAGGCTGCTCTATTTACTTGTTCCTCAATGCACGATCCAAAATGTTATTGCTTATGTTATACGGTTTTAAAGTGGTTTTTAAAGTAGCGCATACACAGTATGAGCTTTACAAATAAGTAGATTAAAACATAAAGTTAAATCTAATTCTACAGTGAAAATTTTAAAAATGTTATTTATTCATGTAGTAGGTATTCTTGAACTATAGGTATACCTAGGTACTCTACTTACCTACGTATAATAATTCAAGATCATAAAATTTTGTAGGTACTGTGTCTAATCGTCATCTCCTTTACTATTCAAGTATAAGGGTTGCAACCACAGAAATAGCCCAAAAATCGGTTGTCGCGGTAAACACTCTACCCTATAATATTTCACAGGATACTATCTATCTCCTTGCAAAATTTATTAATATCCGTTCAGCCATTTAGTTGTAAAAAGGTACCTAACAAACATACATAGGTACATACAAACCAACATATAAACCTAAATCTTGTTATGTTATTTTTTACTCACTATTATCTATTGCTAATTTAGGTAACCATTTCACACCCTGGAACTTTTCCTCATACGTCCATCTTTCTGTTTCTGTAGTTTACATTTATCCAAACGATGTCGCTGTTAAATAATTAAGATCGATACCTTGGGTCCTCCTTCTCCCTTGAAGTCCCATTTGGCAATTAAAAATATATATACCTCTCCAATTAAATATATATATATTTTTTGCTACTAGTTTTGGTGCTAGACAGTTTGCAGTTGCACCTTCCGGCTCCCTCTTGGCGCCACTCTTGATTTTTGCCAATAACGAAGGAATTCACGGGCAACAGCTCAAAATATTTGAAATCTTCGAATACGCGCTTCCATCTAGAAATCCAAAGACAGCCCGCCATACCATAGCTACCTAGGTACCTACTAGTAAGTTAATACTTACTATAGTATAAGGAAGACTATGAGAGAAATTAGATTTTTTCCTCACATTATGCACCTACTTAGTAATCTGTGCACCTACTAAGATGAGGTACCTCTTAACCTACTTCCTTAGAACTAAAATAAATGTTCTGTTCTAATATTAAGCTAGGTATAATATATGTGTAAGCACCTGTCCTTTTTATACATTACCTAAATATGTTTTAAATAAGAAGGTTAATAAAATTTACGTATATATTAGGTACGATAATTATAAAGGTAACAAATGTTATACAAAATATAAAATCAATAAAAAAAAAGTAGGTACACTTAATTTTATTCGCATGTTCATGCACGAGGCAACTCAATGGTAGATACAGAATGTGGTACCATCTCCACTACGGCTTGCTTGTCATCCAGCTTTATGTTGATCGTCTTGGTTTTCCCAGAGCTGTAAACATTACGTGGATGTATAAATATAATATTAAAATCATTTCCACGAGCTTTGCTTGTAACCGAACAGCCCTCTAGACAAGTGGCATAAGCGATAGTCGAATCGAAAAGTCAAAAATGCAAATGTATGGGATTTGACGTAAGATTTGTTTTTTTTACTTTTCTATTCGACTACCGTTTATGCCACTTGTCTAGAGGCTTAGGTACCTATACTTACTCATTATAAAGTACAACCACTACCGTGTTTCGAGGTGTGGTGAAAGCTACATTTGATATGGAATCACCCCAGCCACATGCGCCCGACACTTTTATCCTCTTTGACCCTCTCGGCACAAATTTGGAGAAATGACCCATGGCATAGAACATTGGCTGTTTAATAAATACTCCCTTTTTAGGAAACACAATGATAGGAGAGTCAACATAGTTGCCTGCCCAGGTAGGACCCCCATGATAGTTTAGGCACATGTTCCAATCTATCCAGCCAACCACGCCGTTATTCAGATCCTGAAAAATGTAATACAACAGTCTGTAAAACATAGGTCAACTAGGCCTTAGTCTTATCTACTACCTAAATAGTAGGTATCTACGTACTATTATTCTATTATTGACCGTTCTGGCGCATGCAGATGTCGCCACATAGGTTCAGTAAAGCATAATTATGTAAGCCCTACTAAGTATAATATTATAAATTGGAAAGTAACTCTTTGTTGGAAGTCTTTCTGTCTGTCGCCTTTTCAAGATTAAACGGCTGAACGAATCTTAAAGAAATTCGTCAACGAGATAGATGGTGTCCTGGGAAGTTACATAGGCTCTCTTTTTATTTCGATAAACGACATGCACGCGGGTGGAGCCGCAGCCGCAAGCAATGTCTTGTAAACTAGGTATATAATCAAAACTACCGGTAGGTACCTACGTAGTAACCATGAATTAATCTGTGACCGCGTTTAAACTTCAGACCTTCTTTAAGTTTATTCTCCATTGTGCTATGAGACGTTATTTACATATTCTATATAGTTGGTTTAGCTATGTTTTGTGAATTAACTGATACATACTACGTAGGTACATAGCTCTGAAAAACACTATATTGCATACATATAATTATATATATCTAGCTGTTGCCCACGGTTCCGCCCGCGTGGATGTCGGTTATCGCTGCAAAAAGTAGCCTATGTGTTATTCCAGACCATAATCTATCTGTGTGCCAAATTTCATCCAGATCTGTTCAGAAAGAGTAACAAACATCCATCCATCCATCCATTCTCACAAACTTTCACATTTATTATATTAGTAAGGATTTTAAATTACCGCCAAACAAATAGTACAAGGCCATCTTAATGTAAATTTAAATAAATAAAAATGGTTTTCATTATAGAGGATACCCCAGTAAATTATCTAAATAAATATGTACAGGTACAAGAATTGACAGCTCAAGGTGAGCGTGATTTCCAACCACTCTGTGACGGTATTTTTGCACTCATAGAGTTGCTAAGGATAAATGCTTTATTTTGAGTTCTAGATATTAGTAGACTGTAGTATATTGGCGTCTGGCAAATACGTTTACGACATTGAGTGAGTGTCTGTACGTCTTTTATCCTGATGCACTAGATCAGGAATTCCCATACTATTTCCTGAGACCCTTTTTCCAAAATGAACTAATATCTTAGACCCTATATTCAAATTACTTTAAAAATCCTATCCAACAAACACAAAATACTGTAAATTTTCTATTGACATAAAGTAGGTACAATAATGAAACTTCTTACTAAAATATTATTATAAAAAAGTAACAAAACTTATACAGTAGATATCCTGCAAGTTTCAAATACAAACTTGCGATAATTAATAGGGGTCGATTTTTAGACCTCATCGACCCCCAAAATCAGTTTTCGTTAATATCGACCTCAGGGTATTCGATTTCGATTCGGGAATCCCTGCATTAGATGGTCTTGTGCAGATGTAGAGTTATATTTACAACATAAGATTTTCCTAAGGACAGTAAGTTGCTCATCTTGTGAAGATTCTATGTAGGTATAGAGAATGTTAGTAAATCAAATTTCTAGACGGGTCGGGCGACACATGAATGAAAAGTCTAAGCCATTTCTGTGAAAATACTATCGTGTGATGCAGATATACATTATATGGCATACCTACTTATATCGCTATGAAATAAATAAACTCACACCAATGATGTCGAGTATGTAGCCCTTAGCTCTCTGCCACGAGCCGATATCAACGTGTTTCGAAATAAACCACATCGAACCTGAAAATATAATGAGAGACTATAGCGTGGGGTTCTTCAAGAAAGTAATTATAAGGTATTTAAAAGGTAAGCAACGCGCGAGTGACACCCCCGGTGTTGCAAGCGTCCATAGGGTACGGTAACTGCTTAGGTATCATCAGGCGGGCCGTACCTATGCTTGTTTTCGACCTTGGTAGTATAAAAAAAAAACAACTTTATATCAACGCGATTCTTCCTTACTCTATGACCTATAAAGTAGATAGTTATGGGGTAACTAATTATTGTATTGGGATCGGGGAATTGTAAAGAAGCGTTTTCTTGCTGAAAGTATGACTTTGTTTTTGAGTTTAGGTAGGTACATACCTTGGCAGCCTTCAGTAGACATGATAAATTTATCAGGATATAACTTAGTCAGCTCTGTCAGAAGAGCTGCCGGTGCAATGAAATCTGTGTAATAGTGTACTCCTATACCGTCTATGTAATTTAAAACATCAGGGTGTTCTGTGACCATCTGGAACGGAATGATAATATTAGTAACATTAACTTGATTACTTATGGTTCATGAAGGGGGATGGCCATCTTGAAATGCCACAACAAGCTACTCAATCATCTGCAAGTATCTGTTTAATGTGTTTATACTATTACCTACTTATTATAAAGATTACCCACTTAAATTGGAATGTTTGAAAATCTCAGAAACTAACATTAACAGCCAATTTGACTGAAAAATAATATTATTTTTTATCAACATGCCATGTAAGTGAAGCTGCGGGTAGATGTCTAAATGTAAATAATAACATAATATCTTTGCTCACCAAATTCATCCAATAGGGTATAGTTATCCTCTGGTCGTCTCCCGCCAGTATTTTAACATTTTTGAATGTTGAATTACGTATTGTAGGTCCTAAATTGTTAACTATCCACTTGCCCTGGAAGTAGGTAAGTATAGGTACATTTTATTTTAACTGTACAATATAGGTTGCATTGATATACAAGGGTTTCGTGTCAATCATCAATGATAGGCAGGTATATATGTATATATACCTACAATTATCTGTTATTGGAAATAATAATAGCAACCCATATTATGTCCCACTGCTGGCCACGAGAGACCCGTGCCCAGAAGTCTCCGCTATCAAGACTTACCTACATATAAATTCCACAAAGTGAAATTCACATAAGTGCTGCTACCCGGGATCGAGCTCTTGCGTACAAGTCGGTTACCTCCCCCAGGGCTAAATTTTTTATAATAATCATAGAACTACTTGACGGTCATTCTTACATTAGGTACCTAGGATCTATTGATGTGAGGTAGTATAGTATTATGTTCAAGTCGTGAGTGACCTTCTATTCAAACTCTTCTAGAGTGTATACTACATCATCACAGGTTATATTGCGGTCAATACAATAATAATGGAGAAAAGAAAAGGTTTAGACCTTCTTTTCACTATGCATACGTTTCAGTATATACATGCAAACACATATACATATAGCAACAAAAGAAAAGTGCCCAGAATCGACGTTTATGCATGAAGAGGTTGATGAATGTAGAGGAAGCGAAAGAAGTATGTTTGGGTCGAAGCAATTGGCGTACCATAGTCTCTGCCTACCCCAGTGGGAGACGGGCGTGATGATATGTATGTATGTATGTACATATTACTAGAGATATCAAATATATATAGGCACCCGTAACAAGTAATACTCTGTTTTGCTGTGACTTAAATGTTATAAACATATGCCACCGATAACAAGTGGTCACTTATTTTTATAGTGACCTTGTTACCTAACCTTGTAATAAATAACATCGCGTGATCATATCTCTGAAGTTCATGAAAATTGCTGATGTGTACTCTTTTCATCAAAGAACTGTCGGGTCGGGACATACGTCAAATGAAAATTAATGTAGATTGCGAAAACTGACAATGTAGCAGAAACGCAGCCCTAACACTTTTTGTAATGCAGTTGTTACGAGCTCACCATATCTCCTGCATTCCATCCAAGGCAGTTTATACCAAAGCACAATCCCGTCAGTCCATTAGTGGGCTCATTCGTTGTTGTGATGCCCCAGATTGGGATACCTTCGCCAGTATACTTTTCTATAAACCTAAAATAAAATTGAGTTAACAAGAATATATTTATGTACCTACTTATCTACCTATTTTTCTTTGTTACACTGTGTATAGGTTTGCGCTAAAATCAAAAACAAAATTTGCCGCACTCTAAAATATAGTTATAGAATCCTATTGCTCTCACAAAGGTTCCTCAACGTGCTCCAGAATGTGTACATTTTTATCTGAGTTCTTCTGAAAATGTTCGGGTAGTTTCAGGCTTGCTAGGAAAAAATTGTTATTGACGTGAGCAGTGGGGCAGAATTTCCATTTTAAAGCCAGTGCGGTGTAGGGACAGTGCGACTCTCCCTGAAACTCAGCAGCTGCAGCTTATAGATCTTAATGATATTTTTTTGGAAATGATCCATGGCAAAAAACATTAGCTATATTAAGTAGGTGTAGTGAAACTCGTCTTACTTAACATGATAATCGGCGTAAGTCTGATAGTACTCGGGCTTGAGGCGGCTGTATCCTGTGTACACATTGTTGGTTTTCATCCATGGTGGCGGCGACCAGGTGGAGCCGAGTACGTGTATTAGTGTACTGGACGCTTCGATGCCTGCCTTTATCATTGGGATCTGTGGAGGTTTATAACTGAACTTATCTAAATTGAGGAATATTAAAACTTTTATAATGTAGGTACCTAAGGTACCTACTTATGTACCACATGATTTAATATCTGCTGTTGCCTCATTAAGTATTTTCCGTTAACAAAATTTGCAAAAAATTCAAAACTCATTATACCTATTTTATGTATTAGCGAGTCACTTAGTTTTCCTCCGCTTTCCATCAAAAAGTTGTTCTGAACTTTTTAGCGGTAGTGGTCATATATTGTACCTAGTCATCATCATCATTACTATTACTATCATGTCAGCCTTATAAAATCGTTGGTAAATACTACTTACTCATAAATATAAAATTAGTTCACAATTCTAGCACACACATATTTCTTGCATAGATGCACAAGCATATTTCGCTACTGTATCGTACGCTTGGTACCTATTACACACTTAGCGACGTTATTGTATTTGCGTCGTTGTATAAATGATGATGTGTGTGCTCATAACTGTCATATAAGATGTTCTTACTTTATAATGATAATCTTCAAAAGCAAGAGTAAAGTTGGTCAGTTCGGTATCGTTCACTGGATACTCGTTATATGCATAAGGGTGTGTGGAGAAGTCTGTGCCACCGATCGGGACACGGATCGTGTTGTATTGTAGACCTTCATCGCTAAAATATGAGCTGAAAAGATATTTATTAACTGATTTAAGTCCCTCGTATCCATCATCCTCCTGCTCTTAAACAAAATATATGGATATTGGCGCAAAATTCTTTCCTGTCTCTACACTAACTTCCTTTCTGGGCACGTTATCTTGCGCCTACTCCAACCTTTCTTTTTCTACTCTTAATATTCATGGAGGACGTAGGTATATGGGTCTTTAAAAAATGTAAGTTATTTTTCTGCGAGTTAAAACTAACGAGTACCTAATTTATTATCTTGCCAAATATAAGTAGGTACCTATTTCGGTTAGGTACCTACACTTATATTTTTAAATAAACAAAATATCTGTAGATGTTGCAATAAATTATTCTACTTGTCATGGCCATACAATAAATAAACACTGGCTTTCAAATTAATAATGAAAGATTTATTGTTTAGCTGGAATCATTATTGTATACTAGCTGTTGCCCGCGGCTCCGCCCGCGTGGATGTCGGTTATCGCTGCAAAAAGCCGCCGTCGGTTATAGCCTATGTGTTATTCCAGACCATAATCTATCTGTGTGCCAAATTTCATCCAGATCCGTTCAGTAGTTTTTACGTGAAAGAGTAACAAACATCCATCCATCCATCCATCCATTCTTACAAACTTTCACATTTATAATATTAGTAAGGAAGTAAGGATTTTTCCCATTTTTGTTACAAAAGATTAAATGGGTACCTACTTATGTTCCCATTAGGCTAGCGTGTGTGAAATTAGGCCTAAACCCTCTCTCTTTCTTTATAGAGGAGAGGAGACCCGTCGTACCCAACAGTGGGACATTTGCATCTGTTCACAGAAGAACAGTTCTGATACGCCTTATTTGATTATATTTATATTAGAACCTATGCTTGATTATTTGGCTTATTTGCCGTTTCACGCGACAAGGCGCTGAATACAATGATCAGTCATTAGACTGTTATTAAATTATTATTTCTACTATTGCTGTTTATTAAAACAGCAATAGTAGAAATACTAGAGCACCATAAAACAAGCATTAGTTCTTATTTTACGATGTCCTAATAGTTGTGCGCCTGTGCGGTTACTTTATAACATAGGTACTAGGTATAGAGATATTTTACTTTATAAGATGTTTTTGGAGAGGTTCAGAGAGATTTTTCCAGTTGATCCCTGCGGAGTCGGTGACGGCTCCTCCGAAGCCTTCAATTGATTGATACTGGGTGTTTGGATCTAGGACTAACGTCTCCGTTCTGCATTTGAGGTCTGCAAGTAACAAGACATTCCGAATATTATATTTTTTATACGAACTACATATGTACCTATGTATATAATATAAATTCTCTAGTTTTAACTTACCAGAACTGTTAGAAGTTTGTAAATTCTGGATGGTCTTATTAAACCGTAACCCACTCTGTAAACAAAATGTCAAATATAGTACGTAGTACATCTACACCTCAGACTAATAGAATAAGATAGACGGAGCGTTTCGAACAAATGAGTGAAGCCACAAGGTGCTGTCAACACCACAAGGTGGTGCGTGTGACGTGTACCGACACCGACATCGGTGTGTGTGTAATGTTGCCAGCAAATGAAAATACGCCCAACTATTACATATAAAAATACTACAGTGTCAAAAACTCTTATGCAATATTAATATTAAAACTTATGCTTCAAATTGTTTGTTTAAATAATGTTGTTATTTTTAATTATTTAATATTCATATTCCAAAATAAATAGGAAACACAACAAACACTTAATTTCTGACAAATAAAAGAAACCTTTTTTTGTTTATTTAAAAAGACAACTCCCGCACAACAAGCTCAGTGTCGCGGGAGACTTTACAAACATACAATTAACGGACACAAATTACACCCAGACTCAACAATGGCGTTAGCGGTAAGAACTAATTTTGTTCCCACCGCTAACGCCATAAGGTGCCGCTCGCGGCCGGCGGCCGTGGCCAGGCTGTAAATACGTTTATTTTAGAAAATGAATCGATAACATACCTACTCATTCTATGAATTCAAATAATCAATTATTTAAATCATCTGAATAACATACGAAAAACATTATGTAAGTACCTACCTACCTCTTAAAATCAATATAAAAATACGGAATTATCGCTAAATGCGCGCAACATTTTTTTATTTCGCGCGGCTGCATGACTTATGTTTATTATTTTAAACTGATAAATATCGTTTTATATTCCCACTAATACGTTGCAAAATATTTTAAGGAAAATATATGATAAGGATGGCATCACTGTAGAACATGGTAGAGGTTTTGTGTTCCTAGTTTGTGTAACTAAAATATTTACGAAAATAATGAGAAATCTATAATGTTATAGTTATTTACTTATGAAACGATAATCCAGTACTCTTTTAAAGAATTTCTAAAGTATTTTTACAATGTTTTACGACACAATACGGCATTATTTACGTTATTTTGTCGGAACGTGTTTGACGTGCGCACTCGCTCGCGGCTGTAAGCGACTGCGAGCGAAAACGTATGACTTTGCTATTTAGTATGACTTTCGGCGGCTTCACGCGCGAGTTCTACACGCTCCGTCTATCTTATTCTATTAGTCTGAGATCTACACCTAGTGGATATCATTTGCACACTATCTAATATATAAAATTATCGTGTCATAGTGTTCAACTTTAAACTCCTCTGAAACGGCTCGACCTATTTTCGTGAAATTTTGTGTGCATATTGGGTAGGTCTGAGAATCGGACAACATCTATTTTTCATCCCCCTAAATGTTAAGGGTAGTCCATCCCTAAATTTTAACCTTTAAATTAAAATTAAATTTAGCATAAAAAAATACATAAAACCCTTAATTTTCACCCCTCTACGATCAACCGCTATTTTTTTAATAGCGATATTACTATTTAGTAGCAAAACAACGTTTGCTGGGTCAGCTAGTCTATATATAATATTATTCAATCAAGAAAGAGTCAACACCTTACCTTACCTGCTTTCTGAGGAAGAACAGGGAGAAAGGTAAAATCTCTCCCAGAAGCCGGACTGCTACTAAGTATTTTAGATAGCAAATCTCCTTGCAGTCCAAGGGGCACTTTGACCAGCTGGGTACTGACCCAGCTGGTGTATGTAAGAGCTCGGTTGTTCGCCCAGTGGCATAATACAATGTCTGACTACTGAGTCAGACATTGTATTATGGCACTGGGCGAACAAACGAGCTCTTTTATACAGCACGGTTCATCGTATGATTATTAAAGACACGCGCATGTGTACATTGTGTCCTCTCCTTACCTCAGAGCTGGTGTAGACAAGGAACGTGGTGGCAGTGGGCGGTGTCCTGGTGATGGTGTCGCAGTAAGTGACGTTGCACGCGCACACCACCGACCTCTTGTGTACTGCGTGTGCGGCACATGGTTTGTCTGTCAACAAGTGCTTTCATGTAACATAGTATAGCTACTTGTATAATATACAACACGAACGCTTTGTATTAAGGGTGATCCTGAGATGAGACTATCGTTATTAAATAAAACATTTCCTTCCTTTTATGATCTATTAATACCTATAACGACGAAGAGTATAGCAACACTGTTAATAGACAGAGGGAGTACTTCTCCAGATGAGTTGCTCGTTCGTAAGGTACTCTACTTGTTTTATGATGTATTTTTAATGCAGGTAGTCTGATGATGAACGATTTCTTGCGTTTACGTGGTGCAGTGGTAGATAACATACTTACTAATGAGTCATACTGTATATGTATAAAATGATGACTACTTACAAGTTCGCAGAAAGGGGTGAGTCAATAGACAATCCAAGATTAGATAATTGTATGGGCTTACTTAAATATGTTGAATAGTTAATATAGGTATATTAATTTAAACTAATTTTACTAAATTATTGTATTAGGTTTTCAAACCTGTAATGATAGTTGTTAAGTATGTAAATAAATAAATGTTGACTTTTGGCAAATTGACAACATGAACAAATAATGCTAATAATTCAAAACTTTCTAATTCTTCGACATTAGGTTAGACCTAATGTCGAAGTGTTGATACCTAATACGTACTCGTATCCACTATTCCACTGGTTACCCTTCTGTTTTTCAAGCTGTCCTCCTTTTGAATGCACTTGCTCATCTCCCCCTATATCATTATGTTTACCGTGTGTACGTACCTATATTTATTTTGTTTTTTTGTTTCACCATCAACCTGTATCACCTAAAGTCGACTGGTAGAGTCCGCCCGTGTACGATTATGGTACCTACCTGTATGTTTTACCGCGTTTGAACATTTTGTTTAGAGAAGCGCACAGTTTGAAAGCTAATATTTCGTGAGTTTGATCCCTCAAAACATGACCTAACTAACGGTGATCAACTAGTGCCCTAATGTGTAGGTTTAATTAATTGTTTTTGTATGTTCTTTAACGTTAAATTTTATCTGGTTAGGTAATAGGTACCATTAAATGTAAGGAATTTAAATTACATAGGTATGATTCTTAAATAAACAAGTTGCTATAAATAAATAACTTACCGGCTTTTGTGCCTATGAAATACAATAACGTTATAAACACAACTATAAACTTCTTAGGTCCCATGTTGTTGACCGGTTGAACTCCATGAAATATAACGATAAAAATAACAATATTGTAGCTATTACATAAACAATGTGATTATAACACTTGACTATCCTTATAAGATATGTGTATGGGTATGTCGAACGACCGAGTCCGGCACGTTACTGATAAATGACTGGTAACCGCTCTCGGGTTACACAGGATCACACTAGTAAAGATTACTAAAGATACTGTTCATGTTCCAACATGCTCAATTCAATTTAAGTCGAGCGCGCGAGAACGGCTGGGTTATTATCCGGTGCGTGAGGAGCTTTTTATGAAAAAAATATAACCGAATGAATAAGGACCTACCTATTAAGTAGATGTACCTACATATTAAAGTGTAACTGAATTGTGCCAGAGGTTTTCCCGATGATTCTTCAAGAAACAAGTTAAAAGGTTTGTACAGGGTCGGCAACACCCGAGTAAATACCTCACAGTTGTTACAGGTGTCAGATGATAACTGCTTAATAATCATGATGCATATAAGCTTGTTTGGCTCGTTTGAGGCATAAAAAAACTTATCTAAGTACCTATTTTGTACAAAGTGATAAGATGTCATAAAGTGAACTGTTGAACTTCGTTATTTGAAAATAAATAACACATCTTATATTATCTTAATTATAAATTTAAATTGTTTTGATCCCAGCAAAACAGTTTTTATAAGTTTATTATGTATGTATGTATCTATGTATGTATGGTTGCTGATAATAGAAAACTTAAATATTCTCAATTTACATATTCCCTATAGGTAAAGTTCCTTTACACCAGGTCTCAGATAACATTATACCTAAAAGGAAGGTACATCGGACACTAATCAAAGTTAATAATTGTATTTTTTTCTAATTTGCACAGAAGGTAATTCTGTAGCTCTTCATGACTGGCAGGTAAGGCTCCCAGGTAGGTACTGGTACTGGCATGAAGAATGTTCTGACCGTAGGTATTGGTGTCATTTTACTTGTTAAGTAGGTATGGAACATAGTTTTTAGGTAAGTTATTTATTTTTACGGAATAATTGTAGCAATCTGTACATATAATACATGACAATAATTGCTATACTATTGCCACGAGGAACTTATTTTTGGATGTCTTTGGACCAAAATAATATATACACATTATATAGGTATATAACCTACTCTACAAGCAGAAATATAGTTCAAAACTATGTTTCGGCATTTACAACATAATCTATCCATACTGTTTTGTGAATTTGTAGTTGTTACGTAGTAGATTATTAGTAATTATTAAAAAAGCCGCCCTATGGGGGGATTTTATGAATTTACGCTTGTTTTTTTAAAAAAATGCTGTATTTTTTTCTTGTTTTTTTTTCTCCACTTTTCTTCTCATAATCAATCAAATTAGTAAAAGATGTTAGTATGTGCGATAAAGTAACTAATAAGCTTTAAGAAACAACAAACAGAATCCAAATCGAGCAAATAACGCCGGAGATATGGCAAAAAATGTAAAGCTAGGTCACAAACGCTACTTAAAAAATAAAAAATTGAATAAAATGAAAAATAATAGAGATAGACCCTCACTTTTAAACTTAATTTTACATAATATTTCATAAATATTCAGAAAAAATCGGGCGGTCACATGCCGATGGGCGACATTGTATAATTACTTGATCCGACTGAGTGACTGGCTACGCAGAGCCCAAATCGCTGGGGTATCTATAAATAACATAATTTTAGAAATTCAATATAATTCAATATGAAAGTCTCGGTGAGACTTACATTTTTGAGCTATTTGGGGTCGAAACTCTAGGACCATGGGGCCCAATTGCCCACAAATTGTATTGTGAGATATCAAGGCTTTTGGTCGAGTCATCTCACGATCCTAACGCTGGCCTTTACTTGGTTCAAACGTATTAGCCTTGCAATCCAGCGTGGAAATGTGGCCAGTCTTTTGCCACCTTTCCTCAGAACTGCGACCTCAATCAGATATTTTATATAATACATCTGATTGTTTGTAAGTAGGTTAGGTTAAAAAAAAAGGTAACTTTAATTTTAATAACTATTCATGTAAATATCTTTATTTAATAAACCTCTAAATATAATAGCAACCCATATATATTATGTACCACTGCTGGGCACGGGTCTCCTTTCCTCTATCAAGAGAGAGAGAGAGGGTTTAGACCTTAATTCACACACGTTGGCCATATACGGGTTGGTGTTGGTGTATGACTTTAGAATTACTCCCGAGACATGTGGGGTTTCCTCACGATGTTTTCCTTCACCGTTAGCAAATGGTGAATTATTTGATTAGTACATATAAACTCCACAAAGTGAAATTCACATTGGTGGCTTTCTATTCTAAGGATGAAGAACTTGACATGCCTGTCCCGTCTGTGGCCTGACGGTTATATGTATATTAGAGGCAGTGGTCGTTATATTCTCGTTTGGTCACCTATGATAAGCCCTATTTTAACAAGTAAAAGGGAAGCAGTTGCATCCTATTGCAACATTATTATATGTATGTAGGTAACGGACTCAATTCCAAAGTTCGCCCCACAGAAATAGATCTATTTCTGTGGTTCGCCCCGATACTCAGCATTTCTCGACTTAAAAACTAAAAGGTAAATCCACGATCAGTAAATCGAACTCAGACCTCACCTCACAGACTGGCAGTATTGAATAAAGTTATTATATAAACTATAAGTCCGGTCAAATCAATACAGAAAATAGTGTTGAGCTAATATATCAGCAAAGCTGAAATTTTAAATGTAGAAAGTCTATCGATCACACATGTGTTGTGCTAAAAAATAAAATATACCTACACAACTACATATCTATGGTTTTTTTTTCATTTTTAAGCCAAACCGTTAGTTACATAATAAAAATAAGGTCAGACAAAGTTGTAGATCATGCATCTATAAAAAATGATTTTCAGTGATATATAGCAATTTTGTCACCATCCCAGTCCATCCCAAAGGGTGTCGTAAGAGTCGACTAAAGATGTAAGTCAAGCAGACAATATCCACTGCTGTAGAAGGAAATCTTGAAACAAAACCTTATACCAGCGTGTTAATATATCTCTAAATGTATGGAGGAGATCCGTGCCCAGCAGTGGGACGTTTATGGGTTGAATAGTAGTAAAAGTATTCATCTGAATGTATTTAAAAGTTGGCAAAGTAACACTTTAATAAGTTTATATATTATTATTAAGCTATTGCATAGCTTCTATCGCGGGCCTTGGGAGTGGAGACCGCATCCAGAAATTCCGTAACGAAAATAATAAACCTAACACCCCCCACTCCGACCGGCACAGCGGTGATACTTTTTTTAATGACGAATTCTCTAAACGGCCAATTTGTGTAAGGAGGTTTTGATCTAAGAGAATATTAATGTGAAAAAGATTATAGTATAAGGAGTCTTAAGGAATTATTACAAGTATTCATTTTTATTATTATAATTATATTTTTATGAATCATTGAGAATAAAATAAAATGATTTAGATAATTCTGTAAAGTAATTTTTTATTTGTTTCGATAAAAAAAATCATACTAAAAAATATGTAATAGCTTTACCGCGGCAGTCCCCGAGTGCCACACGTCTTTTGTAGTTTTAAAAGTCTCTTCGCTGAGTTCTCTAGCCAACCGATATGCCAATATACTTATATATTGCAACTTATATATGTTTATAGTTTATATACTTAAATGACTCCCAAATTGAAGTTAAAAGGTAAAAAAAACAATAAAGTAATCAAATAAAATAGATCACACCTTTGAATAAATGTTCCATAAAACTAGATAATTCATCGACATTGTTATCAATTACGGTGAGATCAGCATTTTGGTCACGTCTAGAGACATCAATATAGTGGCGCGTGCCTTAATATGCGTTCACTATCTAACAGATCGATAATCATGATTATTATTGGACAATATATTAAGGTCAAATATGCAGGGTCGGCTTCAGTTGTGACCCTTCGTGTGATGGAAGATGTGGCGGTGGAAGAGTTTGGTGTTTTTGGTGCTCATTTATAAACATGTAAGAATTTTTGAATATATTTTTTCCTCCTTTATTTGATCATATGTATCATTTATTTGACTTATAGTCGCAGTGGTATTACGTATGACTGTCGTTCTGAGGTCTCGGATTCGATACAGATGAACTCGCAAGGGAGTTGTTGTAAGTTTCACGCTTTAATCCAGTTAATAGGTCTAATAATCTATCTGTGTGTCTGTCTGTAGCAATGCAATAGGATGGTAATTTTTAATGTTCATTAATTTTTCCAAAGACATTTTCGTCTAATAATAATTTTCTTCTAATTGGAATAGATCTCCATAAACTAAACGCAAAAGGTCTGTCTGTAGGCGTGGGATTTAGACAGCTCCTGTAAAATTCCCATCTGAAATCAGGGTGTTACCAACCGTTATAAATTCAAAACTAGGGTTGGGGCACAATTGTTGAGCAAATTAGCATAATCATCACAACTATAAAGTATATCTGTGTGCGTGTGTATGTGACTGAACTCCTCCTAGACGGGTGGACCGATTTTGATGAAATTTTGTGTGTGTGTTCGGGTAGGGCCCTGGATGGTTTAGATTCACAATTGGACCCGGTAGGTGGCGCTGCTGTCGGTATTTCAGCTTTTTCCGGCAGGACGACGTCTGCCAGGTCCACTAGTACTTATATAATACTAGCGGACCTGGCAGACGTCGTCCTGACAGCAAAGCTGATATATCGACAGCAGCGCCACCTACCGGGTCCAATTGTGAATCTAAACCATCCGGGGCCCTACCCGAACACGCGAACAAAATTTCATTAAAATCGGTCCAGACGTTTAGGAGGAGTTCAGTGACATGCACACGTACAGAATAATTATATAGTCAAAGTCAAACTCATTTATTCATTTAGATCAAAAATATATGATAATGAACGTCATAAAAACTACTACTTTTTTCCTACGGCCAATTCGCTGACTATGGTAGGGCCTCGAGAAGAATTGGCAAAAACTCGAGTCACTCTTTTTAATCGCCAGAATATTATATAATTTATAACTTATTTATTTTATACTAGCTGTTGCCCGCGGCTCCGCCCGCGTGGATGTCGGTTATCGCTGCAAAAAAGTAGCCTATGTGTTATTCCAGACTATAATCTATCTGTGTGCCAAATTTCATCCAGATCCGTTTAGTTGTTTTTACGTGAAAGAGTAACAAACATTCATCCATCCATCCATTTTTACAAACTTTCACATTTATAATATTAGTAAGGATAAGGATGTTGGTATTTATTTAATTTATATTTAACTAGCGACCCGCCCTCGCTTCACTTCTTCGCTTTTTAGGGTTCCGAAGTAAACAAGGAACCCTTATAGTTTCGCTATGTCCGTCCGTCGGTCCGTCTGTCCGCAGCTTAGCTCAGAGACCCTTAGGGTCGGTTCATATCTGACGGAAAATGCGTCACGTATTGTCGGTCGCGTAACGCCAGAACAGACAAATATATGTATAATAAAACATTCAATTTTTCACACTTAACCACAGAATACTTAATAGTACAGGTACAGAAGGTTCATTTCGCTAAATCATTTAAACAAATATCAACTTTGCTCGCACACAATAGAGCGCAATTCAGCTCCCCAGCACAAAACTTACCTACTCGTTTATTTACCTACAAATTGGCTCCCTTTGTATTGCGTATTTCTGGACATTATGGTTGTCACTTAGAGATCAATTTTGATCTGAAGTACCTGTTAGGTTTAGGTAGGTACTTATTATACTTTTGTAAACGAGTGACTTTTTAAATAAATCTGGACATGTGGGGACATATTCAATGTAGGTACTTAGTAATTAAATTATAAGAACAAGCAGTGTGTGTCCACATCACAGGACTGGTCAAACCACTAAAGAACAAATTATAATAATGGGTACTAGCTGTTGCCCGCGGCTCCGCCCATGATTATGTTTTTGATTAAATTAATAATAGGTATTAGAGTTTGTCATTGGTTTGTTTGGAGCCATTTGTCCAGTTGAAATTTAAAACTATTGAGTGATAGGCGGCTATAATATATTTTCCCAATTAAATAAGTACCTACTTAATTGGTTGGATAAATAAATAATACGTCTCTATAAAAACTGTGCTGTACCTATAGTCTACATATCAAAATCTTGCTACAAATAGGTACGTACAAATTATGTTTTTCTAAATGATAACGTGTTTCTTTACTTTGCAATATCCTTTGGAATAATGAAAAACGAGAGGTTAGGATCCTTATCACTATTTAAGCAGCCGAATACTGTGGAATATTTTTATGCCTTTATTTTCTTTAAAATATTTAAAAGCGAAAACGAATCGGTGACGAATTACGGCTTCGTGTGCGTTTCGTAGGTAAACTTTCGTCGAACCAACGACGCGACCGGCGCGATGCGCGCGCGCGACACTCGACTAAATAATACCCCTGGAAATGTTGCGGCCGGGTACTTGTAGATTCATACCTAAACAGCGGAGTGAACCAGGCCTGACTTAACCGACGATGCGTTAGTGCATCGAGCATTCGAATAGACGCGACCGATGATACGCTCGACGCATTTTCCGTCAGATATGAACCGACCCTTAGTCCTAGAAAGCTGTTATTTGGCACGAATATACACATTAGTTATGCCGACAAAGTGGTAAAATACAATCTTGAAAAAAATATTTTTTAGGGTATGAAAAGGTACATGAAAAGTGAGGATGTTTTTTTTAACTAACCCATAATGTTTGGTATTGATGAATAGGTCTTTTGAAAATATTGCTGGTCTGTTATAACAGTTTTTTGATTGAGGACTACGTTCGTGAAATATTAGAATTTTAAGAGCAAATTTTTGTTAGAGTGAAGTGAAAAATTCACGTTAAAAATTTACATATAATGAAATTAAAAGGAAAACTATCACAGCTAAGTAGACTTCACAAGTTTACGA
Organism: Trisateles emortualis; assembly: GCA_947095525.1. Classification (NCBI taxonomy): domain Eukaryota; kingdom Metazoa; phylum Arthropoda; class Insecta; order Lepidoptera; family Erebidae; genus Trisateles; species Trisateles emortualis. The sequence goes on from OX352750.1 coordinate 12,021,141, forward strand.
GTAATAGCCGATTAACTTATAAAATGTTATTAGATAAGTTAAAATTAGATTGGGTCTTGAATCAAGTCTCCTGAAATATAGTCTGTAATTGATGTACGAGTAGGATTACCTGACCATAATAAAATAATCAGAAGGTTAGGTTAGAACTGTAACCCCTAGAGTCTAATATCTAGGTAACATACGAACAAGAAAAAAAATCATTAGGTATCATGTAATTTTATACCTACCATATTTTAAAATTTCTACATTTGATATAAAAAACCGCCTGGTGAAGTGACTCCCCTCCCCCTTCGTCTTCCACCTCGTTCCCTGCGACCCTTTTAATGCGACTTAGTTCAAGACTATTGCCAAAATTGTTACCATTGTCCTTTGCTTTCAAAAGTCATGAATGCTGAAACCATAGATACCTAATTCTTAGTCTGCATTATTGGGAATGGCAATTTCGGAACCCTACATTGTGCGTGACCCGACATGCACTTGGCCGGTTTTTTTTCGGTATTTCTCTACAATATTATGCATGTATTATATAAATAAACCTCCCTCTTAAAGACCTAAAGCATACATAGGGACAGACAGCGGGCAGCGACTTTGTTTTATACTATGTAGTGATAAATATATACATATGTCCTTACTTTATTCATGTAAAAATTGTTTCTTTTAAGACCTCACACTAATGTACTTCTACGTATGTTTCATCTCTACATCACCCTATAGGCTGACTGGTAGAGAATGCATTTGGCATTAAGGCCGCCCTTAGACATGTTTTGTATAAATAAAAATTTCTGTTTTGTCTGTTTATAAAACTACGCCCGCACTGACACATTTAAAATGCGAACACAAAGTATAACCTATTTTAAATTTGTTTGTCCCGCCTGTGTATAGAACGTAGTCTCAGACTAATAGTCTGAGAACGTATGTAGTCTACAACAAGCTGTGTATTACCACAACCACGGACACAAAAAGCAATGCAAGTAATCAGCATATTCTGGCTGAACCGAATTAGACGAAAATAAAGCAATTCTACTGAATAAAGACTATTACAATGATTTAATTTGTATATTTAGATATCACGCGTGGATATCAGTTATCGCTACAAAACGAAAGATGAAATGAAATAATGAAAGAGTAACAAACATCCATCCATCCATCCATCCAACCATTCTTACAAACTTTCACTTTTATAATATTCGTAAGGATTATAAACGCGAAAGTTTGTAAGTATGTATGGATGGATGTTTGTTACTCTTTCACGTAAAAACTACTGAACGGATCTGAATGAAATTTAGCACAGAGATAGATTATGGTCTGGAATAACACATAGGCTACTTTTTACAGCGAATACCGACATCCACGCGGGCGGAGCCGCGAGCAACAGCTAATATTAAATAATTCATAAAGTAATCTTATTTAATCACCGACAAATATCTAGGTAAAAATCTTTCAACACAAGAAGCGCTCAGTCGCTAAGTTGTTTTCCTGCGAGTGAGTAAGGTTACCAAAGTTTATTGAGGTTGTTATACTGAAAGTAACCTTATACTAGATGTATCATTTACCCATATATTACTATGTTCTTACGTGTCTCATGCAGATATACATGTTACACTAGTTACTCCTTCAAACTTAATCGTAGTAGAGCATAATGCTTACCTCTACGTGCTATTAGTAGGTACTTACTATTGAGCGGCAAATTTAGTCCTACTAAAAAACGCTATGTTAGAGCCTCTAATATCGTAGTCTCATAACAACTTATTATATGTATTTTTAGAGCACGTCGCAGCCAATAACCGAAGATGGGACAAATGATAGGCCAACACGTCAAGTGGACTTTGAGGAGTGTTGTCCTTGCTCTGACAAGAGTGACGTCCATCACGGCACTGGTTCCGAAGAGCTTCTTGCAGCAGGTTCTGAGAGTGCATTCTCTCGCATGCGACACGTGGATGACTGTCCGTGTCGGCCTCGTCTCGCTGACTCCGAGGGAGCTTCATCAGTCTTCTTTCCAACTGCAATGCGTGCTGCTGGCTCTTTCGTGAGGTATGAAACGGATCCCATTACTCATTCCTTTATATAAACGCAGTAGGTACACAGTAGCAACTTTATTGTATCTACGAGTACTCTTATATTATTTGAACACAAATATGGACGAAGCCCCGGATACAGCTCCTGACATCAACCCGCAACTTCATCCGTATTTATTATAGGCAGTCTTGTCCTAGGATACAATTTATTTTCTTGTCAAAGATCTCTTTAGTCGTGAAAATGGTACCAAACAGACTTGCACAAACTAAAATATAAGTAGGCACTTTCCTACTTAGATACGTTTATTGTTTTCATCTTTGGGGGAGGCCTATGTCCAGCAATGGACGTCTTGTGGCTGTAATGATAATTGTTTACTATGTGTACAATAAAGGATTAAGCTTTTTTTAAATATATTGGGACATTGGCGTAGACACTTGAACTGATATGTTTATCGCGCATAACAATTTGTAGTACGACTCGACGTTGACATAGGATCGATGGCGACGGCCACAACGTACGCAATTTACGTCATCATCAGGTTTGCAGGAACGAAAGTAAAGAACCGGTAATATTGTTAACTACATAATACAACTTTCTACCGTTTCCTTAAAGAGACAAACAGACAATGTTTACTGTTTTATATAAACATTGTATTATATAACGAAAGAAAGGCCAGTGCCCACCAAAACATGACGCTTAAATTGGGTTACTTAACATTATTTATAGTTTTCATAGGTTTCTTAGTAGAAAAAATAATCTGATTATAATTTATTAATTACCCACAATAGCTCAAACATTTTACTCGTATGATACAACGAATTGATTAAAATTTCGAATTTCAGAGCCGGTGAAAAGAAAGACGACTTGAAGCCTCTTTTTAATCCAGAAGTAGACCTAGCTTCTTCAGTGTTGCAAACGTTACGTGAAGCAACAGATGAGGAGTACCAAGACGCTCTCGCGAGAGATGCTACCAAAGGTGCGAAAGCAGCAGAAAACTTTGTGTTCGGCGACGCGACACCTCAGGAAAGTGCTAACATAGTTACTATTGTAGTCAACCCAAGCAGTAGTCTTACAGATAATGATGATATTATACCACAGGCATCTAACATAAAGCAAGCCCGCTGCATTCATCCATTGCAAAGTAGTAGATCTTCCCTGGGAAAGATGCGCGTGGTATCGAAACCTAGTTTGTTCTTACAAAAACCGAGACTGGGAAAGTTGAAGTCTGGACTTCTTCATAGAAACTTTTACGATATGGATAGCGGTATGGGTGCTAGCAATATCCACGAGCATATAGTACCTACTGACGAAGGTAGACCAGAACTCAGTACTGATACTTCACCATTGAGGGTAATTGATAATACAAACGATCCAATGGCTTCAAATACCGACGTTGACAACTGTAGTTTGGGTAAACTACCCAACCTTCGATCAACCTTAGTACAAAATAAATTAAAAGATTTGGATTCAGGTGCATCTTCGTTTCTTCAAAATATACGAGACAAAACTGTAAACTCTTTATCGCGTATGCCGAAATTAAGTTTAGGGAGTCTATTAGCAGACAAAACAAGTAATAATAATAATAATAACGATGATCTTGGTTCAGCACCCTCAACCATTCATGAACAAAGGGCAAAAAAGGTTTCCTATTTTAGAAATAATTCACCATTACAAAGTATTACTTCAAAAAGACCCCTTAGCATAGCAAATTTGTTAAATTTGAGAGATGTAGAGTTAATACCTGTGAAAGATTTAATTAATAAAAGAAATAAGCCTAATATTGGATTGCCATCGAACTTAAATCATGATAATACTTTTGAAGACCTTACAAACAAAAATACGCAGCTAATATCGAATAATAATGCTGATGAAATTAATGTTGATGACCCTGAAGGCAGTCCTAGTCTGTTAAATATTCACGTGAGCTCTAATGATGAACAATTTGACATTAATAATTGTGACAGTAGATCATCAGAAGGGCTGCCTGATGCAAGTGTTGCAGAAAAAGTAGCATCAACGGAAATTCTAGATCCAATACCAGATATTAAAGACAAGTTGCCCCAAACGGCACCTATTGAAAAGCTTAATATAATAGAAAATGAGACTGATAATAAAGATACAATTCTAGATGCAAGCAATAATGTAAATAATATTATTCAGCAGCATGATATAGTGGAAGAAGATGACTTAAACTTATTACAAGATCAAAAAGAAGCTTCTGAGAATTCATGTAATCAAGATGAACAAACTAAAGATAGTCGTAAACTCTTAGATATAAAGCCAAAATTAAAAGTCCTGGATACTAGCGCACTATCAAATATTAAAGATAACATTGTGAAGAAATTAGAAGACTTCAAGAATATAAAGACAAATTTAAAAAGTATGACAATGCTACATCCAGGAACCGTCAACAATGATAAAGATGTATTGGAAGTTAGCAATGAAAATCAAGATGAAGACTGCCAAAATGAAGCATCAATTCAAATAACAACATTTACACCAGAAGCATCAAATAACCTAGAAGATATTATTACAACTTCGAATCCAGATATAGTTGAAACGTCAGAAGATAATATTAACTCTTATAGTGCAGATGAACTCAGTGATAATTCTGTAGAAGCTACTCAGGGTTCTAATAAGGCCGTGAGTTTGCAAGATTTGCAGAAATTATCAGATTCTATGTTACGACAAGAAGAAGAAGAACGTGATGTAGATACAGTACAGACAAGTAAGTTTTCAAAGGAAACGGAGGAGCCGTCCGAAAATGAAAATAGTGTTGCAGATTGGCTCGATTCAAATAAATCAGCTGATAGTTCTATAAAAGATGAAGTGGACCCTGGTGACTTGGACAATCTTCAAAAAAATTATAATGAAGAAGATGCCTGCAAAAGTAATTTAGTGTCCCCAAAAACATCATTTCCATTACAACCTGATAGCAATGCTGCAGCTAGCGATTTTATTACAAATGTTATACCTAAAGCAGATTTTGTTTTAGACTCACAACCAATATCACAACCAAGATTAACTTTTTTAAATAAACCACTACCACTTGTAAGCAATGGGCTGAAATTACCTCGTCTTGATTCGTTACCGACATTTGATGATATAAAAGAAAAACTAACGGATTTGTTCGATAATGGTGACAAAGTTAGAGAAGAGTTATCTTTATTGGAACCAAAAAATGAGCCGGTTAAACAAATAAAATCAAATCTAGTCATGGCAACAGATGCCAGTACATCTAGTTTTCAATCAAAAGTACCACCATCAAGATATTTAGAAGATGTCAACTTTGATATTTTGGAGTTAAAATCTCAGTCAAATAAATTACCAAATATGCCTAAAATCGGACTGCATTCCTACAAAACAAAATTACCATTACCGAAAGATATAAGCTTAAAACCAATTAAGTTACAATCTGCTCTGGAAAATAAACGTGGTTTATTAGGTCCCTCTTTGTCGATAGGAGAGACAAATTCGAACTTACGATCGAACAATAAGGCCTCCAACATATTCAATGACCCACTGGGTGTAAGGCCCAGGTTGAACGAAGTTAGAGACCAAGTAGATTTACCAATCGAAGCAACAAATAACATTCATTCAGCTCTAAAGAATACGCACAAAACTCTTGAGTATAAACTAAGAAAAGCAACAAACAAAAATTTAAAAATGTTGAAAAGGCCATTCAAAAGTGCTAGCGTATTAAAAACTTTATCTAGGAATCACGAAGATATAAATGATAAGTTGAGAGGTCTTCATATGGATTTAAATGACAGATTAGAAACTATGCGTAATGAGATCATCGATCGTTCAAAACTGTTAACCAGCAGCTCTCATATTATTCAACCAATGTTTAGATCATCTAGCAATTTTAATAAAGCAAAATCACGTAAACCCGTTCAACACAAACCTGCAAAAATAAGTGCATCTTCAAAAACTTTAGGAAAAAATAAATTTAGAATGCCAGCAGCTGCAAGTGTACCGGTGCCAAAAACTGTTCAAGTGCCAGAATTAAAGGAAACATCGGAAAAATGGCCGTCATCAATATTACAACGAGGAAAGAATATAGTACCTATCCGGAACGTTGATGCGCCATCAACTAAATTGTTACTGGGACAACCTGATCGTTTTCAAAGTAGTAATCCACTTTTAGGAAAACAAGTAAATTTAAAAAAAGACAGTAAAATCAAAGTTACGTTTTCTACGACACCGAGGCCAGTAATGATGACTGGGAAATTAAGAAGTTCATTACCACATGTCCAGACTAGTAAAATAGGAAAAACTCGAGATAATGTTGGTTCAAAATTAATTCACCAGGATCACTATGGATTACCAAGCGAAGTAATTAAATCGAAAATTGCAGCCCCAGTGTCCGATCATGTGAATAAGCAGAAGTATTCTAAATTAGAGATAGATAGTCCTTCTCGCAGGTTATCATCGAGTGAAAAGAATAAATTAAAGTCATCGGAAATAGCGATGAACAACGGCAAAAGTGTTTTACAGTCTTGGCCTAAAGCTAATGAAAGTTCTTTTCTAACAAAAGTTAAAGATGCCGTCCAAACAAGGTTGTCTAAAATGAATTCTGTTAATACTTTGAAACAAGGTAGTGTTCCGGCTAATAAAGGAAAGGATGAAAACCTAGTGACTGAAGCTCAATTAGACATGGCGCGATCAGCGTCAGAGAATAGACAAATTACCAATGTACCGCAGCCATTAAAAGAAAATGTTTCATATAAATGTAAAATGGTCTGTACTAAAGATTAGGTAATAGTAATTGTTTGCTTTTGTAAAGGTCAAATTTACAAGGCATTGAAAGCTAATGATTTTTATAGTACAAATACTTACACTTGAAAGATGTAGACTCAAAGAAGCGTTAAAAGTAGACTGTTTGCCTACTGCTAACGCTACTTTAATTTTTTTGAGACTTTTAACGCTAGTTTGAATAAGATGCCAATACTGTAAACTCCTATGGCTTCAGACTTGTTATTTATGTATTTTATGTACCTATACACTATAATTTATTTTTTAGATTGTAGTTTATTTAATTCTATTAAATAGTACATAGGTAACTTTTGTACATATTTTGTTTATGTGAATATTTAGTATGTAATTTTATTTTATAAGATTTTTATACAATATTTTTTAAAATAAATACTTGACAAAATCTAGATTATACTTTCATTTATATTTACTTTAACTACTTTTCCATATACATATTTATTGTGATACGTACCTGCCTACTAATTAACATAAAACCTAAGGTTGAAGGAAAACATCATTAGGAAACCCACATGTTATAAAAGGAAATTTCGTAGCCTATGGACGCTTGCAATACCAAAAGTATCACTTGCGTATTGCCGACCCAAAATAAACACCAGGCTTTTATGATGGAATTTCCCTGGAATAGGAAAACGTTCGTTAAAAACGCATCCCTAAATGAGCTCTGAAGCGGTGTTTAGGTACACACACGCTCTGTGCAGGCAGTTGGCTGTAGTCTTCTGTAAGGTCGAAGTCCTTCCCCAGTTGGGCTTGCTCTCTAGTATGGTGCCCTACCTCTCTTAACTTTTATTTCTACCTAAGTATACCAAGCTGAAGTATCAGTATGTTATGCTGTGTGTGTCGTAAATCGTGCAACGTTAATCGAATGTGATGAGCAGGCGATGTTTATTATTGTAAATGGTTAAGTTAAATGGTTTAATTAATAAGGTTTATTTGCTATTTATTAACCGACTTCAAAAAGAGGAGATTATCAATTCGTGTTTTTTTTTTTTTTTTTTTTTTTTTTTTAATGTTTGTTACCGCATAACTCCGTCATTTATGGACCGATTTGAAAAAATCTTTTTTTGTCTGACTGGACATACTTCCAGTTTGGTCCCATTATCATCAAAAGAAAGTTCCGATGATGGAATCCATGAGGAATTGAGGGAACTCCTCAAAAGTTATAGGCACACATATAGCAATTTCAATATTTTTAACAACTAATCAATCATTTGCATTCAGAAAGTGTAATTTGGTGAAGTAAAACTGATGAAGAAGACCACAGATGGCCATCTGAACTTTTCAATAATAAGTATTTTACTGATGGCGATTAGATAAGTTTTGGTTATTGTTGCTAAGCAACTATTAATAAGAAATAATGACGTGAATGAATTGAGCGCGGATTGCACAGATTAAATATTGCTTTTAATACCTACTTGACCTGTGTTCAGCCCGACGCTCAGTCGATTTTATTCGATTATAACAAACAAATATCTGAAAATTTTACAACTTGCCGTACTGAAGTCGGTTTTTTTTTGTTAAAATTATTTATTATTTTGTAATGTATTTACTGGTTGTTTGGGGTAAGAATCCTGAAGCCATTAAACTTTTGTTTTAAAAAAATACCTTCATTCATTGATTATTTCAAAAAGTAAACCAGTACCTTTGGTTTATTTTTGGAACTAAATGGCCAGTGTTGTGTTCTATAAAATGCGTACCTCATGGCCGAATAAAACAAGTCTACACAAATTAGGCAAATCCTTATTTTATGCCAAGGTCACAGATAATACTTATTGTTTTGTTAAAGAGCTATTTCTTGTCAAAGAGCATTATTCACATTCATAGGTATAATAAAATTATGTATTTTAAATGTTTTAAAATTTGGTTCGTGGCCAACCTGGTGACAGAGTCATTTAGATCGCCCATTTGGCCTATGTACTGTTGACAGTTGGGACCAACTTTTAACTACTAGTTAGGTGACAAAAAAGCTCATGGGCTGCCTGATGGTAAGCAGTTACCGTAGTCTATGGACGCTTGAGGTATCACTTGCTTGTTGCGATGCCAAAAGTTTTGACACCAACTTGGTTTTGCGATGGAGTATATAGTAGTGAAACGTTAGGTTAAAGACGCATTCCTAAATAAGCGCTGAGAACATGTACTCACGCACACACACACACACACCTGTGTGTGGGTATTTTTTTTGACTGTGGTCTTTTGTAAGGTGGAGAACTTTCCCCAGACTTGCTCGATAGTATGGTGCCCTACCTCTCTCAAAACTACGTCTGACTGCTGGTAACACATGTTATTCTTTATATATCATATTTCATCATCATAATCTCAGCCAAAAGACTTCCATTGCTGGTCATTGGAAATCAGAAACGAGGAGATCCGTAGCAGAACCAAAATGTCCGACATAGATCGAAGAATTGCCTTAATTATGCACATAGCTCGTAGAACTGATGGCGGTTGGGGCAGAAAAGATCTGGATTGGCCATCACGAACTGGAAGACGCAGCGTGGGCAGGCCTTCACGAGGTGGACCGGACCTTCTAAAGGTCGCGGGTAGGATAAGGTCAGCTCAAGACCGAATGTTGTGGATATCTTTGGAGGAGGTCTTTATTATATTTATTAGATTTAAAATTAACGACCATCTTCCGAACATACAAAAGACGATTGTAAAGCATAATAATATCTTCATCACTTTTCTAAGTGTATAATTTTAACATAATATTTTTGTGAATGATCGTCCACGAAAAGAGTTCATCCTATGCAATACATGCATAAAATAGTTTTATAAAATTGTATTTTATGACAGACAGTAGCAAATGTAACTTTATCGTATTACATAACATAGGTAGGTACTGGTAAAAGGTAAAATGGAAGCGGATATATAGGTAATAATAACAACGCACTGTAACATGTTTCGTTCGTTTTATTTGCAATTAAGTAAGTAAATGAGACAGAAACATTATCAAAATGATTATTATAGGAGGTGGCATAATAAATGTACTACGAGTAAGTATATATATAACAGAGAGTGTGTGTGCGTGTTTGATTTAAATATGAATGCGTCGACAATTCCCTTCGATTCTCTCACATAACTTTGAAGGAGCTGGTTTCGGTTAAGCTTAAGATAAACGATATTATGAAGTTCAATTGTGAAGTGCGTGCGTTCGTTATTACGTCTCTGGTATTGCTGATATCCGCAAAACATGCAGGCAAGTCTCTCAAATTATAAATTTGTAATAATACCTACTTGTTAGGTAATGTTACACTACTTGTTTACTACTTAGATTATTATTATCTAGTATAAAGCCAAGAGTAAACTTGCGCGTTGCCGAAATATAACAAAAATCTGTTAACTCTGACCAAGATGATCTAGAAACCGTACTTATCAGTAGAAACACAACACTACGAAGGAGAGGTAGGGCATCATACAAGCGAGCGTACACGACTGGGGAAGAACTTCAAACTAACAGAAGATAATATATGTTAGATTATTCCTGTGCGTGAGTACCTCTCTCTAGTGTTCGTTTTATGCAAGTGTCCATAAGCTACGGCAACTGTTTACGATCAGACGAGTCGTTTGCTTGTTTGCCACCAAATGGGTATAGTTTTTTTACTCAAGTAGTGTTATTATCGCTGTGTTCTTTTATATACTATAATAACCCCAGCCAGGCTACCACCAATTTCAAGAAAAGTTAAATTTAGATGGTCTACCTGCTACCTGCCTTGTATATAAGTAAGTTAATATCTTTATATGCGTATAAGTAAGTTAATATCTTTATATAATATTCAAGACAAGCCATGTTCAGCAAGAAACATCAGGAACAGATCAGTGTTGTGTGTGTGCACTGCCAGGTACTGCGACACAGTGATACGAGAGATACCCACCATTGACAAGTCCTACATATACGTGTCCTCTGAGGTAATTATTTTATTTATTTATTTAATAAACAGAACAGTATTTAGTATGGATACGAGTGTGGCAATTAAGTTCAGGACAGGAATTAAGAACAGGCCAATTAAGTTTCGGTCTAACTTTTATTATCGACCCTCACATTACTTGGTCTTCCTCTAACTTTACACAACGAAACCAATGTGATTTTTTAAAATATAATAGTTAATTATAATCATAAATATCAGTAGAGTTTCCCAAATACGAGTGTAACATGAAACAATACCAAATTAAATTTTTCAGAGTGGACTTCGATTCAAAAAGACGACTGAACCTGTGCAACCAATGGATGAAGGTAATATTAATAGGATGTGTTCAATGCGTAACAACGTAATACTATTATCAGGGTCATCTTTAACTTATTGAAGGCCTTGGGTACTTTAGGTGAATATACAATAACAAAATAAGTATAACTTATTTTAATTACAATAGGCAAGAAATAGATGATCAAAATTTTCATCAATTATTTTTATTTATTTTAATGTTACCGTTAGATGACTGGATATTTGCCTACTTATGATATCGGTTGGTAATCTGGCATGTGTAGGCCCCATTGTTATGTTGCACAAAAGACGTTTTTTATTACAGATGCAGATTCAGATACTATATTAGAACTAGATCCTATGGTGCAGTTTCAAACCATAGAAGGGTTCGGTGGAGCGGTCACTGACGCTGCCGGCATTAACTGGAAAGACTTGAATGATGCCAAGCTGATGGACCATTTGATTCAGTAAGGCTCATTTACTATTTTATCTTCTGTACCTAATGTAAGTAGTTATGACGTCTTGAATAATAGTCCAAATACAGAATCTGTAACAAAAGCAACTAAGGGAAATAAGCATTTACCAACGTGCATGATAAATTCCAAAATCCTTTACCTTTCACTTTCCTCTTCGTTGCCACTTTAGTCTCTTAGAATTTATTAGATTTATGTCATGTTACAGTTTTTAAAAGAGTAGTTTTTTAAGAGAGTAGCGAGAGGCGCCATACAAGCGAGCAAACCCGTCTAGAGAATAATCCTTACCTTACGAAACACCGTAGCCACAGAGGTGTAGTGTAGTTTTGTTCCTGTGCGTGTTTACACTTAGCAACACAACAACACAGCAGAGTGTAGTTATTTGGCTGTTGTTTTCTGTAAGGTGGAGGTCCTTCCCCAGTCGGGCTTGCTAGGTAGTATGGTGCCCTACTTCTTTTAAAGTATGTGTTTTGTAAATAACAGCTACAAAGGCGCGACAGGTTCTGGTCTACAAAGTGTTCATAAGTCCACTTTCAGATCTTACTGCGGCAACAAAGGAATTGGGTACAACATGCTGCGCGTACCCATCGGAGGTACAGACTTCTCCACGCGCGCGTACGCGTACAACGAGATGCCGGAGAACGATATTACATTGTCTAACTTCACACTGGCGCAAGAAGATTATGAATACAAGGTATGTAGATGTAAATATACGTGTTGAGCACCCTTTACTTTATTTTTGTGTAACAAATAGTAAGCAACGCGTGAGTGGTAAAGCATACTTAAGTCCTTATACTAATGTATTACCGTTATGCTTGTTTGCCTTCTCTCACTATAGGAATCAACCGGAGGAAATTCACGCCATATTTCTGAAACAAAGCTATGTTATAATTTGTAGAGTTTACCTCCTTTTATTATGTCTTATTTCTTATGACTAGTTCTGACTGACGGTCAATTGTAACGTAGCACAAGCGTGTTAAAATACAGCATCATATTTCGCAAGATTTAACTGGAGAGAGATTGATAAATGGCGTTACGTGATTACCGAGGCACGATGTCTATTAAAATTGTACCTACAATATGTTTATTAAACAGCTCCCCATGATCAAAGCATGTATGAAGGCGGCCAAAGCACCGGTGGAAGTTGTGACTTCAACCTGGTCACCACCGTCTTGGATGAAAACGAACAATTCTACCGAATATTTGCAGACTTATGCCGACTACCATTATAAGTGAGTTTTTGCAATATACTGTATTGTTCCCTGATTGGAGTTTTGTATACAATCAAATACACTGACGCCGCGCCCAGTGCCGTGCACGTCGCGCCACCGCCGCGCGTCGGTCTGATGACAACTTGTTGAACTTATTAACTGTATATATAATCTAAGGTTGTTGTTACATGCACACTCCCCGTTTATGTTAACTTGCAAACAATCAGCTAAGAAGGTCGCTAATGGAATCTTATAGGTACTTCTCACTGTCTGTCCCTCTGTACGCTTAGATCTTCTAAACCAGGCAAAGGATTATAATGCGGTTTTCACTATCATTTAGATATATAATAATAATTCATAGGTTTATATAGATATAGGTATAATACATGAAAATTACTTATAACAGAAAAATCCAGAAAACCGAAGTGAGGCGGGGCTTCTCGCTAGTACGTAGTATACATATTATATTTGACTTTAACTGTCTGTAATTGAGCTCGTAGCTAGTGAAGCACGCTTGTGTGATACACCTCTGCCTCTGCCATTGCTATGCTAAATTGTGCCATTTATGTCATCTTGCATTACGTACTTCCAAGTAAGATTTCAGTGTAAGTTAACACCGACACATCATCATCTCGACCCATAAACTGAGTACGGGTCTCCTCCATACATTTGGAGGCATATTAGCCTGCTATACCACGCTGGTCAGATGGGTTGGTATAGGGTTTTGTTTTGAGTTTTTACTCTCTTGCAGTGGATATTGTAGGCCAGACATACTCCCTTACTCTTATGACACCCTCGGGATAGGGGTGTGGTGACATTTGTATTCTTAATCCGTCACCACACGGCCTACACATAGACTATCTTAAAGAAAACGAGGAACGGAAAAGCCACTAGTTATCTATTAACTCAAATGTTTGCTTTGATGGTTACAGGTTTATTGAAAATTATGCAAGGGAAGGTGTTCCAATATGGGCAGCCACAACCTCCACTGAGCCGCTCAGCGCTTCTGTAAACTACGTCAATATTAACAATTTAGGATGGACATTTGATTACCTGGTAAGAACAAAACTCTAGGTATATTTATTTGTAACAGTGGACGAGGTTATTTCTAAAGTGGATGGATGATAATCATCTATTGTCTCGATGTCTGTATGTTTATCTTGTTTGTAACCCCTAAAAGAACCTAGGTAGAACAATTCCTACCTGCCTATTATATCATGAGATTATCTCTTGTTATTAAGAAGTAGTCACACTAAATAGATCCACGGTAGACCTCATTTATTGTTAATTTTGACTAATTTTATGCCCTAAACAAATAATTCGCTGGTCGTTATTCTGAGCTAAAATATACTAGGTATTTATCACAAATCAAAATCAAGCAACATTTTTATTATTGATAGTTTCTATGCCATATTCATTTCTGTTTATTATTTTGTATTATGTTTGTATAGCAAACAATAGCGCTGCATCGTTGATTATAACAATTGTTGTTGCTTGTCTATTTTATGTTTAACATACATGGTCATGGGTACTTTTTTTCGTTTCAGAATGAATGGATTGTTAAAAATATAGGACCAACTCTTCGCAATTCTACATTCAAAAACATGAAGTTAATAGTAGAAGAAGATCATCGAAACACCATTACTCTATACTGGAATATGGTAAGAAAAACGATTATTGTCCTTTTGGCATGTTATTTATTTTTTATACATACATACATACTGTGTGGATGGAAACGCTCTCGAAAATGACAATTGATGGTAGAGCTGTAGGTATACATTATGTTGCACTGGACAGTGTGCGCATCAGTTTTGAAGCTAATAATGATCCATAATACCTATCTAATATATTTGCAGTTAGTGACTATGTATCCAGACATGCTGCAATATTTAGCTGGTGTAGCGACGCACTCCCATATGGACAGATATTCACTGGCCCCGATATTCAAACAGGTGGTGCGCGACTTTTCAGACAAGTTTTTAATGTCCATGGTAGCTTCAACAGGTAATAATCAAAGTATCCGATTTCTTGAAATATGTTGTTGTTTTCAGAGATAATATGCGTGATGCATGAAGCACGTCACACATTACATTGTTTCATTGATACAACATTTCAAGATCGTGCGTGAAGCTCGCACTGTAACTGCTGTGGCACTACGCTATACTTCACGCTTGCGCACTCCACGTATGTCAGTGTATATGACAGTGATGAGTGGACATGAAGCACTCTGGCTCTGTGCCTAAGCATAAGTGTTGATATATTAATACTGATCATGATAAAAAATATATTAACTTCTTTTTTGAAATAATTTAATTGCCTATTTTACTTTTATCTTTCTAGATGCATACTTGTAATATTGCATTTTTAAATTGATTTTCGAAGGTGCAGATATATATTATCGTCTACATTGTACATAACTATAGCCGGAAAAAGTACCTACTAGTAATGACTCGATATGTATACAAATATGTTTTATATACATTTTATCTACACGCAGATATCCTAGTAGTTTTATATTTTGATATGTTTGAAACTTTCCGTATGTTCCAGGAGTCCAAGAAACTGTAAATGTAGATTTAGGGTCCTGGGAGAGAGCTGAACTTTACGTTAATAACATTATAGAGGTACCTCATTTATTATATATATTGCTATATTAATTATACGTACCTACTTAGTAATTGTAAGAAAAAATACACGTTTCCCTTCGCCTTGTCTCTTCATCTTACAATTTTGCCGTTATTTAGATGGTCGGTCGTTATGATAAACATAAATAATGACATAATACCCTACTATACTAACTTGGAAATTTCAACTTTTTCGTATGGTTGATGGCGTGTTTTGGTTTGAAAGAAAGAGGAATAATATTGTAAACTCTAAGTACAATATTAATTCTACACATTAATTGCTCTACACTGTAAAGCAAGTTTCTGGAATTATATATGAAGAAGACGCGTCATCATTTCCTATTAACAAGTGATTTTGCCAACAACTTGTAGACATCCACAACAATAATTTATTAAAGTGTACCAGTCATCAAGACGGTTATAATATTATTATATTATAACCGTCTTGATGACTACTTACGTCCGAGACAGGAGTTGTGTATTGCCTATCTTGTAGACATCTACAACATTAATTCATTTAAGTGTACCTAAAATTATATTATAACCGTAATAAAATTATGACTACTAACGTCCGAGACAGTCCATTCGAGAGTCCCTTACGGCCGGTTTTGAATCGATTAATCGTGATCGTGGCGTACATTATTATGGTTCGGTAATTCGATAACGATTGGTAATCATCCTACCATTGAAGGCGCGTTTCACAATAAGTATTGTTGTCTCGACTTTCCAGATGCGAGTACCTACCTGTTGTTTAAAAGTTTACCGACATACGTTAATTTTTTTCGTTCTCCAAACTATCATGAATTTAATTGTTTTTAATACCAATAAAGAAAGCAATATAATACCAGAGATAAGCATAAAGGGAAGGAAGGTTCATAGTTACAGTAGGTAGTTCAGTAGGTTCTAAACAGTTAAACGATATCTATGTAAATTTTAGAGTCTCAATAATAATGTCGTCGGATGGATTGATTGGAACATGGCCTTGAACACCCAAGGAGGGCCGAGCTGGACGGGCACCAGAGCTGACTCGCCGATCATAATAAACGCCGCGGCAAGAGAGTTCTACAAGCAGCCCATGTTCTACGCCATAGGACACTTTTCTAAGTTTATACCACGAGGATCGAAGAGGATCCAATACATAATCACTGGAAGGACAAATACTAATATTCAGACCGTGGCGTTCATAACGCCTATGAACACAATCGTCGTGGTGATATACAACAAGTAAGTAAACCATAAAGTTTCGTGTCGCGATAGAAAAGTATAAAATAATATTGAATATCACGAGCTCACAGTCCAAACAGCGAGTGATTATTAGCGTACTATTTACCAAGCAGAAGTACACAGTAGTAAACACTATATGTAAACAGGGTGTAAGGGTTTGTAGTAATAAGATAAGGTCAAACACAATAAATAGAATATAAAAAATCTAGAAAATTCTTAACACTTTTTGACTCGATTCAAAGACGAGCTTACTGGCGCTATTGATTATCTAAGTATAAGGTGAGACTTCGACTAATTTTATGTGTTTTACCGCCTCCTCTACATACCGCCGTTGTATCCCAAGGAACTGTTTGGTGTGACGCCCGCGGCCACGTTCATCAACACACCTCCCGCTACCTGCAGCGACTGCCGCGCCGCTCCGGACTGTGCGGTGTATTTTAGAACAAATATTTTGAACTTATTATCATCACACAAACATACATATTGAATTTGTCTTATTTTCTCTCTTCTCTCTCTTTCTACGTATAAAAACGTATATTTTAGCGTAAGTGTGTTTTCTCTAATACTTAATAATAATTTTCCAGGGCCAAACGTGATGAAGTAAGAATACGTTTAGGTGACCAAGAAGTTGAGGTGGTGCTAAAAACGAAGTCAGTTACTACCATTGAGATGCCGAATATGTAGTAGATACTTATAATAATAAATTTGTGCCTGCTAAACATATATCACGTTCGTTATAAGTAGATGTATCGTGTAGGCTAGACATGTACAGTTTTTTTAAGTTGATGTTTCTTTTATAATTTTTTTGTATTAGGTATTTATTTCAATTACAAATAAAAAAAACCAAAGAAATCCAATATTTAGCAACATTTTATTTTAAACATTCTTTACCTAACATATCTATCATAGCTGACCCGACAGATGTTATTTCTGTGTGTTGTCCGGTCTAAAAAAGAAATCACTTTCTGAAAATGGGGGTAAAACCTAAATTTCCCTATTTTCAGTGTAACATTTCCGACTTTAGTTTCTGTAAAAATTTAAAGTATGTGGATTAAAGCAACGAACTGCAATCATGTACATAAGTGGGATTTATAATGTATATATAAATACCTACTAATAAAATAATCTAAATAAGTAATGGTCAGGGCAAACTTGCGACTTGATTCAACCGCTAAATGACATTTTGTTCTATTATAAAATAAATATATGTTATATGTTGTTTATAACCGTACGTAGCTAACGTAGAGCTGAGTTGTAGGGAGCACAGGATGGCATCGTTAAGCGCATGATGCCCCACCGTGTCAATCTTAAATCTTGTTTCATGGATAATATGACGTGATTGTTTAGTAGGGTGACTAATATTTAAGTATCAAGTCTATACGAGTTTTATCTAAATACTGGGTGGAAGGGAACGCTCTCGGAGCCTGAACAATAATAATATACTATCTAATCACAAATTAATACTAAACGTCTTTTGGTGATTAGTCCTTTTTTAAAAAATAAATAAGTAACTTAGTAAGTATAATAGACTGAGATAAGAGATTGATATCGCGATAGGCGCTGCTCGCTGCTGCACTAGTACGCCGCCGCCGCGCCGCCCGCGCCGCCGACGCCGGCCGGCGCCTGCGCCAGCTGAGCGCGAAACTTGACCTATTATACTAAAATGCAATGCGAAAATTCACATTATTTGAATTATCACATTGCAGCAAAATTTCAGTGAATTGTAATGAACAGTATTCCAAGCGACGCGTCGGTATATGAAAAAAAATAGTTGGTACGTATATAGTGCGAAATTATAAGCATATGGCTATATATAGTAGCGATTCTTTTTGTCTTAGAATTGTCTGAGTGGATACTATTCTGTTCTATTTCGATCGTGCATTATAGTACATTGGATAAAACTTATATTTAACAGATAAATCTGAATAAAAAATTAGAAAACAATGTTTTTAGCTTGATTTCTACGCGAGTAAAACTGTTCGGCAGTGGTCTAAAAGTATTTAGGTACCAGGGGCTGTAAGCCGTACCATGACGTCTTTATAGTGATGTATTTCAGATCATACTATGTCGTCCATATAGCGCCGTACCATGACGGCCCTAAAGCGAGTTGTTTCCGATTTTAATTTGAATGTTGTACAATGACAACCTAGTTAATAAAATTCACATCTCACAAATATCAAATTAAGATTAAACAAATTACTATAAGGTCTTCATGCTAAGAGAGTTAATAGAGGTAAGGCATCATACTAGCGAGCATGCCCTGGAGAAGTACCTTCAACTTTCAGAATACCACATCCAAAGAACTACACACACCAGTGTAGTTATGTTCCTGTGTGTGATGAGTACTTACAGTTCCCTAGCGCTTTCATACGCTTTAAAAAGCATACGGTCTGCCTCATGTTAAGCAGTTACTGTAGCCTATAGACGCTTGCAATACCAGAGGTATCACTTGCGTGTTGCCGACCCAATTTTTTACACGAGGGCTTTAAGATGGAGTATCCCTGGGATAGGAAAACGTTTCTTTCAAAACGCATACCTAATGAGCGCTGGAGACCTGTACTCACACACAGGAACACGACTGTGTGTAGTTAATTGGCTGTGGTGTTCTGTAAGGTGGAAGTACTTCCCCAGTTGTTGCTTGCTAGTATGGTGTTGATTTTAATTTGAAATTATATATATATAGGTATATTATTACAAAATTCAAATTAAAATCAGAAATAAATCGCTTTAGGGCCATCATGGTCCGGCGCTATAAGGACGACATAGTATGATCTGAAATAAATGCTGACTGTCTTGGTGGTCTAGTGGCTAGTGATTGTAAAGTCCCCCGCGACACAGAGCTTGTTCTCTAGTGCGGGAGTTATCTCTTTAAAGAAAAAAAATCACTATAAAGACGTCATAGTACGCCCCCTAAATACTTTTCGACCGCTGCCGAACCTTTTTATCTCGCGTAGAAAAAGATTGTTATCTATTTTTTTATTAAGATTTATCTGTTAAATATATGCTTTATCCAATGTACTGTAATAGTAGAGTAATGCACGATCGAAATAGAACAGAATAGTATCCACTAAGACAATTTAACTTCACGCAAAAACATTGTTGGCGCGTAATATTAGCAAGCGGCGTGTTATGCAGTGACGTCACACGGTCGACGCGCGCCTGCTCGCGTGCCTCGATTTAGGCGAACTTTAGATGTCTGTAAAATTAAAACTACTTGGTATTTTTTAATTAAAATAAAAACTAGTGTATTTGTACACATACAAACTCTGATGTTACGAAGTTTCAAGCGATTTGAAAATTTAGAAGCCTTCTCCATTATATAATTATTGTCATTAAATACCATTTATAGCAAATTTATATAAAGCCAGATTCGTTAAGCTGTTTATTATCGTGGTCCTTGATTGAGTAACAAACATTCATCACACATTTAATTTTAATTTATAATATTAGTAAGATTGTTACAACTGTTGATAAATCTAATACATAAACATACATAGAAACCTACTACTATTGTCGTTATATAAAATAATATCATTATAAACAGAACAATACCAATATCCAAACGTGGTACCTACCTATACTAGTAGATTAAACTTAAGTCGTTGTTTGAGAGAAACGAACGTATGGTAATGCTATGCGATGCTGACTATTTGCACTCTTTAAATGCCACCGGCGCGGCGGCGGCGGGCACCCCGCTCTTTAATACGTAGACAACCCGTTTTTGTAGGCCGATTAAATCGGCCTTGAGCGGTAGGTATTTATTTTGACATTTTGTGACTCAGTCGCTACAATATAGACATCCCTATACCACACTACAAGGATCTCTTATGAAAGAGTTAAAAGTTCTTTACACTATGGAATTACTATAGGTTCCAATTACCAGTCCCAAATCTCAAAGGCGGCACAGTTGTTATTATTGAGAGTTTAATTAGTAGTATTGTTGAGGAAAACAATACAACTAATTAAACTACCTATTCGTTAAATCGTCTTAGTATTTTAAGAGTTTGACCCGTGAATCACTTATTTTTAATATAATTATTACAATATGCTTCCTAAATATGTATTTCTTAATCATTAGTCATTGCCGTTCTCTCAACATGGTTGCCCTACAAACTACGGCTTCGCGGTGACTCATATCGACATACTCAGTAAATAAAATTACCACTAATAACAAGTTCTCGGAAGGTTCGTGGAAATGCTTTGTCTGCGCTATACGCTATAAGCGCTTTTAAATAAATAGACTTTTTTTATATAATACTTTTAGAATACTTAAATTCCATGTACCTACCTAGGTACTTGTTAAAGAATGCCAGCTTAGAATAATCATCTTATAGGTAAGTCCTTAATATTCCAACAGATTCTATTGTTGTGGAACAGTTGACGAGGTAGTAGAACTAGATTACCATGTCACTCAGTTTCTTACAGGCCTCCATAACTTATGTAAATTGTATTATTTGTTTGTTAGTCATAACTTGACGTAGATGAACTTACTTTGAAAGATGGTCTTAAAAATAATGAAAGTAATATTTGGAGCACTATTTGAAAGTACAATGAATCAAGTACTTGCCTACGCCACCTAATTACCCACTGCAAAACTGCCGCTATCTTTCATTGTCAATCTCGGAAGAACAAAAAAAAAGTATAAGAATGTTTTGATAATTTATTAATAAAAATAAGTATTTATTTACAAGTAATTTACAACTAAAACTATATTTACACAAATTAAAATAGGATGTCTAGGATATAACACGTTAGAGACTAGAAGAGCCTATAACCAGTTGAGTGTAATGCTCAAAATAACTCGGGGAATAGAACAGATGCTCCAGATCTCCACAATGAGTTGATTCGCCTTTACACTCCGGATAACTATCTTCGTAGCCGGAGACACCATCTTTTGGATGTACCTATGTGTCGCACAGTGGCTCGAGCGTCGGCTCCTATTCCGCGTGTTCTAACATCTGTGAATAACCTCGTGAAAGACAACCCTAATTGTGATTTGTTTGCAGATGATTTTAATTTAGTTAGGTCTGTTTGTTTAAGCTTCTGCGAAAGCAATAGTATATAAATTTTGCCTTACATTTAAATAGTTACTAGATGTCTTTTATGTTTGTTATTTTGTTTTAGAAATTAATTGTTAATTTAGTTTTAGTTTTCTATAATTATTTTGTACTTAATTTTCTATCTATTGTATCTGATCTATGTAATTGGTTTTTTAAAAACCGTTTAACATAAATAAATAAACAATAATAAAAACAACCCAAAAAAAGGACTGCTTAGTAGGCATCGTAAAATTCCTCCGCATCGATGTCTACTGAAAACGTGTTCAGGAGACTGGCAGCATTGCCACGCTGAATGGTAATGGTTATTCTTTAAGCCAAATATAAGCCAGCCTTCTGGTCACGTGAAGCGTCGACTAAACGCTTGGACAAATCTTCAAAAAGACCGCGAGCACTTGCACCCTACTGCCCAAGCGTTTCGACTTCAAACGGCTCAAAAATATAATCTCGGATGAGATTACTGTATTTGCTTGAGAGTCACCGCAGATGCAGCACCAGCACCAGTACAACCTGCCGTGCTTGGAAGATGAGATGGCATGAGGGTGTCGACCACAGAAATAGAGTGTCGACACATGTTGCGTCACACCTAAGGTACTTGGAAATAATTAGAATCCTTACCGTCATTAGGACACAGCAAATAAATTTAACACTTCTTTTTAAGTTAATTCTGTTTAGTTGGTAAGTTTGAACTGAGTCAAATATAATAAATGATATTTTTATCATATTTTAACTTTAACATTGGTTAAAAAGCAAGGTAAAATTTATTTTTATTTATATATTCCAAATAAAATTTATTTTGGTGCACCTATCTGAACCCAGTGTGTACTTAGCCTTTAAAATGCCACAATAATAAAGAGTCGGTGCGTACCTATCTACAGCAACGTAGTGTAACAGCTTGTCAGATTACTGTACCTACTCCTTAGAGATGAAATGCGAGTTAGAGTGGTTGTGTGAGAGTCCTACGTTTTTCACGGAAAGTTACTTGCAACTGTTGAGGTCCTCGTGTTCCGTCCCTACTAACTAATATACGTTACTCAGTGTGCGTATTTTCCCTATTTGTTTACTTTACTTGCACTGATAGAAACCGGACCTTGTGCCCTAACAATGAGTTTTGTTAGCTTGCTTGTTTACGAAGCTTCTATTCGTTATCTATACGCAGCGCAGGAGTGATGACAAATACACTAAGGTAGGTAAGCCTTTGTTGCAAATGATTCATTTTAATGTTATACATGAGTAACACTGTAACGTACCTACCTATATTATTACAGGGTATCGTACAAACAATTAAACTTAACATTAAACATTTTTGGCTTAAAACCTATGAAACGTGCAATGTTATATGAGCAGATGATGGAAACATGTAAAAGGACAATTATTTGAGCATAAAACATGGAAAAAATCGCTACTACCTATAGTTTATATTAAAGTTTGCAGAAATAAGTAGTACAGGTCATTACCGTTACGAAGTAACGGCGTCATATAGGTAGGTACACACTTTGTTGTTCTAATGTGACGTGTGACTTACCTATATCTAAACTAATATTATAAAGATTTTTTATTTGTTTGTTACGATCTAACACAAAAAATACTCAACCGATTTTAAAAATTCTTTCACCATTAGAAAAGCTACATTATTAGAAGGCAACATAGGCTATATTATATTAAAAAAATAGCCTATATTACCTCGCTTAAAGTAAATAGTTTTCGTATACGGGAACTCTACGAAAACTAACATCCAACCGTGCGAAGCCGGGACGTGCTGCTAGTACAAGATAAATCTAAGACATATTTATATTCGTATGTATGTCGCCATGCTTGTTATACAAGGAAATTATCTCGCCAGGCAAAGGGTCTTCTTCGAGAGTACTCTCTAGAATGGGCTCATCACGTATAGTGCGAGTAAGCGATAGATAAGCACCTCTTCTGGAAAGCTGCCATGATAAATTCACTTACGTGTCCCACATAATCGTCCGTGACACCATGTGAAATGAAGAGTCAATGTGTACTTACTTATACTTAGTGTGATACAAAAAGAGGTTATTCTACTTGAGCCACACCCACTCGTAACAGTATGACGGAAGAAGTTAAATTTCCTCTTGAGTAACAAACACTGGTGACATATTGCAATATATATTTACCATAGCCCTGGGAGGACCAGGGCCAGAGAGCATTTGCCGGCGACGGTTTTTCCCAACTGATAATATCCAAGAATCTCAAAGATCATTGTGTCTTGTAGAGTCTGGGACAACATTATACTAGATAAGACTTAAATACAACATAAAGCTATCTAAAGGTCAATAATGTTTATTGTATGTATATATTGTATACTAGCTGATGACCGCGGCTTTGCTCGCGTGGATGTCGTTTATCGTGGTTAAAAGTATATGTCTTTCCCCAGGATCTATCTATCATCTATATCCTTGCTAAATTTCATTAAAATCCGTTCAGTTGTTCGCAAAAGCTTAACAAACAAACTCACTTTCGCATTTATAATTTACATAAGTATAGATGGTATAAGGCCAACCGTAGTATCAATACCAGATTAACGGACAGATTCTGATATCAATACCTATTTCGCTCAGATGCCTACCTACATTCTAACCATTTCTTGAATGTACGACTAATTTGGTGGGATCGACAATTACATATAAACTCCTCCTACTGTAAATGTTCTGTTTGCCCTCTTTCAAATGCCAAAAGCTGGTTAGCCTATCATGTATGTACAACTGTCAAATGTATGGGTGAATGGCATAGGCTAGGCATACCGGTTCAGCTCGTATGCTCAGCTGCGAGGGAAGCTGCAATACATTTATGAATGAAATCTAGATGAAGAATACAAAGTTCTCGGAAGCCGGTATCACTAGCGCGACTCTAAAAGGTCAAAAGCGTCCAGTTTGTTTATAACGTATAGTCTGCGGTAATACAACGGTTAGTTGCTGGCGAACAGTCGACCAGTCGAGTAACGAGTTATAGCCGCGTGTCGTTCGGTTTTGTGTGAATAGCAATGATGAGTTTGAGGGTGTTAGCTCTATTGGTTGTGTTTGTGGGGGGTGCCCTCGGGCATACCTACCACCTGGGAACATGCCCCGTCGTCGAACCAATGCACAACTTCGAAATGAACAAGGTAACATTAGTATTCATATTACTTAAGTCATTGATATCCAAATATATGTATGTATTATGTATTAATTTATGTCCACCGGGTTCAAGAAACGGGTCAGTAGGTCCGTTTTTGAAGAAATACTCCGTTGCATAATGCAGCCTTTTTTCATTGTTTTTATTACTTACATATTATTTTATTAGTACAACATACCCTTTATTATTATACAACCAGTTCATAGCAGATATTATGCATATGTGTGTATATAGGACAGTGGCTATATATAAATAATACTTCTGTTTATACAGTTGTCCTGTCCACTATAGATACCTAAGTAGATAATAAATAGTATTATAACGTTACAAGCCAATATAGAGAATATTATAAAACCAAAATTCAAGATGTGCCATAACTATGTATATCACTGTACATAATATACCTTACTTACCATAATATACATATAATTACTTACCTTATACAACAATAGTAGGTACCAATAATATAAAGATGATTAAAATTACTTACTACTGCTGAAAATAGGCCTCCCCCAAGGTTTTCCACATCGTTCGGTCCTGAGCTGACCTTGTCCATCGGTTGCCCGCGACCTTTACCAGGTCGTCGGTCCACCTTGTTGGAGGCCTGCCCACGCTTCGTCTTCCAGTTGGTGGTCTGGTCGCCACTCTAGAACCTTTCTGCCCCAACGGCCATCGGTTCTACGAGCTATATGCCCTGCCCATTGCTACTTAGTTGAGGTAATTCTTACATATAGTAGGCTAATATCTGAGCAGTAGGACGTTTATGGGTTGAGATGATGATGATGATTAAAACTACCTTTGTTTAGAGGCTCGCTTATTTTATATGATTTAGTGGTTTATTAGTCTATAAAAAGTCTGTAAAATAAATAAATAAAGACTAAGTTTCATGAAAGTACCTAACTAGTCTCAGGAGCTATGTTGTGCAGTCCAATTTTATAAATTCGTTCCCTGATGGCAGGCTACACTTGACTGACGTATTTAATCAACAAATTGATGAATCTATACATATAAATAAAATTGAAGTGTATGTTTGTAATATTCAAATAATAGCTTCCTACCAAATGCATAATTCAAATGTAATTTATCAAGTATGAGGTACTAATAAAAAAATGCAATTTTTGAAATTGTTGTGTCTGTCTGGTTGTTTCTGCTAATCTCCGCAATGGCTGGACAGATCTTAACGGGACTTTCACAGTCCGATAGCTGATTTTATATGATGATAGGGGCGTAATATGGGCTACATTTACTTTAGAAAAATGATTAAAGTTCCGCGCAAAATTGAAAACCAATGAAGTTGTACCAAAATTCAGAAATGAGTAAATCCAATCCAAGTATATCACTGACTGAGCCATAGCAAAGCGTCGTATATTTTATATAGGTCGGAGCAGACCACCAGTGCCAGTCCCATAAGGTCAAGGAAATGCTTACCTGGGCTGCGAAAAGACACAAACAGTAAAAGTATTATGTGTAGTACTTTTACTGTTTGTGTCATTTGTTTATTCATATGTCAGAAACTCGCAGAAGCTAGTTTCATTTGTAGATGTACGAGATACAGAAATGTAAATAATAATTATATTATATAGGTACTTACAACAGTGCTCTATGCTTACAACCATTATGTTCCTATGACTATCCAACGACTATGTAGCAATGTTTAAAGTGGAGCAGCAAATCTGCAGTATTTTTTGTTGTTTATTTACGGTTCAGTGAACATCAAGTATGAATAGGCCCATTCATTGATTAAACTGTTGTCGTCTGATAAAAAATGCACTGGTTATGTTGAGGACAGGTGCGGATTTATTATACCTACCTACTTGAAAAAGGGAGATCAACTTTTAGTCAAACATAACTTTATATTTATTTCGCAACCGTAACTCTAGGTACTTGTACTTTGCAACTGCAGCGTACCTGGCTTATGAACAATTTTAAATGTGAATATGATTTAGATTGAAAATACACAGGTTTCTATTTACTATTCAGTATTGTTCTGATTATATTAAGTAAGTAAAGTACCTAGATGCAGCGTGTCTATTTAAATTAGAATGAATCATTATTTGGTTAGTTTATCGTTTGGGCTACATATATTTATTTATTCGATTACACAAGTCAACCTGACGATTTTGACAGCTCCAAATGCAGTTATAAAAATCGGGTTATAAATAAAGTAATGATGATGATGGCTATACGTGTGTTTGGGCTAAATAAATAGGTAAATTTAAAAATACATGGCCTTGCTTAGGACTACGGAAATGCAAGAAACACCTTGAAGTTAACAAAAACAATATATATTATTAAGTAGGTACATGAAGATCGTATCATAACCATCACCATCAGAGATAAAATAATTAACTTCCGTCCGAAGTTTTTCCCTCATAGTGTAAAAAGTAATCTATGGTATTTTCTCATTGTACAATCTATCTTCATAGGTACGACTGGCTAATAATTTGGCGTTCGTCATCTCGACTCTTATTCAACATTTTAATCTAGCAATTTGGAACAATATTGTGTTACTGTAATAAATATATTTTATGATTATATTATTATATTATAGACACAGACTTCAGATAAATAAAGTGAAACAGTAATTTCACTTTATTTATCTGATGTAAACCTCTTTTTTAATAATAAAAAAATTATACTTGTCAATCGAATGCCACAAAAGATATAGTTTTACATAAAAATTAAAAACTAAAATCAGAAAATGTTCTTTTTGCCGCTAAGTAGAAAACCTCATACCTACCTACCTACCTACTCATATTCTAAAATTAATAGGCGTCAAATTGTTTTTTTATCGTACGTCGTCGGTTGGTTGTCGTGTACCTATATTGAAATGGGAAATGAAATGTAGGAAAGTTATCTAAGTACAAATGTAGGTTTTAATTATTTTTTTTATGAGATAGAATTAGAATTTCCTCGCTACCTTTTTTTATTAATATTACCTTATAGAAGAATAGATTTAAAGGTTAACCAGGGGGTATTAATTATACTATATCTATTTGTTGGTGTTTAGGTTCATAATATTTCCAAAAAGCACTGCTATGTAGGTAGGTATTACTGACGTTAATATGTATAGGTAATTCAAGATACCGTATAGTTATAACTAGTTCAACAATTCAACGTTATGCTAACAGTAGAGGCTGGATGTCTTGACCCCGCCGCCGCCGCTGCCGGCCGCGCTGCCGTCCGCGTCGTCGCCGCGTAGCTTGTCATCTTTCGATAACACGATGACTCATTGCTACCGTCATGTATACTTACCTACATACGGATATATATTATATATACCCTGATAACGTAGAACAACATAACTGCATGAGACATGACCGGACATCTAATGCGTCTAAAGTCATGTAAATATATCAAAAAACGCCAATGACAAGGTTCCACAACTTGACAGAAAAAGCTTTACAAAAAAAAAGATTATAGACTAATAAAGTTAGGTAGGAACGTTAAATAAATGAGAACTTAGATTGAAGTGTAAGTGCAAGTTACAATGTGTCAGTCTTCAGGTACCTACCTACATTATCAACAAAGTGGTTGGTTAAATATGATCTAGCACAATTACTATTAGTATTAAATAGATCAATGCGAATGTCATTATCTAGGCAGAAACCTATCTAAGGCTATCTATACTATGTACGCACACAATAAATATATATGTATATGTTACGGTAAATCTGATTAATTGAAAATTATTAATATTTTTACAAAATTATTAATAATAACCACATGTTTTGGTAAATGTGAATAATCGATCGAAATTTATTACTTTTAGTAGTAATTATTAATAATTCACGACACATATTGGTAAAAGTTAAAAATAAATAAAAACCTAACCTAACCTAACCTAGGTTAGGTTAGGTTAGGTTTTTAACCTTATGTGAGCCGTATTCAAGTGTAATTATTAATAATTCACGACACATATTGGTAAAAGTTATAAAATAAAATAAATAAAAACCTAACCTAACCTAACCTAGGTTAGGTTAGGTTAGGTTTTTATTTATTTAACCTAACCTAACCTAACCCCCCGCGCCTCTCGCACGTCGCACACACCGCCCCGCCCCGCAATCCTTGGCCACTTATTACATTTATCACTACTGGGGCTAAATTATTAATAATAACCGACAATATTTTTTTGTTAAATAGTGCATTTATCGAGGAAGTCTATAGGCTATATAACGACACGCTATTATCAATAGGAGCGGAGCCGTAGTGAAATATGTTGCAAAATCGGGGAAAATAATAAAATTACTACGCGGACGAAGTCGCAGGCGACCCCTAGTTTTTCCTAAAATTGGTGTGACCTGGTCCACATCATAACTACGTTGTACCTACAACGTAGTTATTATAATTATGTTTATTTAAATATACATATAAACCTTCCTCTCGAATCACTCAATCTGTTGCTGAAAACTGCAATAAAAATTCGTTGTGTAACTTAACGATCTAAACGTACAGACAGAAGGAGTGACTTTGTTTTAAATACTATGTAAAGAAGATAAACCTAATTCTTATACATATATATATTCACCTTCTGGTATTGAAAGCGTCTATAGGCTACGGTAACTGCTTAACATCAGGCGGGCCGTATGCTTGTTTGCCACCTAAGTAGAATAAAAAAAATATAAAATATACATGTACATATATATATTATGTATGTCACAAAACGGTCAGTCACTAGACAACGTCTTTTGGGTCCACTAGTTTTTTTATATATACGGTTTTGATATATTCTGTCTGTTTGGCAGTGTTTGGTATATCTGTCTTCCTTGTTTACAAGTTCAATAATGTTGTTATATTTCCACCAACAGTATCAACTAATTAATGACGCATTGTTCTAAACATTACAGTTGATTTCGTTGTGTAAACAAACATTGATTAACAATTAAGCTGATAAAGACGTGGCATCTTGTTCAATAAGAATGACACATAAACAAACAAGTGCCTACGTACCTGCTACTGCTACCTAAGAAATGTATTTATTGAACTTTAAGATTCTTAATCTCCTGGAGAGCGAAGCTAGTCAATAATAATAGACTTGTCATCAGGTCGCAGTCCACTGCTGGATATAGGCCTGTCCAAATGCATGCCAACTGGCATAAAAGACTTTGTATTTATATGTAGTTTTTACAATTCTACAGATGCTGGGAATATGGTACGTGATACAGAAGACTTCCACGGCGTCCCACTGCATTACATACAACTTCACTAAGACTGATGAGCCATACGTATATGAACTGGAGCAGCAGTCCCAACACTTTATATTAGGACTTACTCCTCTCAAACATGACTACAGGTACATCACTATGATTACAGCTTTAGATCACGGTTTTGAAAGTTTTAGTAGATACAATATTTTAAAAAAAAAACTGTCTTACGGCCTCGATGGCGCAGCGCAGTGTACCACACACTGGTAGGTAAATAAATACCTATCATTATGTCTGTCACTACCTATCACTAGGTACTTGCAGAGAAAGTCACTGCCGCAGTACCTAAAGTCTATTTCACATAGCCACAGATAATATAATACTAGTACAGATACCCCATCCCATACAAAGAATTGGTTCCCTGCTAACTCGGGCTAACCGTGCGGCTAAATTTTTACTATTTATACGACACTAGATGTCTATATCCAACAGATTACGTGCATACACATAAAATTAACAGATGGCGACACTTTATAACCGAATTTATTTATGTTAAAGAAATTATATTCTTCCCAAAAAATAGTAGGCATCTACACCGAACACCGACCATAAAGGGTAGGTATCGCTTATTGTCTCGGGCTCGGGCCACGTTTACTCGCTCAAGGTCACGCGCTTTACGTACGAAATATACACTTATTTTGACTGTTTGCTTCCGTATTTAACTAGCGCTCCGCCCCGGTTTCGCCCCGGGCTAAACAATTTTTTCCCGTATCTTAACAGAAGTTTACGGTATAGTGTTAAGTTTTTTGTTGATGGCTTTAATTACGTATACCTATAAAATAAAATGTTTTTTTTAATTATTCGTGAAACTATAATAAACATTTTTTTTGTTTTGTCAGTTCAAATTAACAAATGAGTATATTATACCTACCTAGCATCTATCAATTCAGTACCTACGAGATGAGTCGAATTAGAGTAATAATAATATTTTCTGACAATTCACATACCATCTGAAACCAGGCTTGGCACAGCACAACAAACAGCTCATCACACAAAGATTTGTCCTGAATGGTAATCGAACCCATGACCCCCCAACTTAGTAGTTAAGAGTCACTAACCACTAGACCAACAGGCCAATCAGGAGTAAGTATAGCATTCTGTGGTATTCGTCCAACAGTCCCATGGTACTGGGTTCGAATCCCAGATTCATGTCCAATTTTTGAAATTTGTTTTTTGTAGATGGTTTTAATATCAGATAATATTTTTTTTAATTATTAGGAAAAATATAATAAAACTGTAATTATTAAGTATCAGTTCGAATTCACAAATAGGTAATTTTCTCACAGTAAGGATCGTCGATACCTTAGCACCGTACGGAGGTACCCGTATCCGGCCGAACCGGGTTCGAATCCCAACATCGGATACACTTTTTGTATTTTCTATTTGTTTAGTTTTTAAAATATTGAATCCCAACATAGGATACACTTTTTGTATTTGTTTAGTTTTTAAAATATTTATGATAATAAATCTTAAATTTTTGTTCATAATTTTGATAACGTAAGACATTTTTAAAGTTTTTTTGTTGAGAGAAAAAATATATATACCAGTATTATTTATTTTTAACCTAACTTTATATATTTTTATACCTAGTATGACCCAACAGTAAAATTTTAATTTATAAAAATCTAAAAATGCATACAGCGCCAGCGCCATTACTCACAAGTCACTCGCAAGTTTCAACTTCTTAGTAGTACAAAATACTGCCGCCAGGACTACGGCGACATTATTGAATTTTGAAAATATATAATTATAATTTTGTTTTATGAGCCCTCTATTTCATTTTCCTATGCTAGTAGGATTTCTTAAAATATGTACGTATATGTTTCAGGCTATATTTCTTCCAATTTTACATAAACGTAAATAACAAATCGATATATGTAACTCCATCTATTGGTATTTATTCGTACTAATTTTGATTTGTTCCTGATGAGACCCCATGACATAGCATAGGTATAGGTAGGTGACGTTTGACATTTGAAGATAAATATCGATGAAAATGATTAAAGATTAAATTAAAACCTATCGATTGAATACTCTAGGCTCTTGATCATGCAGTTAGCTAATTGGTTAGAGATTGATTCAATCATTTTCTTTCATCTTCATCGTAAAATTTTAAAAGTCACACACAGTAGCCAATGTACCCATGCTACTTATGTGAGTGTGAAATATACAATATAACTACCTACCTATTTACTTACTTACAGTTCAGCCAAATACCAATCTGCAAAATTTTTAATGTCGGGTAGTAACATTATGTTTTGTGAGCTATAAATATATTATCATTATTAAGTATTATACATATATAAATTAAAATTACCATGTGTGTTTAAAAAAAACCTGTTTATTATTAGACATAAAGCTACGACAAGTTATATATAAAGGTAATAAAAACAATAAAATTATAACATCGGGAAAACACACGCTGTCAAAAAAAAACCTGTGATAAGTTATTTTGTTATGTAGCTCTTTCCTTAAAATGGTCTAAGGTATCAGTATGTAGTATATTAGCTACTTTATGTTATATTCGCGAAGAAAGTCATAAATATAATACTAGATATGTGTTCAGTGTGCTCTAGCTTTAAGGCCGCGAGAAAGTGATGCTTAAAAATATTATAGTATAATCTTAAAATAATGAGTTACTTAGCTTATAAATATATATTTTTATTTTACAGGTATAAAGGAGTACTAACAGTTCCAGACCCAGCTGTTCCCGCACGCATGAAAGTAAAGTTCCCACTCAGTAAGTATAACTTTCTAGGTACGAGTATAATATCATTTATTTCCTATCGCGTGACGCATATGTTGGTCACTCAACTTATTAATATTTAGTTAAGTATTTTACTAACTTACAGTTGCTTGAATATGTTTTATTTAACTTTTTTTATTAAATTTAATAATGGCAGAAGTTTTTTATCCTATTCCTTCTTTTACACGATTTTTGCCCGCACTAGGGAATAATTCACGGATCATGAAACCATGAAATGTCGCTCAGACCACAGAATACTTAATAATAGGTACAGTACTCAGACTCGAAACAATAATAAAATAATAGAACATAATATAAACATTTTGTTTCGTATGGGTATTGGATCCAGCCACGTCGCGCATGCGCATTGGTAACTCGCGAGGTGACTCTACATCCGTCATCATCATCATCATCAGTCAAGAAAATTAAGATCCGAAGTAGCAAGATCAGGGTTATAAGTTCAAAGGCCATTAGTTTCAACTAATTGTCTTTGAACTTATTAATTAATATTTTAATTAATTAATAACTTATAAAACCGGAAAACAGTATAGAACTGAACTGTAGGTAACAGTTTATTAAGTATCTACTAAGTATAAGTTGTACCTACACATGTATAATCAGTCACAGTCGCACTGCGCTCTGAGGCAGACGTGTAATTCGTATTTTAATTAACGTGTAGCGCGGCGTAAGCCGACGCACGAATATTTTGTAAACGAGCTGCTGGCGTTCCTGCAACAGAAACTGGATGTGATGGATGAGGTGTCCGCCATCCAGATCTGTTCCTCGAGCTTCAGCGAGGAAGACGTGGCATCGGCGAAGCTGCTGGTGTTCAGGTTGCTGAACAAAAGCGACCAGATGGTGTCCCGCAGGCGTGATGGGACAAAGAAAAGTTTGCAAGATATTATCACGCTGTTGAAGGAGACCGACCCTGACGACGTGCCGACGTTTGTGGCGAAGGACTTAAACAAGTTACCTCCCGTCACTTTCGACCACGTCGACGTAACAAGCCTGCTGAAGGACATCGTTCTACTGAAGGCAAGTTTAGCCAACATTGGCTATTGCCTCCAACTTCTTATGCACATGCATAAGAAGTTGGAGGCATCCGAGAACGTAGTTGCAGATTTGCGCAAGGAAATCGACGAGTTGCGCAACACTGTAGCTAAAACTGGATCACCAGCAGCGTGTAATAATAACATAAATACGCGCCGAGGAGCCTGCCGACTCGACACATCGGTCGAAAGTGTCGCAAGTTTCGCGTCAGCGGTTTTGACGCCAAGGAATGCAACGTCAGTTGTATGTGCTGAACCCGAGCCTCGCTGCCCTGCCTCCGTCCCCGCGGCTTCCCCTCGCTTTGCCGCGCGATCACTAACATCAGCTGATCGGCCGATCACGCAGAGCACCCCAGTTACTATCTCCACGAAACCTGTGCCTGAAAAAGCTAAAAGCCAGCACGAAGACGATGGTTTTGTAAAGGTGCAAAGGAAGAAGCGCCGTCAGCGAGCCAACAAGAACTGTTGCGGTATAGCTCCGACAGAGCCAGGCGTCAGTCTGCGCGTCGCGACGCCGAACACTCCCGTGTACATCTCTCGCCTGCATTACACCACTAAGGCAGAGGACATCGTGGAGTACGTCCGCAAGAAGACCAAGTACATGGCGAGAGTGCAATTACTCGAGTCGCACCGCAACGTCCACTTTAAGGCGTTCGTTGTTCGAGTAGCGACATGTTTTCTGCACTTCTTCATGCAGGAGGACTTTTGGCCGCAGGGTGTAGTGTTCCGTCGCTTCCGCGGACAAGTGCCACCTGAACGTACAGTGGCATTACAGTGCAAGTGAAGCTTTACTAACATAGTTTCTAATACTAACAACAACAAATTGTAATTTTATATATGTTAGTCTGTAAGGTATGTATCTATGGATTGTTAATTATCTGAAAATAAATGATTATTATTATTACTTATTATAATTTTATAAATTTTATGTAGGTACTCACACTAGGTAATATAAAATCATTTTAAAGATACTTTTAAATAGTATGAAAAGATAAATATGCATTCAAACGGATAAAAGATATAATATATGTTCATTACCACATTATGTATTGTACATTTTATTGTATTACTGTTTCAGGCTTGGCCGGTTCAGCGAGCTATACAGTTCTATTGACAAATTACACGACCTTTGCTGTTATATTTACCTGCCAGAAGATTGCCTTCGCGCACCGGCGTTCCGCCACCATACTCTCCAGAACAAAGGATTTGGATAGAGCTCACCTTGAAATGGTAAGCCAAGGAACGAGTTACTTTAACTGTTACATAGAATCTACTATTTGATTCAGTTTAGGACTTATGTAGGTGAAGGCTGACGTATGTGTCAGCAGTTTTTATGTCTAATCAATCACTGAACTATTAATTAAGGATACGACTTAACCTCTTCTTCTATGTACATTAAGCTCTTATGACTGTAACTTAGGCTAAGCTCTATAGCTTGTTTAGATAAATGACAAGACATTCTTGTAAGTATGACCTTTTATCGTGGCTTAAAATATATTGATGTAGACAATGTTTTGCTTGCATTGTTCTCTAGAGGTGATGCAGCTGTGCGAGCATGACCCCTAACTTTAGTGGTGGGACAAGTGCAGGGACTGCAATCTACCTTAATATAAACATTTGACTGCCTTGGTGGTCCAGTGGGTGCAGTATGCGCCTGCTCGAGGTTGTGGGTTCGATTCCCACACAGGGACAAAACTTTGTGTGACCCACAAAGAGTTGTTCTGAGTCTTGGTGTAATTTGTGTCCGTTAATTGTATGTTTGTAAAGTCCCCCGTGACACAGAGCTTGTTCTCTAGTGCGGGAGTTGTCTTTTTAAAAATAAATAAAAAAACCTATGAAAGTTAACCTTTTTTTCTATTCTTTAGTCGCGCAACAAGCTGGCTTCATTCGGCGTGGACCCGTTCGATTTGTCCATAATCGCACAGAACAACTGCCCTGAGCCTGTCAAGCACGATGATAGAGTGGACATCAACATAAATCCTGACACTTTCTCGTCACACAACATCGGGCAGGTCGTGAGGAAGACTGGAGGCGCCATTGGTTAATATCTTTATTATTTTATTTTCTGGTGGATATACTTAAGGGTCATAATTAGGGAAAATATGATGCAATTTCATGTAAGGAAAGTCCCTTGTTATTAAACTTTACTTCTTCAATTTTTACAATTTGCGATGGAGCAATACGGCATATTTGTGTAGATTTTTATAATTTCGTACGTCCCGAATGCAGCTATGGGAGTCTACGGCGGCGCGGCGGCGGCGTAGTGAAGATGCTCGATGTGAATTGACATTAGTGCATAATTGTAACACGCGTGCCACGCCTACTTCGCCGTTCTATCCTGATCTATTTCTGTGCAGCTGACATTTATCACAATGTCATATAAAATCTGCCAAATTTTCAATTGAGAGATCACAAAACATTTTTTTAATGTTAGTATAAAAATATAATCCACATCTTTATGGTTTTCTTCAAGATCAGGATATTGGTTAACTATAAATTGATAATTAATTCTTAATGGGGATAATTAAAAGTCCGCGTGATGACGGATTAAGAATACAAATGTCACCACCCCTTTTCATCCCAAGGGTGTCGTAAGAGGCGACTATGGGAGTAACTCAGGCAGACAATATCCACTGCAAGAGAGAAAACTCGAAACAAAGCCCTATACCATCCCAGACGGGTTGGTATAGAGTTTTGTTTCGAGTTTTTAGTTTTCGTGTTTTTAGTTATCGTGTTTTTAGTTAGCCTACTATACCACGCTAGCCAGACGGCTAGCGTGGTATAGTAGGCTAATATCCCTCCATTTGTATGGAGGAGACTCGTGTTCAGCAGTGGGACATTTATGGGTTGAGATGATAATTAAAAAATATTTCTTTTCTACGTGCGTCGAAGTTCCACTGCTCAACTAGCCACGGATCCATAGATGACATCCACGAGGCATTATGCTAAAACTCTCTTAAATATTTTATGAGTTATGGCCAAGAGGGACAAGGCTAGGTCGGTCTCCTCCACCGACAATTTAGCTTGGCACCGAATTTGTAATACGGTTATGGTTTGCTTTTTTTGAAGTCGGTTTAATTTTTATACTTTTTCAGTTTTATTCAGTGCATAGTCACCAATCGTAGATTTACCAATAAAAAGTATTATTCAGTGGTTAGGTAGATACCTTTTTTATTGTTGGATTGTTATAAACCTACCAATATCTCAATCTTTTTATCCTATTTGATTTGCCCTTCAATGGTCATCGCCAGAAAAAAAACTTGGGACGAATTGTAAACCTTCTTCTTTTAGTTTTCTGAACTAAACTATAAATTAATTAGGCCAGTCCAGTGCGATCAATTGTTCGAATAGTACATCTATAATGATGTTTGATAATTAATTATGACTGTTCTACAAAAGGTTCAACGGTAGATAAACAAGGTCAGACTATCCAACTAAAATACTCTCATAAAAATATAGTTTAAGAGGAGCTTCTCCACCCAAGACACTTAAAATTATTTAGCGATTGAGTTAGCTTTCCTAGGTCAAATTTGATTTTTTATAGAATGTTGAAACCTGATTAAGTAGGTACTGAATCTGTGCTTGACGTTTTGTAGAACCGAGCCTAAACGTTAAATTATATGGACTTGGCAGCTTTCTCGATGATGTCGGGTATAAAATAACGAATATATTTAAAAGAGCATTGCGTTTAATTTTACCCGAAGATGAAGTGCCAGCTGAAGCTGGGGGGTAAGATTGATTGTCGTCACCTGGTGTAACATTTAACATTTTTCACTAATATTTATGTTCTTTTAGCTAAAAATGATTTTAAAATATTTAGTAACAGTCGTGTATAACTCTCGTATTCGATTTAGTAGTTTGACCACTTTCTTTCTCGTGGTGTGATCTTCTTGATCAACAACAACAAATGCTGTTTTCAAAATTGATATTTTAAAATTAGTAAATTACACCAAAACGGGGCGATTCGTTAATAGGAATTTATTAGCCTTCGTGTTACGTAGCTTTTCTTTTTATATTTTAAATTGGATAAAATCTTCTTGCATTAAAATTATTAAATCCGAATCACGATTTCATGCTCTATTACCTACATATTTTGCTGTAGATCATTATATTTAATTACTTATTACATAAATTTTAAGGTTGTGTAGGGATGATGAAATCTTTGGTTTGATTCCCGGGGTCTGGTACAAACAGGTCTATTGGATTTTACTGACAAGAAATTCTCCGCATCAGCGCAGAAGAGGATAGGGATCTCCCCTTGATGCGCTAAGCTATATAAGCTGGCAATACTTGTGTGTGATACGACTCTGTATACCCATTCAGACGAATAAGGCGTTATGCTATGTTCTGTAATGACTCAAACATTTATTTGTATTTTTCAGCGGATGGAGTGGAATACGTAGTGGAAGCGGGCAAGAACGTATATACCAAAGTGACAAATAGTAAGGAGGACCTGACCAATCCACCAACTAATGATGTAAACCCACTAAAGAACGATGCTGAGTGGCTACCTTGAAGATGTCTCAAATTAGTTCCATCTGATTGTTATTTGTACATATTGTTAACAAAAGTACATCTTGAACAACCGTGACCATAGTCACCAATCGTAGATTTACCAATAAAAATAGCAATTAGTTTTGTAAGTTACCATAATCGGGTACTTATAATTTAACTCTTGTAATTATAAACAGGGGTAATAGGAAACAAATATAATATTTTAACTTTTACGTAACTGGCATTATCTCAAAATAGTAATAATGCTTATAAGAATAATTACTACTTGTCCTCGTCTGATTAATTATTTTCTCTCCCGTAATTAATTATTTTGGCAACCTAGTACACGGTCTCATGAAATTAGGGGTAGGTACCAAGCACTTGTTTTTATAAATCCATTCCAAAGTTACACGATTCTAACTTTTATGTTCACAGGAATCATATCAGAGGAAAAAAAACTATAAAATAGAAAAATATAAAATTACTTAAGTACAGCGAAGAAAAAAACGACCTGTTCTCGGAATGAAAAACTGAACTTAACTACTTACGCAGAGTCATTCTATAAATTTTTTGTTGGCTTTGATTTCAAATCGGTAAATAACTAAGGTAAAAAAGGAAGCAGAGTTATCATATATTATGATATCAAATCCAAAGCCAGCGTATATATACCTACGTAAAACACTGGGCGTCGCAAATCAGCCATACTTGTACCACCCAGCATGTTCGGTGGAGGAGCAGCTGTCACCGCGGGGAGGTTAAGTCTCAAGTTTCATCATTTTGTGCAGTATAGTCGAATAAAGCGCGCGCCATACTACCTACCTACCTAATTATAATTATGTGACTGACAACTATTATTTATTTATTTAATATTTTTACTATTTTACATTTTCTTGTAAGTATACTTAAATTTAAGTATACAAGAAAATGTTAAACAGTCATATTACAGGAGTAGAATAATAGGATAACAAAAATAGTACGTTATGTATTTATATTGTAATTTCACTAAAATAGATAAAAGTCTTAGTCAGATGAAATGCTAGACTATAGGTAAAAAATATTTTAAACTGTTGCATTAATGATTTATGAAAATAAGCAACGGAACATCGGAAAAAAGGGGTCCACAGGTACCCTAAATACAGAAAATGTCTAAGATAAAGGAATTGCTCCTAGTGTCGCATATCAATGCCAAAAAGGGAATATTTATGCGTGTTTCCAATTACCTCTCTTTATAATAACAATATCCTCGTTGCTCCTACATTATGAAATGTAGAGTAGACTTCAAGTTATTTTTTAAATTAAGAAGTAGTACGTGAACATAAACTATATGTAGGTACCTATGTCCCTTTCCTGTAGTGATGGTCATCTGTTATGGCGATTGCGTATACATTGATGGATTAGTACAATATGCCTGCTTTGTTTGTCTGCCAGTAGGTATGTATTTTAATAAACCATCAATATCTTTTGTACAATATACTCCTCCTACCTAAGTACCAATATTTTGTTTGTTTCAAATTGTATAATATAAAAAATATCGTGACAAATAAAATTAAGTTTCATAATAAGAGTATTTTTTTATTCCTTTGCCTTATTATTTACTTACTACGTAGTTACAACAGGACTCTACTACTAATAATATTGAATAACCAATAATAATAGTCCAATTTCTGTCAAGGCAGCCAATCGCAACGGATATTACTCATCTGCGCAGGACATTATATTATAGTGCACAAGTGTGTACGAAAACCACACGTACCTACCTACTCTCTCTATTCCTCTAGTCTCATAGTCTGATGGAACTGCAATCCAATATGACCGGAGATCAAGCAATTAAATCCATGTTGAGGAGGTTACTCGGCGCCGCCGCCGGCAATTTATTTATTTATTTCTTAATGGAACACCAACAGCTATACATATTTATTCATTGCTTTAACTATGACTAATAATTATGTTCTTATATTTATGCCACTTAAAGGTATATACAACATTCTCAATATTTTAGTGGCAAATTTTAAATTTACTATAAAAATATTACTACTACTACTACTACTAAATCAATAAATCATTAATGCAACAGTTTAAAATATTAATAACGTATACAAATACGGTAATAATAATAATTTAATATTTTTTTTACCCACAGAGCAGCTTGTGACCGGTTGAATGTGAGTGGCGACACTGCGGTCTCGACTGCCCCAGAGAGTCGGTAAGGGCCTCGTCTCCGGCTTGTCTTTATTGACTGTTCGGAGTGGGCTGATAAGAGCGCCTGCAGGACTTTTAGCTCTGGCTTGCCTTAATTGGTTGATCAGACAGGGGTCGCCAGAGCTATGTATATGCTCGGTGGTAGAAGTGTCATTTTCAAGGGCATAACTACGGGGAAACCCGCTCTCGGGTCTTAGACCCCCGATGGTGAAACCGGCACCGCACCGCATACCCCTAGCCGCGCACTATGGTGTTGCCTTTATGCCTGTGGACTGTTGCCCATGTCGGTTGTTTCAAGGGGCCCATCTAGTGTATAGGCGAGTCACCGTCTGCCTATTTTACATTTAGAGTATATCTCAACTTTAAAATAATGGCAGGTGACGTTTTATCCCATAATCATTGTAAATCAGTCCATCGAACACCCAATCCCATAGCCCAAAATTATTTGATTTCAAATGTTGCAATAGCTCTACACTTACCATAGGCATGTCATGGCTGTACTGCAATAGTGCAGCTGTGGCCTGAGTATAGTAAGCGTCTCATCCCATTTTAAATTAAAATTCTCTAAGGGCCTCTGCGTGTTGGATCCATGTCCCTGCGTAAGCCTTCCAAAGGCCCAGGAATTCTCCTTGAATGATGGGAAAATACCCGTGATAAAGAGAGACATAATAATTTCTTTATTAAAGTGACCAGCGGGCCTACCCTTGACACTCGATTCCGTTTAAAAATTGAAATTAGAATGTCATTTTGTACTGCGAGCTGTGTGTGATAAAATTGGCACTCTTGAACACGATCGTAATTGAAATTGGAATCGAGTTCACGATCGACTATACTGGGCTGCCATACAAATAAAAAAATACTAACAAATGAAATATTATTAAATAAAGTGAAATATTTATTAATTATTGCTTTTCATATTTATTATAGCATGAATTACCATTAAAAGTATATTTCGCATATATTTCAGCTGATTAAATATTTATATTTAATTAATAAATAAATACATTTTATAAATTATATCATTACAATGGCAACCCTCCATTAAAAAAAAAGGTCCCCCTACTTCAACTTGTCAACAAACAATAGCCAATACAATACAATACCTATATTTTTAATGTATTTTAGGGACTCTTCTTCTTTTATAATACTTATAAAAGAAGAAGACGTAGATATAGATTTTTATGTTATTTTAGATGATACATAGGTACTATGATTTACGTTTTGTGTTAATTGTTGAAATATAACGATGATTGTTCATAATGATGTCGGAAGAAATAAAGCCCAAGGTTTCATAGAAAGTCCTGTCTTATTTTTAATTTAACATAATAATGTATGATGGACATGTTTCTCTTTTTATTAGAACTACAAAATAGTCAGCGACGGCATAATTATGTCTATACCTATTATACGAATAGCTTTCCATACCTAACCATTTTTATGTTTAAAAAAATATATACAAACTAGGTATGTGGAGTTCGGAAAGCTTATAAGACAGTACGACTTATTTGTCCTTATCAAATTAAATACTTTAGTTACCTTATGCACTAATGTAGGTAGATACACGCAGCAACGGAGATAGCTGTACAGGGCCGCTATATGAAGATTCGTTTTTAAAGAAATCCATTTCATATATTTCTGTGGAATTTGGTAACAGTGTACAATTAGCCTAAACCTACAAATTAAAATACATATAATTCACACAAATTCATACACTGCGGCCCTGTACAGCCATCTCCGTTGCCCAGTGGGCATACATAATACTACATAATAGATGCATTTTACACCACACAATTTAAATGATTACCTATCTTATGAAATATCGTAATACGAAAACTTTCATTACTTCAGCATACACCACACTCGCTAGTAATAAATTCATAAATCAGGGAAAATAAGTTAGCAACTCCAATATATAATTACATATTAGTATATATTTTGTAGTATCAAAAGTTCTTATTACGTCGAAATTCTCTATTAAGTATTAGATAATGTTTTATTGTTTTCTATTTTATTGTCACCCATAGAAAAGGCGTTGTCGGCATAACGTGCCATTTGGTTTAAATTCTGCCTTTGTCACACATCCAATGCGCATTATTCAAAATATTATATATAAGTGCTAAACGTGCCATTATTGATGACAA
Source organism: Trisateles emortualis (assembly GCA_947095525.1). Classification (NCBI taxonomy): domain Eukaryota; kingdom Metazoa; phylum Arthropoda; class Insecta; order Lepidoptera; family Erebidae; genus Trisateles; species Trisateles emortualis. The sequence continues at coordinate 12,063,689 of OX352750.1, forward strand.
TCTCTTAATAAATTACACACAATAATTTAATATTGTGTGTAATTTTTGGGATCGAGTTTACTCGATCCCAAAAAAAGTTAGCTTTTTGTAATCGTATAACGTCGATCGCAAACTCGATTCCAAACTTGATCTGTTATGTCAAAATCGTGTTAAGAGTACCAAAATGTTATTAGGATTGAGCTTATGTCAAATTTCAAACGGAATCGTTAGCCTGTAGGATTGAAACTGGTTCGGGATTGGAACGGGATTGAGATTGGTATTGGATTCCATAGTAAGCCTGCAGGACTCAAATTGTTAGTAAAGTTTAAAAACTAAGTTAGTTAGTAATGAAATTGATTTAACTTTTAGCCTTACCAATTCACACGAAGTCACTAAATTAGTTAAACAGATGGGTAATAACAACATCATGTGGTTATGATGACATACCTATGACTGTTTTGAAAGAGAATATTAGTGTGCTTGCATACCCGCTATCTCAGTTCTTTAACAATTGTATAAAGGAATCAGTTTTTCCAGATCAATTGAAAGTGGCTAGGGTAGTTCCGATCTATAAAAAAGGCACGAGAACTGATCCAAAAAACTATCGACTTATTTCTTTGTTACCCACCTTGTCAAAAATCTTTGAAAGAATTATCAAAAGTAGACTTGTGTTAGATGTGTGTTGCCAGTGATGACTTATGGCACCGAAACGTGGTCTTTGACTGTTGGCCTCATGAATAAGCTCAGAGTCGCTCAACGAGCTATGGAAAGAGCTATGCTCGGTGTTTCTCTGCGTGATAAAATCCGCAATGAGGAGATCCGCAGACGAACCAAAGTTACCGACATAGCTCTTACAGTAAGCAAGTTGAAGTGGCAATGGGCAGGCCACATCGCTCGACGATCCGACAACCGATGGGGAAGAAAGGTTCTCGAGTGGCGACCACGTACAGGAAAACGCAGTGTGGGACGACCTTCCACTAGGTGGACAGATGACATCATCAGAGCTGCAGGAAAGCACTGGATGCAGGCAGCTCAAGATCGGCCATTGTGGAGACATATGAGGGAGGCCTACGTTCAGCAGTGGACATTATCAGGCTGAGATGATGATGATGTTTTTTTTTTTTTTTTTTTTTTTTTTTTATGTTATGATATACCTAAGTGGTACATCATTATAATTACAATCTAGTCTAGAACAGCCTAATAAGTAATTTTAATTTAACCTAAATTAATAATGTGAATTAAACTAAGATAGTGTCCATTAACACTTCTCTTATTGTCTCTATAAATATGAAGACACTTTGCTCTTGTGTTCTTTTACACTACACTTTTATGTGTCACTCACTTGGCACTTTCACATTAACTTAACTCAAAAGGTTTTGTCCTTTTGAGTCTCCTTACTAAGTCTGTATGATCGAGGAGCTGGATGGCCTCGACGTTTACATGATGATGAAGTCGGTGTTCATGAGCTTCGGCGAATTTCCTTATGATGTCCGCGACGGTATCTACTTTAAGGTCTCGATGAAGGTCGCTCATTCTGATGTACCAGGGCGCATTTACAATACCCCTGAGGACTTTGTTTTGGAAACGTTGTATCATCTCTGTGTTGCTTTGTTTGGTACATCCCCATAACTGAATACCATAAGTCCATATGGGCATGAGGACTTGTTTGTATAGGATTATTTTGTTATGTATTGACAGTTCTGAGTGTTTACCCAGTAGCCAATACATCTTCCTGTAGCGAAGTTCTAACTCATCGCGTTTCTTTTTGACATGAGCTTTCCAGCGAAGCTTTGTATCAAGAGTCATTCCCAGGTATTTGGCAGTATTTTCGTAGGGTATTGTATGGCCATTTATGTATACTGGATGGTAGTTTGGTATTTTATTTGTAAAGTTTATATGAACCGACTTCGATTCGTTAAGTTTTATTTTCCATTTGTTGGTCCAATTGTAAATGGTATTTACGGCTATTTGGACTTTTTGTACTGCTTCTTTGTGCGTAGACCCCACGGCCATTATTGCCGTATCGTCTGCAAAGGTTGCTATGGTACTATTTTCTAATTCTGGAATATCACTGGTGTATAATAAGTACAGGATCGGACCTAAAACACTCCCCTGTGGTACTCCAGCTTTAATTGGTTTTAGATCAGAGTATGCATCTTCTTGTCTTACTCTAAACATTCTGTTTGATATGTAAGATTGTAAGATATCTGAAAACTGTTTTGGTAGCATTGTATTTAGTTTGTGTATAAGTCCCTTATGCCACACCTTGTCGAACGCTTGGGCTACATCCAGTAAAACTGTGGTACACACTTTTCTATCTTCCAAGGATTTTTCTATAATATTAATTATTCTGTGAACTTGGTCAATAGTCGAATGTCTTTCTCTAAAGCCGAATTGGTAGTCAGGAATTAAATTTTTGGATTGTATGATGGGTTTTAAACGTTTTAATAAAAGTCTTTCTAATAGTTTGGACATTATTGGCAGAAGAGAGATCGGTCTATATGAGGATGCATCATGAGGTGGTTTACCAGGTTTTGGTATCATTATCACTTCAGCAACTTTCCACATATCGGGTATATATTGTAATCTGAATGTAGCGTTTATGAGAGTGGTAAGCTTTACCACCGCTTTACGCGAGAGATTCTGCAAGACTTCCCCAGTTATAAGATCATACCCTGGGGATTTTCTGTGTTGAAGGAGTTTAATTTCCCTGTGCATTTCTTTGAGAGTTACTAATTTTATGTCGGACAGATCATTTTGCATTGTTTCAAACGATATGTCTTCGGTGTCAAGTCCATTTGGATGAAATATTTGCTCTAGGTGGAGTGCAAATCTAGTAGCTTTTTGTTCATTATTAACGGCCCATTGTCCAGTTTCATCTCTAATTGGTGGAATTTGCGTAATAGGTCTTTTCAAGCTTTTTGTGGCTTTCCATAAAGAGTAATCAGTAGTCCGATCACACGTTAATTGGCTTAGATATGTACACATCGATTCATCTTGGAACTGCTGTATTTGCCTAGTAAGTTTTTTTGTCAGGTTATTTAAAAGTGTTTTGTCGGCAGGAAACCTCGTTCGCTGCCACTTTTGTCTCTGTTTCCTTTTTTCAGCGATGAGATTCCGAATTTCAATAGGGTAGATGGTACTTACAACTCTTCGTTTTAATTCCGGTGTATTTTTCCAGGCACATTGTTGGATATTTGTCACAAGAGTTTTTACTTCTGTTTCTAATTGTTGCGGGTACTTTAGGGGGACTTTTAAATTTATAATGGAGTCCAAGTCGTACTTAAAACTTTCCCAGTCGGTTCTTTTATTAACCAAAGATGGGCGCTTCTCTCTTTGCAATATGTTCTCACATACTGTTAATAATATAGGCGAATGGTCGGAGTTCATGTCATAACCGCCTTCGATGTGAAGGAAGTTTGTTGGAACGTTTTTATAAATAAAGAAGTCTATTAAGTCAGGGATTTTCTGTGAGTCAGTAGGCCAATATGTCGGCTTCCCTGTTGATATGACGTCACATTTCATATTTCTGATTGCACATAATAGTTCTTTACCTTTTGTTGTTGTAAGCCTGGACCCCCAATGGGTGTTTTTGGCGTTAAAGTCACCTCCAAGAATAAATCTGTTACCAATTTGTTTAAATAGATTTTCGTATTGGTTAGACTTTAATGAGTATCTTGGCGGGCTATATATAGAAGACACGGTAATGGGGTAACGTTTGGTTGTTACACACACCGCTACAGCTTGTATTTCATGCTCTTCATGTTTAAATTGTTCATAATGACAGATGTTTTCTTTTATTATAACTGCGCTGCCTCCTCTGGCTTTGTTATCTGGGTGTAAAGCATGGTATATGTTGTATCCTTTAATTTTTATGAAAGATTCCCTAGTGAAATGCGTTTCAGATATAAGACATATATAAATACTTTCTATATTTAGGACAACTTGTAGCTCATTCTGATGGCGAAGGAGTCCATTAGCATTCCATGCCATAACTTTCAGTGACTTAATCATTGTGTTTATTTGTATATAGCAGCATTGGTGCTATGTTCCAATTTGTATAATCTTACATCAAATGATGTTATAATGCTTAAAATTTTGCTAATCTTAGCGTCTAAAGCGGATGTTGGCTGTGTCTGTGAATGCGACTGTGGCTGTGCCTGAACACCTTTTGTGATTTGGGCAAAAGACTGACTATGGGTAACGAATTTAGAAGTAATACCTTTTTTACCCGGATTTGCCTTTGCACCCAATTTTGTAGGGGCTGACTGTGCTTTTGTAGCTTTATTTCTAAGGGTTTGTAGCTCTTTAGCTACCATACAGCCTCTGTAGCTTGCAGGATGTGCCTCGCCACAGTGGACACACTTTGGTTTAGCATCTGCAGGCTTCATGCAGTCTTTGGTTAAATGTTTGCCGGTACATTTCACACAACGGGGCTCTTTGGAGCAGTATTTTTGTGTGTGACCATAGGCTTGACATTTTTTACATTGCGGTATTAATTTACCCGTTTTCAAAGGTTGTATTTCTACTTTACAGCCAAGAATAGTCTTAATTTCGTATATTTTTTTTATGTCTTCATCTTTATTAAATGAAAGCATGAACATATTGAGTGGTATTTTGTCCCTCCAACGTAATTTGTTTACCGCATCGAGGATATTGTAACCCTTTGTTGACAGGTCTTCAATTATTCTAGCAGGCTCGCAAGTAGAGGGTAAACCTTTAGCCATTATTCTAATCGGCCTATCTTGTTTATTTTCATAAGTATGCCAAAGGCATTTCTTTTCTGAAATCAACTTAGTAATGATTCTATAGGAATCTTCGTTGCATGCGTTTATTTTAACGCTGTCAGCATTCCTCATTTTTATTGTGAATGAATCTGCCGAAGCACTTTTCGACAAGAGATCGTAAAATTGTTGGTAATTTTTAACATTTTCAACGATGATGGGTGGCGGTTGTGGGGCCTTCTTGACCTTTTTGCCTACTTCTTCGCTGGAGCTTGCTCCTTGTTGCTTAGGTGGGGTCAGCGATTGGTTCAGCTTCCTTTTCTTTCGATTCTGCTGACGTATCCACTCGGTTTCGTTAGCAAGCTCCTCTTCGTCTGTCTCATATCGGACTTGTTCAGAGGGTTTTTCCTTACACAAAGGTTGTTGTTCTAACGTGTCATTCTTTTCCTGGACTAATTTTAATTGCTGCTGAAGTTCGGTTATCTGACCTTTTAGCGCCTCTACCAAACTCTCTAGCTTCTTACGTTGGGCTGATTCTTCTGTAAGATGTTTATACAGAAAATGTTCTGTTTCAGTTTTTAATGATATCTGGGTGGAAGGCATGTTTATTTGGTGTAAATTATGCCTTTAAAATAGTCGCATTACACATGTTTAATTATAATTATTCACTAATTGCACAATTTCAAAAACTAGGTCATCACGATGACCGATGTCGGACACTCGCGACGACTAGTATGCTGCCTCAGCGTTTTACTCGAGTGAGAACTAGAGCAATACGCACGTGGGCGTTTACAACGGTTGCCGAACGCTGACTGATGATGATGATGATGAGACTTGTGTCCCACTTTAATTTGAGAGGTGTATTTAATCTTAGACAATTTGGGTATCAAAAAGGTGTAGGCACTTCAGATGCAATCAACACATTAGTTAATGATATAGTCAGCAAATTAAATGAAAAAATGAAGGTAGCTGGACTATTTATTGATTTGAGTGCCGCTTTTGACACTATTGATCATCAGTTGCTTCTGGCAAAACTTGAACACTATGGTGTAAGAGGCGATGCCTTAAAACTTATGGCTTCCTCCTTACAAAACAGACGAATGTATGTGGAACTAAAAAAGTTAAATTATGAAAGGCGTGAAATTACTTACAAGTCCAACATGAAAAGCATTAAACGCGGTGTTCCTCAGGGTTCAATACTGGGTCCCATACTATTTATCACAGTAACAAATGACTTGATTAACTTTATCCAAAATAAACAACCAGAAGCTGAGCTAACTGTTTATGCGGACGACACTAACGTAGTTATAGGTGCAAATATTTAAGAGACTTGACATGTGAAATAAATAAAATCTTAATTAATTTAGATACATGGTTTTCAGCAAATTATTTAATAATTAATACAAATAAAACAAATATGCATTACAGCTTATTTTTAATTTATTTATTGATATTATTGCTATTTAAATCGACATCTAGAAATAATGATACAATTGAAGTAAAATTTAAGAATGACAATATTGCCTTAGTTAACACTACAAAATTTTTAGGCGTCAATATAGACTCACAACTAAACTGGAAGCTGGAACTGGTATCACTCGATTCGTCAATATCTTCCGCATGTTATGCGATAAGGAGTCTTAGAGATGACATTAGTGTCGAGAAACTCAAAGCAGTATATTACGCATTGGTGGAATCCAGATTAAGGTACAGCATAATGTGTTGGGGAAATAGTTATGCCTATAACGCACAAAGAGCATTTGTCTTGCAGAAGCGCGCAATCAGGACCATCGTTCGAATGTCCCAGCGTGATTCTTGTAAAGACCACTTTAAAAAATTAGGCATTCTAACAGTTCCTAGTCTATACATTTTCACCATATTGACCAATTTTGCTAAGTACATCCATAATATGAGCCAGAAAGTGAAAGAAAACTAAGAGAAGAAACACGGCGAAAAGTAATTTCTAATAAAATTGTGCCTAAATTAAACATTACAAAGCATTGCACATGAATTATTTAATAAATTACCAACGTACCTTAAGGACATTGTATACATCACGAAACTGTTTAAATCACAATTGAAGGCAGACTGTTGGACAGATGTCTTTATTCTATTGCCGATCTGGTTGTTGAATCTTAATATATGGGGTACGTATGAGGTGTAAGGCATTTTTTTTTTAGACATTACAGCTTATTTTTAATTTGTTTATTGATATTATTGCTATTATTTTTGTTATTTAATTGTGTTTTCGCTTATTATATTACGTGAATCATGTTTTCAAATACAATATAAATTGTTTGTGAAATAAATAAATAAATAAAATAAAAATAGCAATAGCAACATTATTAACCTATATTTTAGAACCACGACACGCGAATCACCGCCGTAGACGGCTTGCGATCATATTTAGAATGCTGTTGGAGCTACTCTGCACCCTGCGCACCAGAGATGCACACCTCTTCCGCATAGTTATGTAAAAACAATTAACGTGCGCATCCGCGAACATACCTGATGCGCCACAGAAGCGGGGCCCCACCAACACAACATGCAGCTGTACGATCTCTGCGTGTATCTGGCCCACAGGTTGCACGTGTAAAAGGTCGTACAATAGGCTCGGAAGAGAGTTATTTTTATTTAAGCGAGCAACGTGCAAACCTGCGAGCTAGCATATTCGCTCTTACCGACAGCGCCCTCCGCTCTCGTTCAATATCGGCGTCATCGTTAAGGTCGGGGGTTAATATATGACCAAGATATTTAAACATGTAAACTGGCATCAGCCTTCAACCCATGTTTTTGAGCATAGTTTTCACAGATCTTAATGAGTTTCCTAAGACCATAAACTCACTCATTAGCCCCATGTCGTCTGAGTAGCTTATGTTGTTGACACATATATTATCTACTAGCTGTTGCCCGCGACTCCGCCCGCGTGGATGTCGATTTTCGCGACAAAAAGTAGCCTATGTGTTATTCTGATTTATATAACCTATAGCGGTCCCCCGCGGCTCCACCTGCGTGGATGTCGATTATCACTAAAATTTTCGTACGAAAATAATTAGAAACCGCGTGCGACCGCTGCGTAAAGAGCCGACCATACCAACCATAATGGCTTTCTTGACCGAAACTCGGTAAGGCAGCCATTATCATGGGCATATATTATATCAAAGTAAGTACGTAAGCTCTGAAGGTATGAATTAGTAAACAAGGTTTTATATAAGAATATATAATTTATTACTTTTAAAAAATCATAAATATTAAACTTAATCTATGTTGTAGACAGTAATAGAAACTTTATAATATAAAAAAATAAAATTAGAATTAGTTAGTAATTTAGAAAGTATAAAAATAAATAACTAACATAAGCACCTACTAATATAACTAACATAATCAATAATTTGAGTTTTAATCAATTATGACATATAATAGCTAATGTGGAATCTAACAATTTAGTAGCAGAAGACACTGAATCTTTATGAGTACCTATTACTGACATTGATGAAAGAGCTTCAAAGAGACGTACAGCCTTGGTGGTCTTGCCATTGATACGGCACAACTGATTGTTTCTTTTACGATAACGACTTCTATCTTCAAGTACTTTTTAGTAAAAGAATAAATCTGCGCGCCACCAAAACCAATTCAAAACCTCGGACGCGAAGAAATCTGATTGTAACTTGTCTACAGAGGTCTATTATTATTTATTGATCTTAGCAGTTGACCTAGTACTTAACTATAAAGTTTGTGAACACACCTAAAATAGTATAATGTTAAATAAAAACAAGATAAAAATATTTTCGGCAGTAATATGGGGCATGAGACGCGCCATCGCCACCGAAGTTAAGATTTCGTAATTTTTTTGACTATGTTAAATTAAGTTTAAAAGACCCCTAATATTTTCTCATTATCTACTTACCTACTAACCAAAAATGTCAAGTGGCTAGTAAGTAATTCATTTAATAGTGATTTCCATTGGACACTATTTTTAAATCTATATGACAAAACCCATATTAGAAAACGTAAAAGTATTTGGGTTAAGCATGTAATTATTGCAAATATTTTTCTTTTTAAAGTCTTCCAAGATTTCGTCGCCTAAATATTGGTTGATGATGGCTGTACATTGAGTGTCCAAGGCCGCGTGCGCTAGAGGCGCACTCAGCTGGTGCACAGCGACTGGTTGTTGGGAGTATTGTTGCAAGCACGTAGTGGTTGGCGCGTGATGCGCCGGAGCAGCGCGCATCAGCACGACGCGCGAGCGCAGCGCGAGCCCCGCGCCACTGTAGCGCCGCGCTTGTTCTATGCGTCCTAGCGCCGCTTTGATGGTCGCACTTGCGTACTGTCCAGAATATGACACGTGGCTTTTTAACGTTTTCACGCAGATATCGAGCTTTTGAGGCCAAGTTGTAGCATTAGTAAGTGCTTTGTCTAGTTCTGCCGTGTCTTCTCCCGCCATCAGTTTGAACATGTGTCGTAATAGGGCGTCATGAAACTGTTCTTCTGTTTTATACTCTGACAGTTTTTCTTCAATTATTTTTTTGAGTTCATCCGGTCCATATCCAATGCAATACACTGTACCACTTAATCCTGTTAAATAAACAGACGTTACGTTACAAGACTTTATGATAAATTTTGGGATACCAGTATATATTATTATCTCCAAAGCCTATTTTTCTAGACCCAAAGGATAGCATAGCATAGCAGCAATTAGGAGAGACAACTACATTTTTTAACAACAGAAGCACCAGTGCTGAAACTATAGCCTATGAAATTGCATTATTGTACGGTACAATATTGTGGGCTAAAAATACTGAATTATTGAAATGTAACTTGTAGTTGAGCAGATAATTGCATTCAAACAAACAAACAATAAAGCTTTATTAGTACAATTTAAAAACCTATGAGATAGTTCTTAAGACTGTGGTATTAGTATAAAAATGTGTTGTAGGAATAATAATTTTTAAAACATTGTTCTTACCTTGTTCTTCTAGAATTCTTGCCATTTCCAAAGCTACTAAGACGCCACTCTCATAACCTAATAGATAAAAGTTATTCTTTAAGGCCACCTGCGTCGCCATTGACTGCAAAAAGAATAAAAAAATATAATTAATACACAATAATTTGATTAGCAATAAGCTGTAGAAATGTAGTCAATCAATGTTATTGTTATAGCTGTATACCTTGGTAAATCTTTTCGCAGTGTCCCGCACAGTCTCGTGGGGAAAATCTAGACCTGGTTGCAATACTAAAGCATAGACCTTGAGACGCTCACACAATTCCTTAAATCGTCCGTGGTGACCCTCTATACCTGGCACTATGCACAGGTACGGCTTACTGGTGTCAAATTCACCTTCACGCTATAAAAAAAATAATTGTGTTTGTATTAAGCAAACATTTTTACGAAAATAATATATAAATAAGAGAGGCAGGGCACTATACTAGCAAACATTACAGAAGAACACAGCCAAATAACTACACACAGCGGTGTAGTTTCGTTCCTGTGTGAGAGTACAGGTCTCCAACGCTCATTTAGCGTGCGATGCGTTTTGAAAGAAACGTATTCCTATCCCAGAAATACTCTCATTCTTCTTTTTTATACTACTTGGTATTGCAAGCGTCCATAGGCTACGGTAACTGCTTAACATCAGTTTTGCCACCCAAGAAGTATAAAAAAAACAAAACATATTTGCAATTGGTACGATACATAGTTTTGACATTTTTCGTTATCGTTCCCCTCGAGACAAGTGACATTTATAAACGATAGTCGAATCGAGAAGAATAGAAAGCAAATGTATGGGATTTACGTTCATTCAAGCTTTTAAGCATTCAAGATTTTATCAAGCAAATTGATAACCGATTTTTACGGGTTTAAGAGTAATCTCTTAAAGCCGTAAAAATCGGTTATCAATTTGCTTGATAAAATCTCGCGTGAAATCGCGATGATAGATGTCAAAAAGGCCTCTTGTTTGGTGAAGACGGGTTAGTCACTTAGTTGGTATGATATTATTTATTGTTTTACCACAATTGGTCCAGTTGTAATTGTAGGCAATAACATCAATTCTGTAGTAGCTGTGAGTTCATCTGAGTCTACGCAAGAAAAGAATGTTCCCAGACCCTTGATGTCTTCAAAGATTACGTCCGATTCTTCCAAATTCTGTATTCTATTAAAAGAAACATAAATACACTGTAGTAAACTCATAGAAAATAAATATATAATAATGAAAAAGTTTCAATAGTACTATTTAGGAGCACCATGATGTTACATATATTTATTATAATTATTCATACTTACGTTTCAAGAGTCAGATCAAGAACCTGTGTTTCCTCTAATGAAACGTTACAACATACTCGCAAGAACGTAACAATGGAATGTAACTTGTCATTTTTCACTCCAAGCTCATTTAAAGTAACATCCTTAGGTGTGCCTCCTGGTATTGTAATTTCTGAAAAGATTTTAGTGATTCATTTGTTATAATTGTATAATAAGATCGAGGTTCCCCACATACAAGTGCCCACCAGGTGATATGTAGACATATCACCTGGTGGACACTTGTATGTGGGGAATGTGACAATGACAGGACGAGCTACACCTCGTCTTGTCATTTTATGACGAAATTTATTTCCTCGTAATTTATTAACAAAAAAATATTTTATTATCTTAAGATCTAACACAATCATCGATTTCGTGATCTCTTTTACGTATAAACGGACATGTCAGTCGTGATTGAGTAACATAATATATTCAATTACAACGTACACACGGTCATCTCTGTTTGTTTTTAACTATAGCATTTTTTAAATGCCTATACACCATTAGAAACACGCTATCTTCCTAGCACATATTACCAATTACCGGCTTGGCAGTCAGAGTCACTAACCACTAGACCAACGGGCCAGTCAAAAGATTGTTACCTATCCTAAAGCACTTACCAGCTAGTGCTGCCACGCGTTCCAATACCGTACGTTTATTTATAGGAACTGGTCGCGCTGTTAGTACGCCACCTGTAACGCACAGAGCACGTTCGACCGCATCTATGGCGTCTCTCCAGCTTGCATTAGTTCCCTGTGATAAAAAAAGAAAAACCATAAGACCTTACTGTAGCAGAAGTATCTAAAGCTATTACAAGTACACGAATTACGAGTAAATCTTTATATACTTACAGTTTTAAATTTAGCTAGAGATAATACAGTTGCAGGTAAATTATTACGGATGCGAGAAATACATGTAGATTCACCGCACATTGTGTCACCCATATTTAATACTGCAAAATACCTGCAAACCCAAAACATTTAAAAGTTAATCACCTGGTGTATATAAATAAATAATAATAAAAATAACAACTTGTTGAATATTATGTACCTTAAACTAGGACACAGTTGTCTTGATGATGAATCTAAAGTTTTGAACAAAGATTCATGGATATTTTGAGCAGCTCCAACGACCATATAGATCCCTTGTATGGAGCCTAGTTGTTGAGCATTACATATTATATCTGAAACTTCATTTGCTGTGTACAAGATATCAGAGGTTATTTGGACTTCAACGCCGATCCTTTGCCACGATCTGAAAATTAATTAAAGGAAAATTTACACAAAAGCAAAGAATATTCCGGAGTGATGTCGCGTCCGCTGATGTGAAGTGCAATTAATATAGTTTAAAGCATGTAATATATATAATTATTTAGGTTAAAAAAAATATATATATACGGCCACGATATGATTAGGGCAGTTGGAGATCTATCATTGTGTGTCATTGGTATTACTTATAATATACATATTTTAGGTTTTCATTAAAATAGACATGTTTGTGATTTTGAGTGTTAAGTAGACCAGTAAATAAATAAATAAATTAAACCTTGGCCTTTCATTGGTTCCAACCTCCAAGTTGGGAGAAATTAAGCAAACGGTAATCAGCCTATAAACTAGATGACCCCCAAATGTTCATGCCCCCAGAAATACTATAATGAGTCGCTGAAAGCGATGCTCTGGTTGTGCCATTGCTGGTCTCGAATGGAAACCCGGAAAGGGAGTATTTCTACCCTTGATAACGATAATATCCACCTCTTGGTATACCTACAGAGATGGTGATGCTGATTTAGACAATCCAGAGTTGAGTGATACGTGCGTTGTTGGTCCTTCGATTTTTGCGTTAGAAGATAGGTACCATGAAAAATAAGGACTGCAGTCCTTATTTTTGTTGACGCTACCAATTATAGATATTCTAATAATCCATGTCATCACATTTTACTTACCGTATTTTAATTAGAAATTTTGCAGTTGTTTGAGCTTTATAATGGATGTGTAGTTTTTTAGCACCACGGTCTACAAGTCGGGCAGCAAGTTGAATTCCGTATGTCTCTTCATCAAATAGTAGCAGCTGGACCTGATTCGGGTCGCAAGAGATTCTACAAGGAAAAAAGTAAAATTACTTACTTAATCGTCTATTTATTTAATAATATTTTACGTTATTATTTTAGATTAAAGGTCAATAAAAATGCATTATGTACTTAAGTATACAAATCGATATACTTAGGAGTACCTGTTGAGTTGCACACGTGGTGTATTGTCTTTAATGTGGAGCAGCACTCGGCCGCGGTGGCGGCTCGCCGCCAGCAGGCGGAACGCGCGCGGCGTGCCTGCGGGCTCGTACGTTACGCGAGACAGTGGACGAACGTAACCGCGAGCTATGCCATCGCTCAGCCATACTTGCAATCTCTGCAATGACAGACAATTTGTTGATTGTACAACTATCTCAAGACATGAGACACTGTTTAATATGACGTGTCTTTGTAACTAAACTTATTTATGAAATTCAGGTATAGATATATGTATATGTCACCGGAAAATAACAAGAATCGTAAGTTGATCAATTTTCGAGGAAGTTGATCAACTTTCGGAATATAACAAACGGTAGTTGAAATGTATTATTCAATCAACAATCATTGTTGTAAAATTTCTTGGTATTGAAATAAAGTTATTATTATTATTATTTAACGCATTGAATTTTAGTAAATTGATCAACTTACGGTACTTGGCAGTAATTTAATAATTCACTATTTTGCTACAAGTAAAACCATCCACAAATGAGCCAATCGTTGCTCAGTGTACTATTTAACGGTATACAATTACCCGTCATTTAATACACTGTTCTCTGATTGGTCGACGGCATTAATTACATGCATTTGGCAAGTGTTTATTCATACTTAGACTTAACAAACACTTAGATATGTTATTTTAATACTGATATTTTAGAGATAAAGAAAAAAACCTAACCTAACCTAACCTACAATTTTAGCTAGATTGTATTCTTCTATCATTTGAATAACATTTTTGATTTTTTCACTTGGAGCGAGCGGTGTAAAAGTACGTGAGTCGTTCAACCAATCAACGCACACCTCGCCTTCGTCGGATGATTTAACGGCAAGACGCCGTCAATTAATCAATTTACTATAATACATACGTTAAATACCTAATACATTTCAACTGCCGTTTATTATTTGCCGAGAGTTGATCAACTACCTAGGAAATTGATCAACTTACGATTCTTGTTATTTTCCGGTGACATATACATAAAGCCGTTCCTGGTATAACAATGAATTAAGCCTACCTTAAATAAATGCATTAAGTATACCAGAATTAGAATAATAAAATATAAAATTGTTCGTGGAATAAGAATAATCAAATAGAATACCTACCAGTAAAATCCGTACAATGCTCAAATGTATTATACAATGTACGTGGTACATTCTTGGTATAGTAAAATACCGAAACACTCAAAATTTCTTTCTACTAGAAGAGTAAAAATAAACATAAGATAAATGAAAAGTCACAATGTTATAAGCTGATTTTACTGTGTAGTTATTCTTGCACAATGGTCACCAGCAGTGCTGCTAGCGCCGCAAGTACAAACCATTTCAGTAGGTATATTGTGCGTTTGTAAAATTTAAACATAATCCGTTATTAATCATTTAATCAAATTTCATTTGGAATTTTACTTACTTTCAATTCATCTTTGTTTTCATATTTAAATATTGATGAAAAGTCCAATGCTGCAAATGATCTCACGCCATTTAAATGACTCATTCCATAACTAAAGGGTTCTTGGTTGGTAAACTGCGACAGATCGATTACTCGCCCTAAATTATATCCAGCGCATCTGCAGACAATCTGTCAAAAGTAAATAATTGCTTAATATCTAATAAATATATCCAAAATATAATACGTCATACGTCGTACGACACGTCCCGGCTTAGCACAGGTGGACATTTATTTAGTTTTAGTAGATTCCTTTAATTTTTTTTAAATTAAAAATAGTCTATGTTACCCACTGACAATGTAGCTTCCTATAGGTGACACAATTTTTAAGTTTATTCATTACAAACAAAAATTCAAACATTAAAAATACAAACTTTTCACTTTATAATATTAGTAAGTACCTATGTATTAGGTTAGTATTTTTAAGTACTTTTTACTAATATATACATTAAAAAGGAACAGACATATCTAATTAAATGTATTTTTACCGATTGTCAAGGTCAAGCTATGTACCGAATGCCGTATTGATAAAAAACATAGTTTTAAAGAAGCTTACGTCTTTCAGGTCTTGTTTTATATTGGTTATAATAACACAATCACACCCTCTGCCATTTGTTGCTTGTAAAATCATATCAGCAAATGAAACGTCCCGAGAATTGCCTATGTGGTTCTCTGAAATTCCACCAAATTACATTTTAAATACAGCCTAATTAATAGTCATAAT
The DNA here is from genome assembly GCA_947095525.1 of Trisateles emortualis. Taxonomy (NCBI): domain Eukaryota; kingdom Metazoa; phylum Arthropoda; class Insecta; order Lepidoptera; family Erebidae; genus Trisateles; species Trisateles emortualis. The sequence continues at coordinate 12,079,139 of OX352750.1, forward strand.
TTTTAAGCAAAAAGTACCAACACTTTTTGCATAATATTTACCTTTTAATTCGGGAAACATTTTGAGCAATAAATTCTTTTTACGAATATCACTCACAGTCGTGAATACCTCGCAGCCGATCGATAAGGTAAGAGCTATTGCTGCTTGGCCCACAGTCCCACAGCCACCGAAGATAAAAATGCTATTTTCTGGTACTATAACTCTCTCTGAACCCTATAAATCGAAATTTGTATTAAATTTAAGTAACAAAGTATTTGAATTTAGTAAGAAGTAACAAAGGAGTTAAATAGAGTAAGGGATGACGCAATCATTGACTTTACCAGTGAGTATGAGAGCGCGTACAGAGCGTGCGCATACGCGAGCGGCACCGTGGCGGCGTCCTCGAGGCTCCAGTGCGCCGGCACCGGCCACAGCAGCTCCGGCACAGCGCGTACCTGAGTACTCGCCGCGCCTCCTGCCACTATACCCATCACACGCTCGCCGCTATAAATAAGTATGTATAACGTTTAACAATATCAACATAAGGCACATTCCACTATGCGATATTCAGACTGACTAGGTAGGTACTACATTGTTGTGTTCATTCACTTAGCCAATCCGGCTCCGAACAACTGCGTCGAGACTGAATATCGCGTACTGTAAATAAAACCAATTTGCTAAAATGTTTGGAATGTTAATATTTTATTTGATAATATTATTAACCTCGGTGTTGTTCCACTAAAGTCCGTTCCGAAACAGTTATCGGCATCCTTCTCAAATTGAATAGTACCGTTAGCTTTCTTGACGTCGACGTTGCTGATACCAGCATAGTGAACCTGAATATCAAAAAATATAAATAAATAAATAGCTCTACGATACAAAAATAGCATGGAACGCATTAACAATATCTACTTACGTTCACTATCACTTCATTTTTATTGATTTCAGGGCACCCTGTCCAGTACAATGATTTATAATCGCCAATTTGTGATAGTTTTAACATTACCTTGTCGCTCATTATTTTGTCCTGAACGGGTAAGTAGTATTCTCCTCCCCATTTAGACTAGAAAAATTAGACGGATTTTGAATGTAACTTAAAAGTTAGTTCACCGAAGAGTATTTTAATGTATTTTTAACCAACTTCAAAAAAGGAGGAGATTTTCTGTTCATATCATAATATATTTAAGTTACACATTATATTAAGTTAAGTATTATATTAAAGTATAATTATGCTTACTTGGTTTACAACACTGAAAGCTAAGTCAATTTCTGGCAACTCATCCACGAACAAATTACTGCCTTCATTATTGACCATTATCAGCTGAATCAAATTACGGTCTGCCTCTTTCCTCCAAGCCTGCACAAGATTTTTAAGGCCGGCTGGTGCTGGATAACAACTAAAGACCAGAAGACGATGATTGGAGGGCAAGTTAGCCCGCGCGGAGCTTAGGAGCGGATAATCTGTGGCCGTACGAATTGTGACTGCAGTGGCGATCGGAGGCGACGGTGTTGGTCTCCAAAGCACAAGCTGCAGTCGCGACGGAGTATTGCATTCAGCAGATAGAGTTGACAACACTTTGTATAAGGCTGAAGGACGCGTGCGGTTACCTAGCTTTGGATCTTCTTCTGTAATCATGTAGGTGTCCGGTCGTAGCAAACGATGTAATTGTTGGCATAACTGTAAGTATATTGAAATAATAAATATAATATTAAATTATATGTGTAATGTTTATTTTTCAGTAAAATAAAAAGTTTAATCTTACATTGTCATTTGTCGACATATTATTGACGATTACAACATCAGCTTCATTAAGCAGTACACGATCCTTTATACTGGATTGTAGATCAATTTGTTTGTACTGAACATGAATACCAAAAAGATTTGATCCAATACTTTGCAGTTTGTCAAATACCGATCCTTCCGAGCTATAATTTGTTATACCAACAATTTTCAAAATGTTTTTATTCATATTTTCTGATATTATTTGCAAGAAAATTATCAGGCACGTAGCAATCTAAAACAAATATGTTTACACATTTATTTTTTGTTAGTAGGTATTTAAAACGAGAAATAGATCAATGGCACTCTTCAGATTCAATTCAACGGCTGTGCAAGTGATACCTCCAGTATTACTGGCCTCCATAGGCTACGGTAATTGCTTGTTTGCCACCCAAGTAAAAATAAAGCCAGGATATAAGAAACACTTGCACGCAAGAGGTGTGAGTTCGATCCCGGGTAACAGTACCAATGTAAATTGCACTTAGGGGAATTGATATGTATTAATATGATTTACCATCTGCTAACGATGAAGGAAAATATCGTGAGAAAAACCCACATGTCTTAGATTAAAAATAATAAAAATATGTCTGATTCACCAACCCGCATTAGGCTACTTTGTGTGAATTTACCTTCACCTTCTCTCTCTTTCTTGATTGATGAGAGAAGACCCGTGCCCAGCAGTGGAACATATTGCTATTATATTATTATTATGTATAACTTACATCTAGGTTGGTCTGGCCATTTCCGATAAATTGTAAAGTTTGTAATTCAATTTCATTCTCTGCTATGTGTGGTAAATTGTGATATCGGACATCTTCGATGAAAATACCGCCACACCTGAGTTCAGAAAAAATTTTAAATCATCAACATGTAATTTCATTGAATAGGTACATAAATACTGAGCAGAATGATAACAACAGTTTTATTACCTTGTGAAATTTAATGTTGTATCAACTTCTGCCTGTAGCAATGTTTGGTCTCCACTTACAGCCTTGGTTTGGGTATGTTTATTGACGTTGATACAAACACTTCTGATATATTTAAGTTGAGAGACTGCATCGTGCGCTTGTCGCAGTATATTCAGTTGCAACATGCCTTCAATGAGAGTGACCCAATTGTTTTGCCACACTAAATCCGCCTTACTCAAGGATGGGTTGACTCGTTTTATGGCACGGAAATCTCCACTGAAAGAAAAAACAACGATTAACTGTTTAGAATTTATTACCAAAACTACTCATAGAAGTATCTAAACCGTAATACCGCATGTAATTGTAAGTGGTAGAAGTAGAACGTGAAACAAGTGTGTTTTACCTGTATGAGTAATCACGTTCTTCTAGGAGGTTATAAATTTCGGCCTCAGTTAAGCTCATGTTTTCATCGTCATTATTTGCTTCGGATGTAATTTTTTCAATATCTTTGGTTTTGCTTGGAGCAACATTACCCGAAGCTATTAGAATGTTGTCACGTAATACCTGCATTAAAACATAATAAATAAATGAAATATGTACTATATATACATATATATATGTATATATATATTTGATTTTTGATATAGTAGATAATTATGGCCAGCGTGGTATAGTAGGCTAATATTATGTATGGAGGACACCTGTGGGACGTTTATGGGTTGATATGATAGATAATTATATATTATAAAGCTTTTTTACGTACTTCAAACTTGCCCGTGCCTTTTTGTATTTGCACATTGAATCTTAATTGTCTCTGTTCATGCAAATCGGGTTGTACATAAAAATGTACGTCCTCGAATTCAACGCTGAGTTCTTTCTTAGGAACATTCATACTCATGGCGAGAGTGTCCCATACAGCCACAAGACTGGCAGAGAAAGGATACACTGTCTGGTCTGTAACAACATAATGGTAATGTTAAAAATACTTAAGAGTTTAAATATAAGTAGGTACTTACCTAAGTTATAATATAAAAATATGTCTCAAACCTTTGATAACACTGCCTTGTAGGTATTGACTCTCTTGATCGTGTAGTGAAATCACAAAATTGCAAGCGGCTTCCGTTATTTTACAGGAATTCTTAAATGATGGCAATTGCCTGTAAAATATTATCATGAGAACATGAATACTTCAATCATATTGCAATATTTACATTCAGAAGGAAACGAATACTTACCACAACTCTCCGTGTGCCCATTCAATATGTTGGGATAGGAATGGAGTTCCTGTAGAAACAGGCATTTCAACTTTGGGATAAAGAACCTGAACCTTAGGATTATAACCTTCCATGTACAATCTACAAAGGAATAAATTTTATATTTACATATATTATTAATTTAGGTAACAAAAGTAAATAAGATTATCATGAATATATATATATATATTTATATATATTATAATGAAGTTATGTATGTACTGACTTTCCTACAGCCTCAAGAAATAGCAATGTATTGTCAGGATGCCTGCGCCTTGTAAGTCCGAAATTTTTACAGTCATCGGGCAGGGAACGCTTCAAAATGGCTTGCAGAATGCCATGGGGTGCCACCTCTACCAACACAGCGTTTCTTGGTACTAATGGTAAAGTTTCTTCAAAAAGGACAGGGTTCTAAAAGTAACAATAAATATGCGATTTAAAAAAGTTCAATCTTTCGCAACAATTGCTAAATACTATCTTGTCATTAATGTCCTCTTACCAGAAGATTATTGGTATGGTATTCGGCTGAAGAATATTGGGCTAATTCTTCATTCCATCTATCCTTTGGGACAGACGTAGAAACCCAACGATCGCTACGTTGTTTCGGAGTTTTGATGACTTCTTTCAAATATTTTAGTAAGCCAGGACCTATAGGAAAATATGTTTAGTAAATTGTAAAACATTTTTTTTTTGCATTAACAAATTATTTATTTAGATATATCGAAAACATACCAGCATCGGCAATATAACGCGAATGATAAGCGATATTGGAACAGGGAACTTCCTTAGCAAAGATTCCTTTAGCAGTCAGTTCAGCGACAAACTCGCGGATAATGTCTGAAGGGCCAGAAATTGTACTTGACTCAGGTCCGTTGTGACAAGCCACTTCAATCTCCGGTGGAATTATTTTTGAAATCTGCAAACATAAAGCATACCAAAATAAATTGGTTTCTTACTTGTGGTTCATCTACCAACCTGCCTCTTAAAGGCAAACATAAAATTTATACTTAGTTTGTATTTTACCTTTTCAAATCCCAAGCCCACAGCTGACATGGAACCTCGGATGAAAGGTGTTTGCAGAGAAACTAGTCCACGACTGTATGCAGATAATATCATTTCTTCTGCAGTCAAACAACCGTCGGCATATGCACATCCTAGCTCACCCACACTGTGACCTATTTAAAAAAAAGTAAATCAATATAAGAGTGTGGTCTCATGAGCTGTGGGGTTTCTTGATATATCTTTTGGTATTCAGTCTATATACCTCTACATAATTATACTTACCTAATACGAAACGATTTTGATGTAGTCATCAACGAGAATGATCATTTTATTTTAATAACTTAATCATAATATTTACAAGTTCTTACCGATAATCCCGTCAGGGACCAATTCCAACTCACGTAATACATCAGTGAGACCGATTTGAACAGCTGCTATTCCCACAAAAGAGTGCAGAATGTTGTCAAATATTTTATCATCATCAGCTGTTATTATATGGACAATATCAATTCCTTTCGGTTCCAAAACTCGACGACATCTAAAATTTTATTTAAAACAGTAAGCTCATGGCATAATTTGAGTAATAATAATTATTAGTTTATGTATAAACACGTTTTTATTATGAATAAAAATATTTACTTTTCAATTGCAGCTGCGAAAATAGGTATCCTCATGAGTTGTGTACCCATACCGGCCCACTGTGAGCCCATACCGCTATACACAAACCATAAGGGCCGTCTCGCATCGTTAAAGTATTCAGCCTTCTCAACAAGGCTGACTGTCTTTTGATCCTCATTTGTTGCTGAAGAAATGAATGTTGTTAGATTTATTTAAACATGGTTATAAAAGTGTTAATATTTTGACTGACAACGTGTTGCATTATTTCTTTCTTACCCAAGATAGCAAATCCTCTGCCCAAATGCCCAGCATTATTAAACTGATGAATGTTGTTAAATAGTGCTAATTCTTCTGGGTCAATAGGACGCGACTTCAAATCGTCAATAACTTTATTTATGGTAATATCTTGCCTAGCCGATAACGTCACAAGATGTGGAATGTCGGACTTGTAACGTAATACATTCTGTAATAGATAAATAAAATGTAAATTAAATTAATGTCAGTTGCGAATAAATTTTAGTAATAGGTCCTATTCATCTCCTGGCCTGATTTCGACTACAACTATTAGTCCTAACGAAGACTGGACATATTAGACATTTAGTACTGTCAACTACTGTCTAAGGCTATTGACTCTGCTGCTACTAAGAATTTTCTGAGTGACAGAAAACCCAATAATATTATATTGTTATCTACATATCATTATTATTCACTCGAGGTTAGAAGAAATCGCGATCATGTCAGAACTACTTAATTAATAAAATCAAAATATTTCTTTATTCATGGTAAATTAATGCTATATATACAAGAATAATATTAGAAACTTATTTAAACTAACTAAACCTAAATACGAAAAACTAATTTAAACATAAATACTAAAAAAGGAAAAACATAATACAAATGAAGACGTTGTTTAAGCGTCGAAATATTCCTCAACATCACTGTCCACTGGGAACGTGCCCAGAAGGCTGGTGGCATTAGCAGGTTGGCCATGCTTATTCTCTGTGCGAGAAACAAGCCAGCCATCTGATCACGAGAAGCGTCGATCAGTCGTTTCGCTAGGTCTCTGTAAAAGAAACGAGCACTCGGACCCCATGAACCTACAGTCTCCACCCCAAACGGCTCAAAAATGTAGTTTCCAACTAAATTGCTGTACTTTCGCCGTTTGAGGGACTCTGCAGCTGCAGCAGCAGCGCCAGCACAACCTGTTGTCCTTGGAAGATGTGATGGTGCAAGGGTGTCGACGCACGTTGCATCCCACACCAAAGGCCTGCCCATCTTCCAAGGCAATAACGACATACCATCAAATAATTATTTTTCTTACCTTAGGTTTATAATGTCCATGCAGCAGTATGTGTGAATTCACTCCGGTGATTGACAAGCCATTAATGGCTGCGTATGACCGTCCAAATGTGTGGTGTTCGTTAAGGATTTTAATGCGCCCGTCGCGAAGAGCTTCCACGTCCCGTCGTGGGTTCTCGTAGTTTAGATTAGCCGCCAGCTGTCCCGTGTGAAATCCCAGCAACACCTAATCAAAGTCCATAAAAAAGAAAAGATTATTTTCAAAGTTAGAATAACTGAATTAAAATTATTATTTTTAAAAATACCTTGGTAATTCCTGCTACACCAGAAGCGGCCTCACAGTAGCCTAAGTTAGAAGTGACACTGCCTACTAAAAGCGTATCTTCTTTTTCTTTACAGAACACTGTATCGATAGCTTCTAGTTCTGCTTTATCAGCGTCTGGCACAGCAGATCCACATGCTTCAACATATTCGACAGCCTGTGGAGGGATCTTCGCCTCTTCATAAAATTTTGACAAAAATTTAGCAGTTTCATTCGGATTTCTATAAAATCCGAATTTAGGACCAGTTTCTCCTTTAAGACATCCGATGTATTCAGTCTTAGCGTGCATTAATTCAGCGTAGATTCTGTGTAAAAATGAGGATATTAAAACAGCACGTATATATATATATACGAGTATATATGTTATAAGTATATAACATTGAAGCTTATTACTGCATACCTCAGAGCATCCTTAGCCTTTTGTAAGAACATAACGCTGATAGCCTCAGAATGAACGTTGCCATCAGCATTTTCGTCGAAAGATTTTGTTTTACCATCCTTAGGTGGTACTGTAACTCTGCAAAGAAAAAGTTTAGTTATAAGTGCAATTATGAAATAAAGTATGCGCTTGTTGGCAGGATCGGTCTCTTAACACCTGTGTTTTGTGTACTAGGTAACCCTGAGACCTATAGTACGGTTTGATCTTCTACATGTATACACACTTCGCACTGCTACCACTGCGTGTAGATATTCATATGAGATCTTCTGTACACTGGAGATCCTTCCCTATCAGTATCTAGTATTTTGATTAAAATAATTTATTTTAATACCCATACCTAGGTATAATCCTTGTATTTATCTAATGAAAAACACACGAACCTGCTATAATGTATAGAAGACTCAGGGTGCATACACAAGTAGGTGCCTCCAACGATAGCTGCTTCGCAGTCACCGCGGCTCATTGCCAAGTGCGCTTGCTCCAATGCAGCGGCAGAACTGCAGCAAGCCACGTCGATAGCCATCGATGGACCTTTGGCGTTTAACCAGTATGATATACGGTTGGCGAACATTGCCTTACAACATCTGTAATATTAGATATAATTATAATGATTCGAATTATTAGATCAAATTAGGTACTTACAACTATAAAAATCAATAATGGTTGATATTTTTTTGTCATACAATAAAATAAATTATCATTCGCGTATATTATCTTACCCAGTTATACCCAAGCCTGTTCTCGCATTAGCATCATAGGTACAAGTTTTTTCAGCTTCGGAGAAGCAGGCACCAATGAAAACACCGATTTTCTTTCCAGAAAGCTGCTCTGGATTTATTCCTAAGAAAAATAATAAGAAACCCTTGTCTCACTAAATACAATATGATTATTTTATTGATTGCTCATTTTTTTTTAATGCTAAGTTGTAGTAACTATCTTAGCACTTCTATAAAAGATGAGAGGTTTTTTAAATATGATATAATCGAAATGCCAATACATTCTCTATCCCTGATGATTTGTTTTAAGTACAGGAATTTTTATGCCTAACACACCAGCTTCTCACAATTATTCTAGCTTTCACCCTCTATAGATATGTATGTATGTTGTTGTTTTTGTGAGACAAAAATAAATTAACACTAAATTATTTTTCTTCTTTAACACGGATATTTTATAAAATTAAATGATACTCTCATCTTATATTATAAAGGGCCACGGCCTCTGGAGAGCAAGGATAATGATACGGTATTTACACCCGGACTCTGAGACATCGGCCCTTTTAACAGAAATTGGGACTAACACGTTTACTATTATTGTTTCTTTGACTCCTATTTATTTAGATTTTTTATAGATTTTTGTTTTTTAAATTTAAAGAAAATCGAGAAGCTTTATAATACTACTATATGATCCGGATAATAATGACAAATTAATATTCACCAGCATCGTATATAGCGCTATAAGCCTGCTCGAGAACCTTGCGTGACATGGGGTCCATACAGTTACCAAGTCGGTAATGAACCTTGAAGAACTGGGCATCGAAACGGTCCAGATCAGGGACGTAGCCTTTGTATTTAGAAATTTCGGGGTGATGATATTTCCAGTCACTGGAATTAATTGGATTTTTCTGCAAATAAAGAGTTGTGTTAGGAATATTCCACTGACATTATATGTAATTGTACATGACAAATACACTAAGTGTACACAAATAATTTTAACAAAAAAAAACCGACTTCAGTACGGCAAGTTGTAAAATTTTCAAATATTTGTTTGTTACAATCGAATAAAATCGACTGAGCGTCGGGCTGAACACAGGTCAAGTAGGTATTAAAAGCTATATTTAATCTGTGCAATCCGCGCTCAATTAATTCACGTCATTATTTCTTATTAATAGTTGCTTAGCAACAATAACCGAAACTTATCTAATCGCCATCAGTAAAATACTTATTATTGAGAAGTTCAGATGGCCAACTGTGATCTTCTTCATCAGTTTTACTTCACCAAATTACACTTTCTGAATGCAAATGATTGATTTAATGTTAAAAATATTGAAATTGCTATATGTGTGCCTATAACTTTTGAGGAGTTCCCTCAATTCCTCATGGATCCCATCATCAGAACTTTCTTTTGATGATAATGGGACCAAACTGGAAGTATGTCCAGTCAGACAAAAAAAGATTTTTTCAAATCGGTCCATAAATGACGGAGTTATGCGGTAACAAACATTACTCCTTAACAAACATCACTTTAGATTTTGCTTTTAGGTATCGGCGATGGGGATAAAAAATCAAAATTAAAAATATCACCTAAAACTATACGATGAAGAAATTGACAAATTAGGCCTTTGAATCGTTTACAATCTGCATTGTAAGTACCTATTATTGATCACACATTATACCTATGTAAGTTGTTATAATAGAGTTATAATACATAAATACCTACCACTTTATGCTTAGTATGTTGTCTAACTTTATCTTCTATTACACTAGGTAAGTACAATCAGCCAACTTGGCGTTCGACCACTTATGGAATGTTTATTGAACTATTTATTTTACACAATATGGTAATGGTAAACCTACGCAAGATTAAACATGTCATTGTCTACGGATAAATAAAATATTTCAGCATTTTTGTCTAAAATGTTCCGAGTAGTCGAGCGCCAAGTAAGCCGACCGTACCTAACATTTACATTACCTACAACATGAATGCTTACCTTATTGTACAATATGTCATGTAACTCCGTGATGTGGTGACAGTTCGCGAACAGTCCAGAAACACCAGATATCACAACTCTATCGTTACCTGACACCGGGGCTACGACATCGTGCTGAGCAGGGGCAGCATGCTCTTGAGGAGTCGGAGTCATCCTGATGAATTAAAACAAGCATAATATTTTATCTATTTATAATATAATAAAATAAATAATTGTCACCTGCGAGTTTCTCATCAGCTTCTAATTAAGCAAACAGTAGCTAATTAGGTACATTAAAAACATAATATATATATTATTATATCTAACATAGCATTATGCTCTCCTTCCTCAGAGGCGTAGGCAGAGTTGTATCAGATCCACGAACCACCAACTGCATTAAGATCACCGAACACAATTCCAGACCTTCAGGCCTAAGAAGAATGTTTAGGAATTTAAAAAAATTGCACTCCGGCAGTGCCGACTGAAGTGAAAACACTAGGCAAAACAGTTGTTGTAAATTTTACAGCAATAAATGTTTTTTTTATTTATCTAGACGCGTTCGCGGTCTGTTATATGTTTATGCATATATCGCCTCTTTGCTTTAATAACGTGACAGTCAAAAAAAGATTTTTCGGATATGTCAAGCTGCGTCTCGTAACGGTGTCGCGAATCCAGAGATTTTATCTCTTCTGAAAATATGCGTAGGTACCGTACTAAAAGAAGTCACTTTTAAAAATTCTATCTAAGATTAAGATCAATACTTAGACCCGGGGATTGAACCTGAGACTTTATCACAGTATGTACCTATGCACTACCACTACGCCATGCGCCACCGACACCGGACATTTATATTATAATAAATGTATGTAAAGTTGCGCTTACAAATTCTTAAAGCTTCTCTACAAATTCAAAACGCGATTCTGTGTTGAATAAAAAAATAACATAATACAAAATTATGGCCTTTGTATTTTATTTTTATATTTATCATTGTTTATGTAAACAATGATAATTAAAAAGATAGTTTGATACTACACCCACACTTGTTTATCTAAATGAAACACACATATCTTAGATACTCGTATATGTACTTACGTAGGACTATTTAAAAAATATTACTTCAAACTGTACGATGAAGCAGTTGAGTGAGAGTGATAGTAGAAGAACAAAGTTTGGGTTTATATATATTGTGTCTAGTTTTGACTTATTTATACAGTATGAATGACCAGGGTTGAACTTGTGAACGGGAAAGTAGGTAGGTCACTTGTTACGAGGAATAACGTTTCCGAAATACAGTTTGTTTTAGAGATACGTACGTTATATTGTTCATTTGGTTTAATAGATATACAAATGTATACAATTATTTTTTACTAATATTATAAAGAGGCAAAGTTTGTGAATTTGTGAGGTTGTAGGGGATAATCTCTAGATCTACTGAACCGAGTTTTCCCTTTTTTTAATAATTCAACTCCAAAAATAAAAGCAGAGGCGGGCGCTAGTAATTTTATAAATTTTAACATTTAATACAAAAAAATATGCCATACCTACTCAATTGTTTGGGCACAGATTACTTAATAGTTACTACGTAACAGATACATCACTTCCATACAAAACCGAAAATACCTACGCCATAATAGCCTACAAATTCTTAATAATAATACCTGCTGTTCGCAGCGAAAAGAAATGTACCATAAGTACGCGAACAAAGAGTCGAGATTGTGTTGCCCGCCGTGCGACTCACGTGCAAGCTCGTCATCGCACGAATGCGGTAGGGTTGTCTTTCTAACTTTCTCGTAGATTTTTAAGAAACAGTACCTACACGCAAGATGCATTTTAAAATTACTAGGTACTACTAACTGAAGCCAGCTGAAATGCGTACCTACTTTCAAATAACGTAACGTACCTTTCTTCATCTTTCGGCAATGAAAAAAGGACATTTTTTTATTTTTCTTTTGACTTTGACATCCAACGACTTCACAATAATTAACTATCGTGTCGTTAGTCAAAACCTAATAATATTAACTTAATATACGTAGTGTACGTAAATATCGTATGAGTTTTGAGCGGGAAACGCGCTGTGCGCGCTCTGTGTCGCGTGCGGTAGCCCCACTAGCGATCGGCTCGGTTACGAGCTACATAGCGGTAGGCACATAACGCGTAACCTTGAGCGAGTGACGGAGGCCTGGTTTGGGGAAGTGACTCCCCTCCCCCTTCCACCTCCCTTAAGGCGAATTATTACAAGACTTTTACCAAAACTGTATGTTTTTAGCCGTTATAAGCTCCTGAAATTGTACACACTAAATGTCCACAAAACCTTCTCGTCTGCATAATTGTGTCAGGCAATTACGGAACCCTAAGTGGCGCGTAACCCGACACGCATTGGCCGGTTCTATTTTGATTTTAGTTGGTACTATTTTCATAAGGTCAGGATCTGATAACGGGATCCTAGGGCATTCGAGGGAACTCTTAATTATAGGTACACGTATTGCGATTTGGTTATTTTTTATAAGCAGCTTGTGCATTTTCTTAAGATAAGCATTATTTGGCGAAGTAGAACTGCAGATGATGAGTACAGAAGGCCAACTCGAACAGAAAATAATGACTGAGATACTTATAAAAATCTTAAAACAAAAGAGTTATCTATCAAACATCAACCGCTCACTAAAAATGATTTTTTTAAAATTAATGGCGCTGTGGTAGCCGCGTCGATAAGTAACCGACTCGCATGTATGTATTTCTGCTGCTACATATAAAAATTACAAAAAATCAGACTCCTACAATTCGTGATTTTGTTTTTTTTAAAAAAAAATAGGGGAAATTATAAATATATAGAAAGGCTTGAGACAACATCCCGCAGTTACAGATTTCTATAATTCAGGAGACTTGATTCAAGACCCAATGTAATTATAACTTATCCAATAACATTTTATAAGTTTATTTATTTTATTTTTATTTATTTATTTACCCATTTACAATATTTTTACAGTTATTCCCAAAACAATATTGTAAGCTAAAACTGATTAACATAATATATTATACATATATATCTACTTAATTTTACAAAATATCGTTAGATTTAGTTATACACTTTTGAGCAGCTTCTGTGAATTTCGGCAAACTAAAGTGAAAAATGTCTAATTCTTTAGAAATTATATTAAGTTAATCGGCTATTACTCGTAAGCTTGTGAAGTCTACTTAGCTGTGATAGTTTTCCTTCTAATTTCGTTATATATACTTAGGTACTACTACCATGAATTTTTTCACATTTCCAAATACCACCATTTGGCTGGCAGGGGGAGGGGGCACATGACTCTAACAAAAATTTGCACTTAAAAGCTTAATATTTCACAAACGAATCCCTCAATCAACTATAATAAACCTACAATATTTTTAAAAGACCTATTCAACAATATCCAACACCATGGGGTAGTTAAGAAAAAAAGAAATATCCCCACTTCACATGTACAGGAGATACGGAGATACCCTAGAAAAAATATTTTTCAAGATTTTATTCTACCACTTTGTCGGCATGAGTAATATGTATATTCGTGCCAAATAACAGCTTTCTAAGACTAAGGGTCTTTGAGCAAAGCTGCGGACGGACGAACGGACATACCGAAACTATAAGGGTTCCTTGTTTACTTCGGAACCCTAAAAAAGTACGTTCATAAGTATCATGTATTTTGATCTAAATGAATAAATGAGTTTGACTTTGATGCATCGTCGAATGAATTTAGTATCGTAGATTGTCGTCCGATAACCTTACCGTAGCCAAAGTACAAAACTACCAATTACCATACAAAACCAAATAGATGAATATTTCATTCACATTTGATACTGTGACCTCATGTTGCCTCGGGATTTTTTATTGTTTATTTTTGTATACTACCAATGCAAACAAACCTACGGCCTGCCTAATGGTAAACAGTTATGTAGCCAATGAACGCTTGCAATAAGTACCTACTAAAAGTATCCATTGCGTGTTATCGACACACATTTTCAAGAACAGGGTTATATGGTGGACATTCCCTGAATTAGGAAAACTGTTGGTCTAGTGGCTAATGACCCTTTGTGCAGGACCTGGCCCAGATGAAATATCTGGGCCTGGTGTTGGATGGCCGATGACACTTTGACGAGCACTTCCGTCAGCAAATCCGCGAGTGGCGCGAGGCCGCCCGCAGGCCCATAATGGCCCAGTGGTCAAGTCGGCTGAAGGCTCCACGGGTCGATTTTAGGACCGTGGAGGCGCTTCAGCCGCGCCGCATCTTGTTAGAGTGGGCAGGGTGGCAGTACGGGACCCATTCCTTCCGACTGGTGCAGGTTTTGTCCGGGCACGGTTGCTTCGAACATTACCTGCACAATGTCGCTAGGAGGGAACCGAGTCCTGTCTGTCACCACTGCGACTGCGACGACGACTCGGTGCAGCATATGCTCAAGTCGTATCCGGCTTGGGCGGTGCAGCACCGGCACCTCGTTGCAGTCATTGGTGAAAACCTGTCACTGCCGGCCATGGTAATCAGCGACAGGGAGTGGACGGTGGTTGCATTCTTCTGCGAGGACATCATCTCGCAGAAGGAGGTGGCGGACCGGATCAGAGAGGAAAGTCTCCTCGCTGATCCGATCCGTCGCCGGCGAACTGAGCGCGCCTACGAGCGCCTGATGCCGCCACAGCGACGCTGCAGGGAGACTGGGGCAGTAGAGTATTCCCGGCACCCTTCTGCGGAGGCACAGTGTCCCCGGTGCGCCCGGACACTGTCACTGAGGATGGAGCCCGCGTTAAGGAGGCAGCCGCTGGGTGGACCACTGCCGTCATATCAGGTTTCGGTGGTCCACCCGTGAAAGTGAGTGTTGGTGCACAGGGGGGTTTTAGTCCGTATGCTGGCCGCCTACCATCTTTAGGCTGGAGAGTCCGACATAACCGCCTTGCTTCCCCGGGTGGGCAGTATGCGTAAAGCATTTCCCCTCTACAAAAAAAAAGTGGCTAGTGACTGCTACGCCGGAGACTGGGTTCGATTCCCACATGAAACAAAACTTTGTGTGACTCGTAAATAATAATAATAATATTTTCGGGACAACTCACACATCGCTATCTGATCCCAAATAGGCAGAACCTGTAGGTACTATGGTAACCAGACAACTGATAAACATATTTATATTTCTAAATTAAATTTATAAATTTAAATTCATATTTATCATCGGGGTCGCCAGCAGTCGGTACGCCTTGATGATACATCTTCTAGCTGGTGTAATCTCGACTCTGGTGTTCCGCAAGGCGGTATTCTATCTCCTTTGTTATTTTCAATTTTTATAAATCTCATTACACAGAATCTTCAGTGTACGTTTCACCTTTATGCCGATAACCTCAGGTTAGTGTCGACTGCGTGTCGTCCGCGGTGGATATGGTGAACAGAGACTTATAGCGTATCAGGAACTGGTCTGAGAGATTTGGTCTAATTGTTAACCCAAGCAAGACTCAAGCCATTGTCATAGGCAGCCAACGTCAAATGAATAACCTAGACACAGATACTCTGCCACCAGTATCTTTTAATGGGACTAACATAGATCTTTGTGTTAACGTTAAAAACTTGGGATTACAAATCGATAAAACATTAAATTGGAGAGCGCAAGTTACACAAGTTAGCCAAAAAGTCACCGGTGCCCTGCGTTCTCTGTATCGGCTGAAGAATTTTCTTCCTGTTAAGACTAAGACGATGCTTGTGCAGACTTTGATTTTTCCTATGATCGACTATGGTGATTTTGACCTGAATGCTTCTCAATAAACTCGACCGTCTTCTCAATAACTGCATTCGATTTATTTTTAATCTTCGCAAGTATGACCATGTGTCTACTTACCGCTCACAATTAAATTGGCTCCCCATTCGTCAGCGTCGTAATTTGCGCGCACTCTCCACACTTTATACAATCCTCATGTCTCCTAATGCTCCCTCTTATTTGAAATCCCAGTTTGAATATCTCAATTCCATACATGACAGAAATCTTCGCTCCTCTAGCAATCTTCTTCTTGTTTTTCCTTCTCATCGCTCTGGCTTCATGCACTCATCATTTACTATGTCCACCAGCCGTTATGTATTTAAGACTAGGGTTCGGACACTACTGTTGAAAAATTTATTAGAATCATCACGACAATAAGTACATATATCCTTATATACATATGTATATATTTATGTAAGTAAATATTATATATATTATTAATATATAATTTTTTAAATTAAGTATTTATAATATTTAATGAATATATTATAATATGTCCTTCCTTATTTTTGTATTATAATATTTCATTAGTATATAATAATTGCTTCTTTCTAGACCTCAAACTAATATGCACCTACTATGTTTCATCTCTGCATCACCCTATAGGTTGACTGGTAGAGAATGCCTTTGGCATTAAGTCCGCCTTTATACATGTTTTGTATATTAAGTTTTAAATAAATACATACATACATATTATAGATAAATTACACCCAGACACAGAACAAACATTCGTGCTCATCACACAAAGATCGGTCCTGGGTGGGAATCGAACCCACGACCTCCGGCGTAGCAGTCAGAGACACTAACCACTAGAGCAACAGGCCAGTCGTAAATATACATACGTTACGACTGTGGGTGTTATTTGTGTCCATGAATTAGTCCCCCGCGCCACAGGGCTTGCTCCCTAGTGCAAGAGTTATCTTTTCTTTTTGTTCAATTCTTCAGATAAGTATTTTGTATTGCCCTCCTCTTGCTCATATCGCTACTTCCTACCTAAATATGTACTTACTTTATAGGTATGCCTATTAATAAATGTAGGTACCTAATGTTTTTTTTTTCGGAATATAAACTTTATTTATATTACATATTTCTATATATACATATTATATATATCTTTTCCTTTTTTTAAGAAGTGTAAATATATTAGGTATATTGTATATATAGAAATATGTATAATATAATGTTTGACTTTTCTATTATAAAATAGATATTAAATTCCTAATAGCAATCTATACCTATGTCCCACTGGTGGTTTATAGGTATATATAGTATTTATATGCATAATATAATATAGAAATAAAATGCGATGTAATAATTTAGTCCTTCTTTTTTCAAGTACCTACCTATTACCAGCAGCGTCGACAACACACCATAATAATACGCGCGTATTCAGCGCGTAAAAAACTTGGCGTGCAAAGGCTCTCGCCACGCTCGCCTACCTACCACTGTTATTTTTTCTTTATATACCTATCTAACATTGGTATTGTAGTGAGTGTAGTGATCCTGTGGGATCAGGCATACCTACTGGGAACGGAACCAGAGGACTTCCAGCGCATCTCTATCAAAGATCTATTAGTAGATACATTAGGTACATCGATTTCTTGCCTGTAATTTACCATTAAAATTTGTTGGGCTTGTGTCGGTATAGGTCAGAGCACATCGATAATTTAGGATCTTTTGTGTAGAAAAATAAGTGTCCATAAACATTAAGTAACTTCGTAATAAGTTTATAAGTACCTACATATTTAAAAAATATATTTTTAAAAATAAGCTTTTATTTTTTATTTTTCTTTATTGGGACAAAAAACGGTTGCACATTACAATATTACCCACAATTTAAAGCTAGCTTAATCTAGATCAAACGTACAACCCACAGTATTGTCCTCAGCAGAAGTAAAGGGCAGAAGATTGAAAGTGCGCGTGAAAGATATTTAATAAAGTAGTAAGTTATTATAGTAGGAAGTGAATCATTAAAGTAAATTATTTATTTACTAGTATCTCGCGTGCTTGTGTCTTAAATTTAAAGTCCGAGAGAGCAAATATATCAATATTTGTGAAGTGTGTGTTGTACGTTTGAACAAGTTGGCGAAGAGGAGCGCGCACACCAGCGTTGGTGTTGCATTTAACTGTGTAAAACACGCGGTTCGTACGGACCCCTCGATGCACAGTTCTTGGCACAATGTAGCATAACTGGTTCGTGATAGCACTGCAATCGAACTTGTTGTTACATAGGCCATGCAGTGTTACAGCCATAAGTAGGACTCGTCTGGACTCCAGGCTTAATAATTTGTACTTTAGTAGTAAGTCCTTGTACGACAATTTGCTGTAATTACATCTATAATTCATGCTACGTAAAAACTTTTTCTGAACCATTTCAAGTTTATTGTTGTATTTGTCGTAAAGAGGATTCCAAATCTGTACCGCGTATTCAAGTTGAGAACGAACAAGAGTATTGAATAAAGTTAGATATGTGGTCGGTCTTTTAAAATCACGCGATGATCTCATAACAAAACCGAACATTTTGTAGGCCCTGTTAATAATATAGTCAATATGTGAATCCAGGTGAAGTTTAGAGTCGAGAAAAACTCCGAGGTCCAGACGCGGTTTACGCTTTGCAAATTAGTGCCTTGTAAGGTATAATTATGTGAAATTATGTTTCTTTTTTTAGTGAAAGATATAACATTACACTTAGACAAGTTGAGTTGAAGTTTACTATTTGAACAATATGAGGACAGTCGATCAAGGTCATCCTGTAAAAGATAACAGTCTTGAATATTAGAACAGGTCTTGTAGATCTTAATATCATCAGCGTACATTATGAAATTAGAGTTAATGAAGCAACTTTTAATGTCGTTTATAAATAAAATAAAAAGTAAAGGACCGATTATGGAACCTTGGGCCACGCCGGATGAAACAGTAAAGGGATCAGACTGAAAACCATTAACAACAACCTGTTGAGTCCTGTTGGAAATGTAAGCCGAGAACCATCTCAACAAGTTCCCTCTGATTCCGTTGTATGCAATTTTTAACCGACGAAAAAAAAAGAGAGGTTCTCAAGTCGACCCGTATATTTGTTTTTTTTTTTTTTTTTTTTTTTTATGTATAACCACGCATAACTTTTTACAGGGGCGTCCGATTTTGATAATTCTTTTTTTATTCGATAGGATATACTTTGAAGTTGGTCCCATTTAAACGACATTCAGCTCCTATGATGGGATCCATGAGGAATTGAGAGAACTCCTCAAATATTATAGGCAAACATATAACGATTTTGATATTTTCTACAATAAGTCAAGCATTTGCATTCAGAAAGTAACATTTGGTGAAGTAAAACAGATGAAGAAGACCACAAATGACTGCCAGAAGTTCTCAATAATAAGCATTTTGTGAATGGCGATAGGATAATATAGATATCGAATAAGATAGTTACAGCGACTGTAATAAAGTAAATTCAATGTTTTTGATGAAAATGGTACCATTAAACTAATCTGATGATGAACTTGGAAGGCATTAGCATCGGAACTCCATAAATTAACAATGTATTCTAGCCGTGTTTGGGCTTATTGGAGTGTTCATAAGATGCACTCTGATTGTAAATTATTAGATTTTCGGAAACTCCGTATTTTCAACTAGAAATAATACCCCTCAGTTAAATAAATAGGGAATAATTGATAGTTCACTCATAATATTTACATTTGTTTACCGATTTTGTTAAAATTTGCTAAACATATACAGTTTTAATGACACTACATCATCAAGTGGACCTTAAATTGATCTACAACCGACACGGAAGACAGTTAAGGGCACTCTTCAATAGTTTATATCAGCTACTTAACTATTAACAAACCATCTTACAAGCAAATTATTTATTACGTAAAGTGAAATGGTAATAAATAAATGTTTAGCGCCGACTTAAAATAAATTAGTTATTTTCTATTAGTGCAGCAAAAATCAAAATCAAAATCTTTGTTTGTAATCATAGAACATGGTTTATATTTTGCATTGAAGCGTACAAATTTAAATCTAAATCTAAGTACTCTGATTATAATTAAAACATTCATTGCCTATATTATTACAGATTAGAATAAACATATTTAATAAATTTTGTAATAAATATAAAAAAAATAATAATAATGGTAATTAATTCAAAATGTTCGATTATAGATTCTAATAAAAAAAAACCTCGGCCTGTCTACTGAAAACGCGGCCAAGTCAATGGCAGCATTGCCACGCTGAATGGCAATGCTTATTCTTTAAGCCAAATATAAACTAGCGTTCTAGTCACGTGAAGCGTCGATTAAACGCTTCGACAGAGCTTTGAAAAGACCGCAAGCACCTGCACCCCACCCAAACATAATCTCCGATGAGAATGCTGTATTTGCGCTCCTTGAGAGTCTCCGCAGATGCAACAGCAGCACCACCTGCTGTGCTTGGGAGATGGGATGGCGTGATGGCGTAGACACATGCTGCATCCCACATCAAAGGCCTACCCATCTTCCAGGGCAGTAAAGACATACCATCAGGTCTCTTACCATCGTTGTGTACACAATATATTATCACAATTGAGTTCCCGTACAGCTGTAACGCCAGTGGTGATACGAGCGCGTCGGAGTATGTCATTTAGGTTAGCGTGCCGAGATATATTTTAAGAGAGGTAGGGCGCTATACTAACGAGCAAGCCCGACCTTACAGAAAACCACAGCCAAATAACTACACACAGCGATGTAGTTGTGTTCCTAAATGAGCTCTAGCGACCTGTACCCATACAGGTCTCCAGCGCTCATTTAGGTATGAGTTTTGAAAGAAACGTTTTCCTGTCTCAGGGATACACCATTTTAAAGCCCTAGTGTAAAAAGGTGGGTCGGCAACAATCACAAGTTATACCCCTGGTAAGTATTGCAAAAGTCCATAGGGTACGGTAACTACTTAACATCAGGCGGGCCATATGCTTGTTTGCCATCCAAGTAGTATAAAAAATATATGCGGCCTGCACTCCTGCTGCATGACGGGTCGTGGTGTCCAAGGCTATCGACGGCTTCACCACAGCAACATCTAAAGTATTAAATATTAATGTCAGGATATTTTAAGCAGGTTCCTTAGCCTAAAAAAAATTGTTTTGTGGACTATAAGACGATATTTGGTTCAGTGGCATAAGTGGTTACCTCGCCGTTTACCACTACGCGGCGTGTTTTAGGTTCGATGTCCATACGGAAAAAAAGTTGTGTGACCCATGGTGGTGCCAATGGTTGTCCCTAGTATGAGTGTACTTTGTATCCGTCAATTGTATATTTGTAAAGTCTCCCGCGACACAGGGCTTGTTACCTAGCGAAGGACTTGCCTTAAAAGAAAAGGAAAATAAAGATTTTGATTTTATTGTTTAATCAAAGGTACAAAGATAAGGGTAAGTAATAAAAAAAAAAAAACTTCTAAAATACAAAGATATATTGACGTTTTAGAAAAAATCGCGTTCTCCATCTTTGATCACGAAATAGATGTTATATTTGTATTCAACACCCCCGAAAAGCTCGAAGAGGACACCATAACAGGTCACTTGTCAAAAGTAGTAACTCGTTAAAGGAGGTTACTCGCTAATTGGATTCGGCTGGGTAGTATTTGAATGGCATAGCCATATCTCCCTGTCCTAAATATCGCAGTATCTCAAGACAAAAATGTTTGACCCGACAAAAATGTTTGAACATTATACATCTGAGACGTGGTCGTATACTAACGCTGCGCTGTGTTAAACCTTAATAATAATAATATTTTCGAGACAACTCACACATCGCTATCTGATCCCAAACTAGGCAGAGCCTGAACTATGGTAACCAGACAACTGATAAACATACTTATATATTTCTAAATACATACATATTATAAATAAATTACACCCAGACACAGAACAAACATTCGTGCTCATCACACAAAGATTTGTCCTGGGTGGGAATCGAACCCACGACCTCCGGCGTAGCAGTCAGAGTCACTAACAACGAGACCAACAGGCCAGTTAATGCTTATGTATACGTAAGCATAAGGATTTATTTGCGCTGTGTAAATCTTTATGTAAACGTAAGCTTAATGCTTATGTTTACATAGCATAAGGATTTACACAGCGCAGTGATCTCAGTCAAAAGACGTGCACTGGTAGACCAGTGCGCGTCTTTTGATTGAGATCATGAGGACTTTATAACCAATTTGTGATGTATAATTATTGATTTGTATATGTAAATCACAAAAAATTTAAAAATAATATCTTTTTAACAAAAAATTGAACCGACGAAAAAAAAAGGATTTGAAAAGTAAAAAATAATAAAGTTTTGAGTCGGCGCCAAACTAACGAATAAGCAAATTAATCTATAGGTTTTTAATTACCTACATATATAATACTTGCCGTAACTGATTCACCAACGCAGAGCATATACATAAAGTGAGATGATGGCTTGTTTGTTTGGCGCCGACTCAAAACTTTATTATTTTTTACTTTTCAAATCCTTTTTTTTTCGTCGGTTCAATTTTTTGTTAAAAAGATATTATTTCTAATAATATTTTGTGGTCGACCTTGTCAAAAGCTTTCCGAAAATCTGTGTACACGGTGTCTACCTGAATATGGGCGTCCATGTTCTCGAACAAAAAGTTAGTAAACAACATAAGATTTGAAACTGTCGATCTATGTTTAACAAAACCGTGCTGTTCCTGTACAATTATGTGGTGAATTTGAGGATATAGATGACCATGCACAAGGCTCTCGAAAAGCTTCGACAAGGTGGACAATATGGAAATGGGACGATAGTTTTCTATATTATTTTTGTCTCCATTCTTATATATGGGCGTTATAAAAGCGCGTTTCCAAATGTCGGGGAAGATTCCTTCAGTAAGGCACTTATTGAAAATTATTTGAAGTGGAGAACATAAATATTTAGCGGTGCTCTTTAAGAAGACAGGCGGTATACCATCAGGACCAGCCCCCTTATTCAAATCCAAGTTTTTAAGTCCTATGAGAACAGAATTTAAAGAGAGATGTATGTTAGAGATGCAGGATGAAATGTCTGAGTAAGAATCAGGCGGTTGCCAGTGCCTGACGTCGTGGGTACTAGGTTCATAGACAGAGTTAAAGAATTTTGAAAATAAATGACATATATCTGTAGGATTGTTTGAACACACATTATTTAAATACATGCTTGCAGGTATATTTGATTTGCCCCTTAGATTTGAAATGAAAGACCAAAAGTGCTTAATATTCAGAGGTATACTTTTTTCGACCGCGTTGATATATGTTTTAAAACACTTGTCAGACTCGCTTTTAAATCTTTTACGATGTACCGAAAAGTCTGCAAAATCAGATATGTTACCATAAACCCTTCCATTTTTTCCAAGCGTGTTCTTTATCCTTAAAAATGCGAATCAAACTTGGTGTAAACCAAATAGGAAAACGTGAGTTTTTAGGTCGTATAATGGGCACGTGGGTCTTGATAATACCATACACAATATTGTAAAATGTGTTGACACATTGATCAGCGGGCAAGTCACTAAACAGTTGAGACCAGTCTTGCTTACATAGTTCAACATTTATTAAATCGTAATCAGCTTTAAAGTAATTATGTTTAGGGTTTGTATGACGTTTCATAGGCGTAAATTTGGTTTCAAAAGGTACGAGTGCTAGAAAAGGGGGATGATAAATGTCGACAGGTAGTAATGGTATACAATCATTAATCTGGCAGTCGATATTAGATATGAACAGGTCCAAAATACGTCCTAGACTGTTTTTACCAAAATTGTATTGAGTAGCGTTAGACAAAGCTAAAAAATTACATAAATGTTCGCAGGCTAAACTATTTGATTGAGTATTAATATAATTAAATTCATTTCTACTAAGCCAGTTCATACCGTGTAGGTTAAAGTCTCCGACAATGTAAAAGTATTCGGTATTTTGGTGATTGATTATTTCCAATAACCTGTCAAAATGAGCCATGTATATCTCATCCCGTGAGCGCGGTGGGATGTAGGTAGCACTTATAATTATGACGTTGGGCGCGGCGAGACGCGGGGAGCTGCACCATGGCGTGCTCAATATCGGCATGAGAGCTAATTGTAACACTTAAATAGTGTATTTTACTTTTATAGTGTATTTAAGTAATAGGTATATGGGTGTTTATAAATATTATATTCTTCAAAGAGCCCAAACACGATATGGCTGTCTTGTTGTCTGTTTTGTTGAAAAGTTTCTATGAATACCTTTGAACATCATCATTACACACTGAACTCCACCTAAAAATATATTAGCCGTCAAGCTATATCAACAAATTCAAAGAAGACAGAGCGCGCCCATAAAGGCTTTGTCGTGGGCGCTCGCTTATTACATCTATGTTATGTCTACTCTTCTTGATAGTTGATGGTTCCCTTTTTAAATAATAAAAATTAATGATAAAATGGAGGTTATAAATAAATGATTGTAAGACTGTTACTATTTGTAGTCGAATCCACTTGTGGTCCCTAAATATATAATTATATATAATATAAATATTTTTTTCAATGACTTTGTTATTATGGCAACGACTTTTGTAGTTTTTTTTACATTGGCAATTTTGCTGTAGCGACAGTTTGACAGTTGGTTCATCAATGAGTCGGCTTTGCTCTGAGTTAGGGATGGGCGAGACTTGTATATTTAGATGATATTCTGGATCGATTCGGATCGGAGTCGAATAGCTTTGATCTAGTCCTCTAATAAAATTATTAAGTATTCTGTCAACAATAATCAGAATTCAAAAGGAATTCCTAACAATAAAACTGCTATATACAATAGTAGTTCGCCTCACACTATTAACTGGCGAGTCTCGCTTCACCGGCTTCACCGATTTGGAAAAACATATTTTGTCTCATTAATTCTCTTACTAATGACTATGACGAATGATAAGGGTAAAGTGCTAATAGTTGTGAAACCGTCAGCATTGAAATTACCTTCACTTTGTGAATTTTAAAATAAAAATTGTATTTAATTGTACGATCCAAAATAGATAGATAGATTGAAAACTATTTATCGTACACCAAGTACATTTTTGATACAATCATTATCTTTTTCAGTTAAATACAAAGGGCGTCCTTATCGCTAAAAGCAATTACTTACAGGCATCCTTTGGATGGACTGAAAATAAATAGACAACAACGGAGAATCAAATCATAATATTTGGAATTAGATTAAATTATTATGCATCCCATCCTAATCATACAATTGCAGTATTTGCTACTTTAGCTTAGGAATGTGACATTCTACCTAAAATACGATTGTTAACTAATCAATTGTTTTTCTTAGCATGAAAAATCTTTTAACAGTAACATTTTGATTGCTCTGCCCAGTTTTAGAGTGCAAAAACTTTTGTATAATATCTAAATAAATTATTTTGTTTTGCTTATTGACGTCACAATGCAAAGGTGTCGATAACGATTTTTCATAAAAATATATTTGTAAAAGGTTAAAATAGACAGCAGTAAACTTAAACATACTTTTTCAAATACCGTCATGTAGGTATTAATTTAAAGTTTACCGTTTACCGACAAGTAAGAATTTATACACGTTTTCAAAATTTACATTTAGAATTACCAGATTCATTGTCAACATGAAAATACTAACGCCAACTACCTACTCGTCGTCCTTATAGTTGTTGACGTTATTACAAAACAAGTAAAAACAAGACTTTTAACACACACATTTATTACTACATACATACATATATTATATAGTAGTGAAAACATTTAAAAAACATGTCAAAAAGTTGGTACCGCGTTCTAGCACCAATTTCAATTCGTTTGTGGTGCGGGTGCCAACGCATGGCATCGACAGATTCCTCAAGGAAGAGTTTTGGTCGAAAGTTGTCGTGTACCGACGTTTTCGCGGTCGGTTACTCAGTTACACAACACAGCGA
The DNA here is from genome assembly GCA_947095525.1 of Trisateles emortualis. NCBI lineage: Eukaryota > Metazoa > Arthropoda > Insecta > Lepidoptera > Erebidae > Trisateles > Trisateles emortualis. Next base: position 12,105,108 of record OX352750.1, read on the forward strand.
GGTGTAACACGACACCGATTAAATGTGTTTAGTTATAAGTTTTATATATAAATATGTTAGTTTGTAAGGTATTTATCTAAATTATTTAAAAAGTAATTATTTATTTGTAAGATTAAAGTCACATAGTGTTACTTAATTTAAATAAATTTATAGTTTTATTAAGTCAAATATACATTAAGCAATTTATGCTTTTTGTAAAAAAATATACTATGACTCACCATATTTGACTACATAATACTTGGTTAAATGAAACATTGCCATGTATTTTTTGTTAAACAATAAATTGTCGAAAATAGTATTGCTAACTGTAAAATTACAAAAAGCTGGTTTGCCAAATATTTTCTTGCCAAATGATACTTTGGGAATTTCTTATTTGCCCAAAAAATAGTAATCCGTTTTTGCATAACATATAATAATAATAAATAATAAAAATAATAAATCTATGGAAATATGTAGGCTACGTGTATTGTTTTGTACTATGTAATCTGTGTATTTCTGAAATAAATGATTATTATATTATTATTAATAATAAAATGCCTTAAAACAAAACCAGAGTTGCGAATGAAAAAATGGTGAAGAAAAATTGGTTGTTAATTAATCGATTTTTGTAATATTAATAAAATCGATTTTTTTTTCACATTCCTACTTTTGGTAGTTACGTCTTACGTCAAAGTCAGTCAAGGTGCTATTGGGTGGTTGTGGTGTGGTTAATGAAAGTGTTAGTTAAAGCGCAGTGTTGCGGTTTTTGGAATTACTGTTTATGCACTAAATATTTTTATTTAGACCTTTATCGTTCAATAAGCAGTATCTATTTAAAACCTGATATGGAAAACCTTTCTATAGGTAATATTATTTTTTCTACATTCTAACCTATTACTAATAGGTACTACACGTAAGCAAATTGCAATGTAATGGAGAAATATTCTGTTTAGGTGAGATTTACACTTCGGAGAAGAGAGGCAACGATGATAACGGAGATGGGACAGAAGATAAACCGTTTAAGACTATCTTACAGGCCATGCGTAAGGCCGGCAAGGAGCCTTTCCCAACTATATACGTGGACGCAAAAGATGAAGGCAATGTGTACGATGTTGCGGCAAAGTCACAGTTGAAGAAAATCCACAAGATCTGGGTGAGAGAGAACTATAAGGCGGCTGATAAAGCCAAGGCTGAAGACGAAACAAATGAAAAGAGGCAACAGAACCTGGAGGAAGCTAAAAAAATAACGATCCAAGAAGACCCCAGCTTGCCTAAAGCAAAAATAGTTAAGGTATCTGATAGTAAGTTATTCCTTTTAATTACTAAAATAATTGATCTTTATTTTCTCATGCTGATAATAGTAAGAAGATTATTATTGCCTCATTGTGTTTGTTAATGGGATTATTGTTTAAGCACATTTTTAAAAATATTGATGGTATTATTAGCAACATTAAATCACATAGAACTTAAGTCTTATTATCGACCTATTCTTGTTCAAACTTCACTTCGTTTATCTTATATCAATGATATTATTAAGAAAAATATGCTACCATCATACCAAGCGGCATTCAGTCAGCAATAGGTAATACGGAAATAACACAAAAAGTATAGGCTGTCTAAATTTACTTAGTGCACCTTAGAGCTAGACCTAACATAGCCAACAAGACATGTAACATATCTGACTGACAAAGGTGTGGTTCTATATGATTTTAATGTTGTATTAAGATGATGCAATACTCTGCAAACATTGCAAACATTCACATTGATGGTGACTCCTAACTATTGTTAACACACTGTTAAAGAAAGTTTTGTTTTTATTTGAATTCAAGCATGAATGTACCTACCTACTATTTAATTAATCATGTGTTTATTTATAATTTGGTAGCTATGGAGGCATAGTTATATATATATATATTCTAACTAAAGCTGAAGTTTTGCAATCTTGAGATTGAAGTAGCTTGTAGTTAAGTTATAGCCACATGGATCATGGATATGCAAGGGTGGTCTGTTGATAGTTTAGTGATTGTTTCACTCTCATTCCTACTATGCAATGCAAGTGAGGGAATAGAGAGTGCACCAGTGTTTGCGCACATGGCATGACAAGTTACACCAGCGGTTGCTGATTATGTAATTTAACATCACACATGGAACATTATAATAATGATAATCATTTTATTTCAAGGCAACTCATAGATCCATACATATTATAATTATAAATAATCATGTTTATACCAGAAACTTTTTATTTAGTACAGTACTGATTTATTGTTTTATACTACTCTGTGTTGTACAGTAAACATGTCATTTAAATTGTATCTTTTTGGAAACAGCTCCTGACTCCATATGGAGACCTCCTGTGGAGACATATATACACATACATACAAAGTGACGGACTCAAAGTACACCCATGTAGGAATTGAAACCATAACACTCAAAGCAGTATTAGGAATGTGGTGATGACCTTAACCACTTGGCCACGTGTGCAGTCCAATGAATAAAATTATGATATACACACTTACTAGTAACATATTATACATATAAAACTTGTACTGTTGGATTTCCCCTCATGTCCATGTGTATTATCATATGGACAAAAATCTTATAATGAACAAATAACAAGTATGAGAATCTACATGTCACAAGTTGTGTTTAAGATTTAATGTTGCATAAATTACTAAATTTTGTATCATTTAGTCTTACTTATATTAATTGTTTTTCGCTTCACTTACTAACCTTCGATGTTTGCTCTCAGTTGCACATGCACAGGAATAGCAGTAGCTTTGTAGCAATACCAGTCCAGTTCTGTGTAGATAGAATAGTGAGTTATTATGGTACTCCATAGCATGTGTAGTGTAGTGTTAGCCAGACCTACATGTGAGGCCATTGGCTGGTAGGTACCTACTGATGGTAACCAAAGTTGGTTGGTTGGTAGCCAGACGTTCATGATAGCAGCAGAATAGTGAGTTATTATGGTACTCCATAGCATGTGTAGTGTAGTGTTAGCTACATGTGAGGCCATTGGCTGGTAGGTACCTACTGATGGTAACCAAAGTTGGTTGGTTGGTAGCCAGACGTACATGATAGCAGCAGAATAGTGAGTTATTATGGTACTCCATAGCATGTGTAGTGTAGTGTTAGCTACATGTGAGGCCATTGGCTGGTAGGTACCTACTGATGGTAACCAAAGTTGGTTGGTTGGTAGCCAGACGTACATGATAGCAGCAGAATAGTGAGTTATTATGGTACTCCATAGCATGTGTAGTGTAGTGTTAGCTACATGTGAGGCCATTGGCTGGTAGGTACCTACTGATGGTAACCAAAGTTGGTTGGTTGGTAACCAGACGTACATGATAGCAGCAGAATAGTGAGTTATTATGGTACTCCATAGCATGTGTAGTGTAGTGTTAGCTACATGTGAGGCCATTGGCTGGTAGGTACCTACTGATGGTAACCAAAGTTGGTTGGTTGGTAGCCAGACGTACATGATAGCAGCAGAATAGTGAGTTATTATGGTACTCCATAGCATGTGTAGTGTAGTGTTAGCTACATGTGAGGCCATTGGCTGGTAGGTACCTACTAATGGTAACCAGAGTTGGTTGGTTGGTAGCCAGACGTACATGATAGCAGCAGAATAGTGAGTTATTATGGTACTCCATAGCATGTGTAGTGTAGTGTTAGCTACATGTGAGGCCATTGGCTGGTAGGTACCTACTGATGGTAACCAAAGTTGGTTGGTTGGTAGCCAGACGTACATGATAGCAGCAGAATAGTGAGTTATTATGGTACTCCATAGCATGTGTAGTGTAGTGTTAGCTACATGTGAGGCCATTGGCTGGTAGGTACCTACTAATGGTAACCAGAGTTGGTTGGTTGGTAGCCAGACGTACATGATAGCAGCAGAATAGTGAGTTATTATGGTACTCCATAGCATGTGTAGTGTAGTGTTAGCCAGACCTACATGTGAGGCCATTGGCTGGTAGGTACCTACTGATGGTAACCAAAGTTGGTTGGTTGGTAGCCAGACGTACATGATAGCAGCAGAATAGTGAGTTATTATGGTACTCCATAGCATGTGTAGTGTAGTGTTAGCTACATGTGAGGCCATTGGCTGGTAGGTACCTACTAATGGTAACCAGAGTTGGTTGGTTGGTAGCCAGACGTACATGATAGCAGCAGAATAGTGAGTTATTATGGTACTCCATAGCATGTGTAGTGTAGTGTTAGCTACATGTGAGGCCATTGGCTGGTAGGTACCTACTAATGGTAACCAGAGTTGGCTGTTTCAGAAATAGAGGAGGTATGAACAACGCAATTCCTATGATAGAAAGTAGCCCTGTTCTTTGTGCTTTAGTAGTTAGTTATAACATGGCATTGTTTTGATTATAACGATAGCCGGCGACAACCGTGGCGAGCGCATATGCGTGCGCGGCTGGGTACACCGGCTGCGGCGGCAGGGGCGCGCGCTGGCCTTCCTCACTCTGCGCGACGGCTCCGGCTACCTGCAGTGTGTGCTGCACGGCGTGCTGTGCCAGACCTACAATGCACTCGTGCTCTCTACAGAGTCCTCCGTCGTTCTTTACGGCAAGCTAGAAGTTGTACCCGAAGGGAAGATGGTAAATGTTGTTTAATCAAATGTGTTAAATAGTGATTATTTAACACATTTGATTAAAATGATGAATAAAATAAAAATCATATCAAATCTAAAATAGCCGGGCACATTTTTGGAAGGATACAAATTCAGTTTTGCCATTGTGAACAAATTAAAAATACCCCCTCTCTTATAAAGTCGTTTAAAAACAGCTAAAAAAGCCCTGACTGGGCTTCTCAACAAAAATAATGTCAACCTCTATCCTTTAAGGACTGAATTTCTTGTCACGTAATGCGTCTACATATTATTATGTATGAACATTAACATTACTGTACGACTAAGTAGTGGTTATTTTTTTCTGAAATAAAGTTTTAATTTTTTTAAAGATAATGATATTATGTAGTAACCTTTTGGTATAAATATGTGTGTACTATTGGCAGGCTCCTGGCGGTCACGAGTTAACAGTAGACTACTGGGAGTTGATCGGTCTGGCTCCCCCAGGCGGCGCCGACGCCATCCTCAACGAGGAAGCGCTGCCTGATGTGCAGCTAGACAACAGGTGTGTTACTAATCCCTTAATATCTTCATACGTAATCGCAAGATCATTTATTTATTTTCTTATTTATAAAACATATCTGTTACAATTAACATTAACGAGGTAATGTAAGGCTCATTTTCTAGACACAGTATTCGGGGATTCCCCGCAAGTAGTAAACGACTAGTGAAATTATCCGGTCGATACATACCTACTAGTATGCGGTGATTCCCCCCGATTAACTATTATTTTATCAAATAAACATGTTACAACGTACAACTTAATGTAAGGTCATTCCTGACCGTCTTTCATTTAAAGAAATAAAGATATATGTATTAAGATAAATTATTAATAAAATCTTAACGTTATACATTAAAAAACATTTTCGAACATCAAGAAATATTTTGAGATTTTCCCGCATCCTAAATGCGTTCCCACTTCAAATGAAAAAGATTCCTGATTGAGGTAAGATTTATGATATACTAGATGTTGCCTGCGGCACCGCCCATGACCATGTCGGTTTTCGCGATAAAAAGTACCATATGTTCTGCCCCAGGTTACCAATCATCTGGTAACAGGCAGACATACAGACAGACTTTCGCATGTACAATATTAGTAAGGATTGTTAGCTGACTACTAGTTTTAACTTGTTACTACAACTGTTACTGTTATGCGTTTTCAATTATGTTAGATTAATCACATTTTTAATTAGTTCTCAATTTTATAGCCCGATAACTTACTAGTGTGTAATCTGTAGGCAGATAATAAACTTTAGACTATGTAGGTAAAACTGCTTTAGAGCTCTGAGAATGGGTGTCACTCACAATATTTTATGGTATTGGCAAAATATAAGTACCTAATGACCTATCTTTATTACGCCGATATTATACAAATACTGATAGGTGCACTTTCTATTCTGTCTTATTATTTTATGGGACGGCAATTTAACATGAAGAGATCAAAAACTTTACCTTTACTACTTTGACGCCACCTCTACCAGTTTTTTTCCTTCCGTTACTGATCGGTTGGCGAAGACATGGCTGGAGGTTGATCTCAGTGTCGCTCAGTTCCTTACAGGTCATGGTAACTTTTGAAGCAAGTTATGCTCATTTAAGCTAGTTGATTCGCCGAACTGTCGATGCTAAACACCTCGCTCCGATCAGGAGGAGCAGTCTGCTCATCACATACTCTGGGAGTGTAGTCTTTGGCATAATGATCGTACTATTATGTTGAACAGCTTACATGTATCATCTGGAGCGGCCTACTATGGGGATTTAGTCTCATCTAGGGGGAATTTCCGTGCGTTTAAACGTTTCTGCCTTACATAATATAACAATCAAACTTAGCTCACTTAGGTCCCGTAGTTTACAGATTTATTTTGTCTCCCGCTTTGCTATGGAGGGAAGTGGAAACTTTTCTTTCTAACTCCTCCTATTTCTTCTTCTTCTCCTATTTCTTACTTCTGATTAAATTCGTTGCGGGGTCCAAGACAGTAGGTTTAGTTGTCCACGGGACTCACAAGTGTCAAAGCTCGGTGTATCAGTTGGTTACTCCGCTGTTAATCCTGGCTCACAGGAGTCACAGCGGTGGGCATGTGGGTGGGGTTGCCCCTAGCCGGCGATGCGCAGGAGTAAGAGAGGCACGGCTGCGCCCACAGAACTTTTACATAGGCGTGGGAGGGCAGCCGGTGGTGGTACATGTAGGTGCAGAGTGTGACAGTGTGTTCCTGGTGCGCAGACACATAATGATCCGCGGCGAGAACACGTCCAAGGTGCTGCGCGCGCGCGCGGCCGTGACGCGCGCGTTCCGCGACCACTTCGCGGCGCGCCGGTACACCGAGGTCACGCCGCCCACGCTTGTGCAGACGCAGTGCGAGGGTGGCAGCACGCTCTTCAACTTCAGCTACTTCGGGTGAGTCCTACCGCCACCGATCTGTAACCGTGGTCAAGTTGTGGTGCTAGCTTTACATTAATTAGTTGTCGGCTCGATGGGGGCTCACGGTTGGACGGTTGGTGTTCGCAGCGAGGAGGCGTACCTGACGCAGAGCTCGCAACTGTACCTGGAGACGTGCCTGGCGTCGCTGGGCGACGTGTACTGCATCGCGCAGTCGTACCGCGCCGAGCAGTCGCGGACCAGAAGGCATCTCGCCGAGTGAGTACTATTATATACATCCAACAATTAAAATGGTTAAAACCTGTCTCTTCATTCCATTTTTCATTTCTAATTATCATTAATTTCGAAACCTACTTATAAGATATTATATAAAGAATGTGCTACAGCTATACCTATGGGACATTATATAGTATGATTGCATTGCTATAACAGATACAGTCACGTCGAGGCGGAGTGTCCGTTCATCACGTTCGAGGAGTTGCTGGACAGGCTGGAGGATCTGGTTGTGGACGTGGTGGAACGCGTTCTCGCCTCGCCCGACGCACATCTCGTCTACGAACTTAACCCTAAATTCAAGGTTCTTACTTTAGTTTTAAAGAGCATTTCTAGAGGTAATCATGCTGATCTTTGAATCTGAATAACTATAGGTTAAGTAGTGCAACATAATGAACGTTGTTCTTGTATATTAACAAGCATGCGGCCTGATGGTAAGCAGTTGCAGTAGCTTATGGACACTTACAATATTTGAAGCAGCACATGTGTGTTAGCAATTTAGCATACTTTGGAAAAACCACTGTACTATAAACCAAGCAAAGCCCTACCTGTCTCCATAACAGCGTTTTCTCTAACTCTGAAGATCCTACTCATCAGCATGAACACAATCCTGTTATTTGGCTGTTGTTCTCTGTGATGTTCAGACTGAGACTTTCCCAGTCCCCAAAATTCCCCATACTCTACTTTTTATATAACCACTAGGCCACCATACAAGTTTAGTTATACTTTCTCAATCTAATAACGCCCAGAGTTGCCAACAATCATATGCATCTATACGAGTATTGTTCTTTAAGTTTAAAGTACGGTGTCGCTACTTGTAATAATAATAATTTCCTCCTAACCGAATTTCGGTCACGGCGGCTAATCTCAACGGGGACTTGTCATCTGCGCGGGAGATATTATAGTGCACAAGTGTGTGCGCAAACACAAGTGCACTCTTTATTCCCTCACTCTCATAGTCCAATCCGACGGCAAATCCGACACGACCGGAGAGAGATCAGGCGTAGCATCAACGGCTTTACGTGCTTTCCGAGGCATGGGGGTGTAAACACCGCCAATTTCCAAACTCCGGGCATCTATTATGAATTTCTTAACAGAAAAACCCAATATCGATTTTTTGACACAAAGACTTAAGGTGCAAGTGAAGCATTACTAATATAGTTATTTAACTGTTATACTTACCCAAGTTGTATTTATAATAATATTATAATAATACATATATTATATCAATTATGTAATTTTCACAACTTAGTAATTCCAACGGCGTCCAAGACACAAGCATTAGCTTAGTTTAGGGCCAAAGAAAAACTCAGTTTTGAAACATGTATTTTGTGTATTTTATATAAATTGAATTGAAAAATTGTAATGCTACTTTAAAATATCTTTTAAAAATTGATTGCCAAGTTTGAGTTAGTGACTAATAATGTTAATAATATTTGACAGAAACCAGAACGGCCGTTCAAACGTATGACATATCCAGAGGCTATTGAGTACCTGCGCGCCAACAACATCACCAAGGAAGATGGATCTTTTTATGAGTTTGGCGAGGTAACTGAGCTCCTTCATAAACTGTCGTAGCTATCTTGTGTTATTTACATTTGTGCAGAAGTAACCGATATAAGTTGATTGCTATAAGATTTTAAGGTACTAACGCTAGTATAGGAATAAAAATTGATTGGAAAAAATCCAATTGTAATTTGAAGTAAACTATTATTGTTAGTATAATGATTCAATGTCTACAAGTATTATTAGATATAATTAGGTATAGGTGTCATCCAAAACATCACCCCGATAAGCAATTATAAAATCTATTTAACTTGATTTAAGATTTATAATATCCTAAATACTTTACAATGATAATAATTTAAATAAAATGTTGTGTTATTCGTCAGGACATTCCAGAAATGCCAGAACGCAAGATGACGGACGCAATCGGAGTCCCGATCCTGCTGTGCAAGTTCCCGGCCGCCATCAAGTCGTTCTACATGCCGCGATGCCGCGACGACCCGCGCCTCACCGAGTCCGTGGACGTGCTCATGCCGGGCGTGGGCGAGATCGTGGGCGGCTCCATGAGGATATGGGACCACGACGACCTCATGGAAGGTAATTATCTTACTACTTATTCATTATCATCTGCACTCATTCCCAAGTTTTAGATACACGTATACTCACCAGTTAAAGGAGATATCTTACCAGCTATTTGTCCAGTATTAAAATAAGTGCATATGATCCTGGATCTTACAGGTTCTGTCAGGTGTGCTCGAAATAGTATCTTGTTTGGTTTTCTATTATTTCCTATACCTATTGTTCAGCCCATTCCCAAAGTGGCGAAAGGCCCAACAACTAACAATATGTAAAAATGCCTATGTTGCCGCCCCGCGTCCTCTAGGTAATTGGGACAAGGGCCGGTCGTTGCCGACTTTATTAAACTAATCAAAATATCGATGGCAGGTTACAAGCGCGAGGGTATCGACCCGTCTCCCTACTACTGGTACACGGACCAGCGCAAGTTCGGATCGGTCCCGCACGGCGGGTACGGGCTGGGTCTCGAGCGGTTCCTGTGCTGGCTGCTGGACAGGTACCACATACGTGAAGTGTGTCTCTATCCTCGGTTCCTTGACCGTTGTACTCCTTAGACTAACAAATTCAAACCTAGCCAAGTCGGAGCATATATATCTAACACAATATTGGCCATTAGATGAATAAAAATTTAACGCTTTGTTCAACGCAGAGGAAATATCATACTGCATAGATCGAATGAGGTCATATTCAATCTGCATAATTCTGAAACACAGTGCAAGAAAGACATATAATTGGAAATCGCGGCACGGCAATTTAGTCTTTATGCAATTTAGAATAATATACAAATTGCTGCACGTGTACCGCATAATAATTAACTGAGTTGTATGGTATGGTACCTATACAGGTTTATATACTTTATTATGGCACAATATACCCATATTTTGTTTTCTCCGGTTATGTAAATCTTTTGATTATTTCCACAATTAGCTGTGCCTAATCTGACAACACAAAATTGTAGTAGGTCTACTGAGGCTTGACTCTCCAAGTGCAGTTTCGATAAGCCACGCGTCCACTTTGATAACATATTGCACTCCTTGTACTTATTGTTATTTTATTAAAGTCGTTGCATAAAGCTAAAGCTCTCGTAAGGCAAGTAAAGAATGTACCGTGCATGACGAAGATTTGCTGGAAATATGTTAAATGTTATTATAATGCTCTCAGCAATCATACTGTCAAACAAAAACAACAGTAAGATTCCAATAACTTTATATAATATGTTGAACCATCTAGTCGGTAAGCGGCTCATATACAATTTAAATACAATATACATTCTAAAGTTAACCTCATCATAGCATTTTATATCAATGCATTTTTAGTTCATGTTAAGACTTAACTAGTGGATGTCATGTTGTAGCTAATTAATAAGCTTTTGTAAAATTAAGGATTACTGAACTGAATTCAGTGCATGAAAAAATTAAGTTTACAGGTTAGCTTAAAAGTAGAATAGGCTTCAGCTCTGTTAAATAAGTTATTATAAATATCGGGGTCTATTTATTTATTGGGCTATAATTGTGATAGCGCATTTTAGGGGTCTGATGCCATACATCACGTGACCTGCGGCCAACGCGCGCTGCACCGTGCCGATAAATGTGCAATAACCTTTAAACTTAAGATAAAGCGTTTTATTTTTGAATTTGTGTTTCATTAACGAATTTTCTTTGTGTTATTATAAAATAATTGTGTACAATATTGTATTCATTTTGGCTGAGCCACTGTAAGCATTTGCAAAAAATATGATATGCACAATAATGCTTGCCTTCCATACATTTTGTTTTGTGTTTGTTAAAATATAGCCTTATCGTATCTTTATTTAAAATACAGTTGTCTAAACTTATTTGTTTTTTATTTTATTCCCAATAAAACAGAGATATCAGTATGTAGGCATCCCTGTTTAGCCTGAGAAATAAAATACATATACGATTGCAATATTATATATCCCAAGCTCTTCACCAACGCGCTGGAAGACGTCTTCAAAACGCTGGACTGGGAACTGGGAATAAAAGTTAATGGGTACACCTCACATCGATTGCCGACGACATTGTCCTAGCAGCGGAGACGCTTTTACTGTGGAGCGGGATGCTGCTCAGGCAGAATAGAGCCTTGCGGCGTCTTGGTCTTCAAATACTGAGGGTACAAAGTTAAAATTTCGCACAAAGGTTCTTTGGATAAGGATGAACGAGTGTAGTTCGTCATTTTCAAAGAAGTGAAACATTGTATATACTTGCTTCTGTTTAAAAATAAATGTACACCAATATCGGGATTTTAGAAATTTCATATCTAAGGGGTAGAAATAAGGGATGAACGGTTTTATACGGAATACGTCATTTTTAAAGTAAGAAGCACGAAGCCTCTAGTTAAAAACAAAGGTGCACATATATCGGGGGTTTTAACAATTTAACCCCAATCAGGTCACGCACAATGTAGTCGTATTTGTACCGTATTTTTTTATACCTTAATTTTTGGTCCATAATTGCCATTCCCAATAATGCGGACTAAGAGGCGGAATAAGGTATCTATGGTGTCAGCATTCATGACTTCTGACAATGGTAACAATTTTGGTAAAAATCTGGAAATAAATTGCATTATAAGGGTCGCGGGAAGGATGTGGAAGAGGAAGGGGATTCACCCCGCCCGGCGGTGTTTTTATATTGAAATTTTAAAATTTGGTAGGTATAAAATTATATGATACCTAATATGTTTTTTTCTTGTTCGTATGTACCTACTTAAATATTAGATTCTGACACACGCCGGCCGCTGCTGCGGCCCGCTCGCTTCGCTCGCTCGATTCGTGCGTAGAGGGTCGCAGTTCTACACTTGACTCTAATAAAAATTAGCACTTAAAAGCTTAATATTTCACAAACGAATCTCTCAATCAAAAAACTGTCTTATCAAACCTACAACCTACTGGTGTTGGGTATCGTTGAATAGATCTTTTGAAAATATCAAAAGATCTATTCAACGATACCTACCGAAAACCATCGGGTAGTTGAGAAAAAAAAAAAAAATTACTTTACATGTAGAGGAGGTACTCACTTTGTCGGCATGACTAATATGTATATTCGTGCCAAATTACAGCTTTCTGGGACTCTGAGCTAAGCTGCGGACAGACGGACGGACGGACAAAGCGAAACTATAAGGGTTCTTTGTTTACTTCGGAACCCTAAAAATGGTTGAACCTGTGTGAAGCCGGAGAGGGCCGCTAGTATAATATTATAAGTAACGTACCTCTGCGGCCGGTAAACCCCCGCCGCAGAGGGTTGCCAGAAGAGCCTTTTTAATTCTTTAATGTACACACAATAAAATACAGAATAAGATAAGATAAGATATTTATTCGCTCAGAACATGGTACAATAATAATATAATAATAGATAACAAACATAAAACATTATCATTTATTATGCACAAAAGCCCACTAAACTCAAAGTTGAGTTTTCTTACAGCAAACCTTTGAGTAGTGGAAAATTCAGAGGAAACTAAGGGTCAACGAAATGTACATTTAGTAAAGAAAACATGGTACCTACATGGTAATACAGAATATATATATACAATCATATTTATAATCACTTACATAGTCTTTTATATAATTATTATGTAAGCATAATTATGTTCCTTGACGTTCCTCCTGAATACGTCCATGACCTGATGTTAAGCAGTTACTGTAGCCTATGGACGCTTGCAATACCAGAGGTACCAATCACTTGCGTGTTGCCAACCCAATAGCCAACACTTCAATTTGGCTCGAAATTCCATCGTACTTTCGGATACAAAAAATAAATATATTCAAGATTCTAAAGACGCTCGAGTTTATTTTAAAGTTCCTCCTTTGCATCAAGGAAAGAGACATAGTCAAAAAAAGACCAAGAAGTGGAAATAGAAGAGACTGCGACTGAGAGAAGAGTAAGTTTAGTTTGGTAACGTAGACATTTCTGAAGACCTTTAGGAGACTGAAATGAGCAGTACATTCTTCTGCTTACTTCTGCAATGTGTGGCTCCCAGGATAGATTGCAATCAATTTATTAGGCCTAGGTTTTTAGCAGTATTGCTAAAAGCGAATGGTGTCGAATTATATAAGATAGACGGAAAAGGCTGATGATTCAGTGGACCTAGCATCCGCCTACCACCAATAATGAGAGCTTGTGAGCCTTTTATTATTCTGCAGGTACATAGGAGTTATATTGCTGTTGGTCTAGTGGTTAGTGACTCTGACTGCTACGCCGGAGGTCGTGGGTTCGATTCCCACCCAGGACAAATCTTTGTGTGATGAGCACGATTGTTTGTTCTGTGTCTGGGTGTAATTTATCTATAATATGTATGTATTTAGAAATATATAAGTATGTTTATCAGTTGTCTGGTTTCCATAGTACAGTAGTAGGCTTTGCCTAGTTTGGGATCAGATAGCGATGTGTGAGTTGTTCTGAAAATATTATTATTATTATTGCTGCAATGTTGTGGTGTATTGTGGCGGCGCGCAGCAGCACTAGCCGAGAGCGCAGGGAGAATACCGCGGGGCTGTACTGTGGCTCGCCGTTGATGTTAATGCCGAAGATTGATAACGTCTTTTAACGCAGCGGTCAATAGTTGTGAAGATATAACATCTCCCTGTTCTCAACACCTTGCTGCAATATCATAGGTTTAAAGCACTGGTCATGGAAACGGACCGACATGGTGGCGTTTTCATACAACCACTTCAGAACTTCGACGCACCTAGTGTCAATTTGGCGCCGCAGGAGAAACGGTAGAACCTACCAAATCCCAAAGGCTTACTCACAGTTTACAAACGTTAAACATACCTTTATCATAAATATTTCTGTACTAAAAACAGAGGGTAAGTATTAATTAAAAGAATTTTTGAATCCATCCAAAGACGCGCTGTGAGGATTGTTGACGATCCCAAGCTCACAGGCGGTATTGATCCACTAAGTCTCAGGAGAGACTTTGCCTCCTTGTGTGTGTTCTACCGCCTGTACAATGGGCTGTGTTCTGAGGAACTGTTCGAGATGATGCCCACGGCCACATTTTATCAACGCACCTCTCGCCACCGACAGGGAGTTCATCCTCACATCCTTGCACCTCAAACATGCCGTACCGTAAGATTCCTGAGGAATTTCTTACCACGTACGATAAGGTTGTGGAATGCCGAGGTTTTCCCAAGATACTATAGCATGGGGTTCTTCAAGAAAGGAGTTATAAGGTTTTTAAAGCGTCGGCAACGCGTGAGTGACACCCCTGGTGTTGCAAACGTCCATAGGCTACGGTAACTGCTTACCATCAGGCGGGCCGTATGCTTGTTTGCCACCTTGGTAGTATAATAATAAATAATTAAACTAACAAGACGCGCGATAAATAACTTTAATGAAAACAAAGAATATGTAGGTAATAGTGCTCTTTAGTTACCTGACTCCATTCTAAGCTGGACCCGCGTGATACCAATAAATATTTTTATTTTTAAACAAATAAATAGTATGTACGTACATATTTTTAATTTGGATAATGTAATACAACGTTAAGAACAACCATATGACATTAAAAAAAATATTTTATTTATTAGGAACAAACAACAGTTACATGTTAAAAAGTTAGATAGGTACACGTAATTAAATAAGTTGTTAAACATATAACCCACACTAATGTCCCGGGATTATGCTTAAATAGTATACATGAAAGAAAACCGTTACCTTATTATCTACTAATAAACGCATATTAGGTAGGTTGTACAAGATTGGAATGAAAATATAGTTACTTACGTTATCGAGAGTAGTTGCTCAATAACTATTTGTCTAAACTTAGTACTAGTAACAGAAAAAAAAATCGATACCAATAAAGTGCGTGTTATAAGTTTCGACGCGACGAAGTGGAACAGGTGCTCCGGCGTTAGATCTACACGTATCAACGTGTAGTAGTCGAGATACACACACTCTTCTCTTGAACACGGTTCTAGGTAGGTACTACATAGCACAATTTGTTGGTGATTTCTATGCAGTCGAATCTATTATTACATAAGCCAAATAGCATGACGCTACTAATAAGTAGGCGCCTGGACTGTAAACTAAGAATGTTATTCTGTTTAAATAGATCAGTATACGCAATTTTAGTGGGATAATATTTGTAGTTCACAGTACGAAGGATTTTTTTCTGTACCATTAAATTTCAAGCCTGCAACAATATTTTAAATAGAGAGGATTCCAGATTGGAGTCGCATATTCTAGCTGAGATCTAATCAGAGTTTTATACAACATCAAATAGGTAGAGGGACGGACAAAGTCAGCCGAGGATCTCATAACGGAACCAGACATCCGAAAAGCTCTATTGACGATAGTTTCAATGTGCCACTTTCAAAGTGTACCTAAAGCAGAATCTAGCATCACTCCTAAGTCACGAATAACATTGAGATTGTTAAGATCTACGTTATTTATAGTGTACCTAAAAAACCTTAAATTTAATTTGGTTTTTATTTTTCGTAAATGATGTAGTGTGACATTTTGAGAGTCTAAGATAAAGTTTATTATTATTACAGTATGTGTGAAGTCTGTTAATGTCATCTTGTAGGAGTAGGCAATCCTGTATGTTTTTACATGATTTGTAAATTTTTATGTCATCAGCGTAAATAAGAAAATTTGAGATTTTTTAACATCACAAATAAATTAAAGAGGAGAGGACCCAATACCGATTTTTGAGGAACTCCAGGCACCACAACTATGTATACTTTATTCGTAAAAGAAATAACAATTTTGAATCCTTTACAAATTAAGCAAAAAATTAACTCGACCAGTTAATTTTTTGCTTAATTTGCGTAATCATTTCAATAAGTAAGTTTTTAGTATTAAAAGTGTTGAGTGTATCAGTGTTAAGATATCGGTTAACAAAAGACGGACATTGTGTGTCGTACAGTACACGTGACAGCGGAGATCGAAGCTGATGCACTACGATTGGTTGCTGCACGTATTGCTGCAGTGTTGTGGTGTATTGTGGCGCGTGCGTTGTGGCGGCGCGCAGCAGCACTAGCCGAGAGCGCAGGGAGAACACCGCGGGGCTGTAGCGTTGCGCTTGTTCGATGCGCGCCAGCGCCGCTTCTACGAGGGAGCGCGCGTACTGGGCCGAGTGCGACATGCGGCCCTGTAAGTGCCGCACGCACGTGTCCACCTTCTGTGCCCACGTAGCAGCCTGTTGCAGTGCATTGTCCAGTAACGACGAATCTTCACCCGTCAACAGTGTGAATATGTGGCGCACCACCGCCTCCTGCAAATTCTGTTCTGTCTTCAGCTCGCCTAGTTGTTCTTCGAGCTCGGCTTGTAACTCGCCTGGTGCAAGTCCCAGGCAAAATACTGATCCCTTCAATCCTGGATAAAATATTAATAACTTTTTAAAAGTATTTTAGCAAGACATTATTAGATACATATCATATATAGTTATTACGATAGCATTATATTTTTAATAACTTTATCATTATTTACCTTGATCTTCAAGCATTGCTGCTAATTCAAGTGCCACCATCACTCCACTTTCGTAGCCCAATATGTAGAAGTTGTCTTGAACTACCGTTTTCTTCTTGAGAATCTGTTAATGAATAATAATAACACATGATCAAGACACGCGCACATAGAATACGGTACTACCAAATATACATCTAACTTCTATCGCAAAGACAGGTTGATGTGATTTACATGGACTACAGCAGGTGTTTGTTTTTTTTATACTACTTGGTTGGCAAACAAGCATACAGCCCGCCTGATGTTAAGCAGTTACCGTAGCCTATGGACGCTTGCAATGCCAGAGGTATCACTTGCGTGTTGCCAACCCATTGTTTTTTTACACTTAAGAGGGCTTAAGATGCGAGTATCCCTGTGATACGAATACGTTTCTTTCAAAACGCATCTCTAAATGAGCGCTGGAGACCTGTACTCACACGCAGGAACACAACTAGACCGCTGTGTGTAGTTATTTGGCTGTTGTCTTCTGTAAGGTGGGGGTCCTTCCCCAGTCGGGCTTGCTCACTAGTATGGTGCCCTACCTCTCTAAGTATACAAGAAGACTTGGGCCCTTGTTTTCCTTTATGGTTCTGCAGGGCTACACACTTCCGACTACAGTTCTGGTCTATCAGGTGTGGCTCAAGGCTCCATTCTGGGCCCCTATTATTAACATTGTTCATTAGGGATATCAAATAGTGCTTCCATTATTTGAATAAGTATTTTACTTTATGCCGATGACAAAAAGATTCACGAAGTCATACGAGGCATCCCAGACGCACACTATTTACAGCACGATCTACATCTATTTGCGACCTACCTATACGACATACATGTCCTACAACTCAATGTGTCTAAATGCTATCATGTAACATTATCACGCCGTTCATTCTACCTTATAATATTAAGGTGGCAAACAACCATAGGTACGGCCCGCCTGATGGTAAGCAGTTATCGTAGCTTATGGACGCTTGCAATACCAGAGGTATCATTTGCGTGTTGCCGGCCCAAAAATGTTAACACCAGGGGCTTATGATGGAATTTCCCTGGGATAGGCAAACATTTCGTTGAAAACACATCCCTAAATGCTTATAATATTAGTAAAGCAAGCAAATAACAAATTTCCAAAATAGAAATAACTTTTAACGTACCTCAAAATATCTCTGTGCTGTTTCTCGCGCTGTATCATGAGGGTGATCAAGTCCCGGCTGCAGCACAAGCGCCGGCAGCTTGAGACGCTCGCACAGTTGGCGAAACCGTTCATGATGTCCCTCCATGCCTGGTACTATGCATAGGTACCGCTCACTGATGTCAAAGTCCTCTGCCTAAATATGTAAGAACAATAAATACTTACGTTATAGTCAGGCGGCACAGTATTATCAATAGTAGGTACCAGGTAGGATTCAATTATACTAAAGCTTTTTACAAAAAGCTTCGCCCATAGTTAGTCGAATGAATAAAGTTGATAATTATAAGATAGTAAGTACTTAGGTATCACTCACCGATAAGACGTCACTACAGAGTGTTGGTAGTAGAACTAAGTCTGCTGTTCCATCGAGTTCATCAAAGTCAGCGTTTGTGAAAAATGTCGCTAAGCCTTTAACATTTACTTGTGAAGTCTCCATCACATGTTTTTGTAACTCATTTATTCTATAAATAGATAAGTTTAAGTAAGTCTTGTTAGTATAAAAAGTTAACATATATAATATCTACGTAGCTAAACTAGTGATATTATTGTTGTTGAACATATTATGTACCTATACTAAACTTTTCTACTTTCTTTTATAGAAATAGTTGTCTCTTCCCTTTTAGAATAGGTATTAACAGATGTGGTTAGTAGTGTGGTAGTGTTGTGTGGATATCTATTGGCTTTTCGTGGGTTTTAGATAGAGGAGATCACAAATAGAGAGAAAACAAATCTCATAAGTCGGAAATCATTCCGACTTGTGAGATTTGTTTTTTAGATTGGTCCCACATTTTAGGCCTTAAAAGTATGCAAAATTATGAACATAAAGTACAGGATATGTAAAGGCTTTGAGGTGGTTGCACGCAGACTGTGGGACCATAAATAGGTACACCTCTGACGTTCGGAAAAAAAATTAATATAAAATATGTAATATAATTATCCAGCTAATGACCTCTCGCAAGCTGAGACTCCGACATACGAGTATAACCCTGGACAAAGGTAGGGTATATATCGGACCTAAAGGTAGGACCTAGGTACTTTCAGCGCAAACAGAATTCATTTGTTGTACCTACTTTGTATCTTTAACTTGTAAAGTCTTCAAATACAGGCCTTGTATCCTAGAGAGTATGTGCAAAGTCATTTTAAAAAATATATAATAGTTAAGTATTTATAACTTACTTGTCTATAGTCAAAAGTGGAATCACTCTTTCATCCAATGATATATTGTATGAAACATTCAAGAATGTACTAATTAATTGTGTCTGTTCCTCCGCTACACCTAATTTATTCAATGTCATATTAGTCCCCGTGTTTGGTGGAATATTTATACCTAAAACATAAGTTGTTGTTGACAAAATAGTAGTCAGCGTCGTTTTCATTGTTAATATAGTATATACTGTTGAATGTATGTATTTACCAGCCAGGGCAGCGACTTGTTCCAGCAGTGAAGGAGTTCGTACATGATCTCTCCTCACAACTAACTCTACTTGTCTGCTACACAATGCACGTTCTATCATTTCCGCGACGTTACCCTCAATCACTTCCTCCTATGATCAATAATACAATATTGTTTAAAATGGGTCATTAAGCGATATCATACAATATAATAAGAAAGGTAGGGCACCATACTAGTGAGCAAGCCCGGCTGGGGAAGGACCACCACCTTACAGAACACCACAGCCAAATAACTATACATAGCGTTGTAGTAGTGTTCCTGTGTGTGAGTACAGGTCTCCAGCGCTCATTTAGGGATGCGTTTTGAAATAAACGTATTCCTATCTCAGGGATACTCTTAAAGCCTTGCTGTAAAAAAACGGGCTGGCAACATGCAAGTGATACTTCTGGTATTGCAAGCGTCCATAGGCTACGGCAACTGCTTAGGCGGGCCGTATGCTTGTTTTTTATTGTTTTTTTATACTACCAAGTTGGCAAACAAGCATACGGCCCGCCTGATGGTAAGTAGTTACCGTAGCCTATGGACGTTTACAACACCAGGGGTGTCACTCACGCGTTGCCGACCCTTTAAAAACCTTATAACTCCTTTCTTGAAGAACCCCATGCTATAGTCTCTTGGGAAAACCTCGCCAGGGAGCTCATTCCACAGCCTAATCGTACGTGGTACGAAATTCCTCTGAGATTTAACGGTACGGCCTGTTTGTGGTGCAAGGATGTGAGGATGAACTCCCTGTCGGTGGCGAGAAGTGCGTAGATAAAATGTGGCTGTGGGCATCATCTCGAACAATTCCTCAAAGCACAGCCCATTGTACAGGCGGTAGAACACACACAAGGAGGCGAAGTCTCTCCTTAGACTTAGTGGATTAATACCGCCTGTGAGCTTGGGATCGTCAACAATCCTCACAGCGCGTCTTTGAATTGAATCATAGGGTCCAAGCTGGTACCCAGGTGCTCCCGCCCGAAGGTGGCAGCAGTTCTCCATGTGGGGCCGGACTTGCGCTTTGTAGAGCAGCAGTCTTTGGTCCGCGGTAAAGTACCACTTTGTCCTGTTGAGCACACCTAGCTTTCTAGATGCCAGCTTAGCCTTGTCTTCCAAGTAATGACGGAACTGGACGTCGCTGGAGATGTCGACGCCGAGGATTCCAACGCCACTCAAGTAGTATATAAAAAAAAAAAAAATAAAGCACTGTTTTAGAAACCTCGATTTTGTGTCATCATGTTTTTATCCCAGTAATCGAGTCACACTCGATTAACTCCGACGTTCAGATCCGACTTGTAGTTGTTCTTTTAAAGAATTAAGTTTCGTAATATCCGCATCATGAAAAAAGAAAATTTTTACAACGGAACTACGTATTCCAGTGTCAAAGAAGAAAATATATAGTTGCTACAAAAGGCCGTAGTGCCTTGTGGGGCAATCCCCACAATGCTACGGCCGTGGCTCACACACACACATACACACCGATACTAACTATCTATTTTTAATATGTACCTATAATAAATTTTTACTTAACATAAACATGTTCCAATGTTATGAAAGAGTGGGGTCTCCTAGTACAGGTATTATTTTATGTTTAAAAGGAGATCTCAACCACTAGGTTAAGAACCATACATTGTTTATGCAAATAAAGTTATTTTTATTACCGTATTTGTTCGTGATTGCTACATTATACGACGGCCAATACTTTCTATTATATACAGTTTTACAAACTAATTCCGAGTTGACACTGGAATACGCAGATCCGTTCTGATTTTTTTGTTTTTTTTAACCGACTTCAAAAAGAGGAGGTTATCAATTCGTGTGTATTTTTTTAAATGTTTGTTACCGCAGAACTCCCTCATTTCCAGTCGGTTTGACCCAACGGCCGCCGCACAGGTAGCGCCTGAGCGGGGTGCGCGTGTGCATGTAGGACAGTTGTCCATGAGTGATGTGCGTGCTGCGCTAAAACGCCTCAAACCTAAACGGTCGGTGGGTCCGGACGGGGTGCCACCCTTTATTGTGAAGGACTGCGGTAAGATTTTAGCTCTGCCTCTTTTACATTTATTTAATTTATGTTTGGAAGAGTGCTCGTATCCAGATGGCTGGAAAATAACTAGAGTAACACCGGTTCCAAAGGGGGCACCCAGTTCAGACGTTAGTGGGTACAGGCCGGTGGCAATTTTGTCAGTGTTTGGAAAGGTGTTTGAGACGGCACTGTGCAATACTATTTATTCACAAGTAAGTGGAAATTTCAGCGATGCGCAACATGGATTTAGATTAGGCCGCAGCACTAATTCCAATAAAAAAAAAGTTGGCGCTGCCGTCACGTAAACATACCGCTCCTTATCTCTTTTTGCAAAATAATATTAAATAGCAACGTTTTCGAAGTAAAACAGTCCTAAAGTATTTACTATAATCTAAATTATAAGTGACAGTGTTATCTACGATCAATCTGCCTGTAAACAGTAATTTTACAGTACAGACTATAACAGTGACATTATAAGTGTATTGTGATATTTAAATCTATAAAAGTGTAAATCATTTAACTACAGGACCCTTGACTTTTCGTGAGTAACAGTTTTATGTGACTTTCAGAAAATAACATAACATTTACGTCGTAAAATAGTGTTTTTGTACTTTATAAGTAAACCGTTATGGAAAAACTTTTTTAAAAATTTGAAGAAGAAATCAACACGTAAAATCTGTGTTTAAAACATAGTACTAACAAACACATCAATAGGTGTCGATAAAACAGTTATGTTCACCGTATATTCTATCATCGATATGGATTTAAAATTCCATCAGCTTGTTAACTAGCTTCGTGGTCTGTTGGGAACAGTAACAAGTTGAAATTACATGGCAAGTCGAGAGGTTGCCAGTTCGAGCCCCAGTGAAGAGAATTATTTTTGTGATAAAATTGACAAGGAATCAATATTTATCAATACTTTACTATAATATAATGGAGAATGACAACAATACAGCGTACGTTACAATTAGAAAAACATGTTTAACTACCTCTCAGAATGATGTATCCACATTGGCTACTACAGACTCATCTCTATTCGATTCCACAATACAAAGTTTGCCAGATTCAAATGTTAATGAAGAAGCAAAAGAACTACTAAACAGAATATCAAAGCTACAAGAAGAATTAATAATAGCTAATAATGAAGTCGATAATCTAAACATTGAAAATACAGGACTAAAATTAGAGTTAGAAAAATGTCAAAAGGTAATAGAGTTATATAAAAAGGTCGGCATTAAGGAAATTTCATCTAGAAATAATACCCCAAAATCTACACGAAAACGTAAACAACATGGGTCCGGTTGTGAATACCATATTGACACCACAGTAAAAAATACGTCTAGAGTAATTAATAAACATTTAGACATAAATAATCAGCTACCAGATAATTGCAAACAAAATACTCCAGTGCAATACATACCAAACAGTATTGAAATAAATGCCACTATCACAGAAGGATCAACAAGTAAAACTACACAAAATGTGTCCTTGAAAATAGATTTAATTGTAGAAAAAAATAAATTATGCATATTGAGTACTAATAAGCAAAACAAAGTCCTTGATATAGCTAAACACTTTTTGAAAAAAAGATTTGATTGCTGTCATTATTTAACAACAAATGGCAAAATAAAACATATGTTACACAAAATTGAAGATAAATTATTAGGCTTCTCCTTGAAGGATTTTTGTGTCATATGCTTAGGCGACGAGGACTTTAAAACTACACATAATTATTTTGACTTTAGAAGCGATAAAGCATACAAATATAATTATAAACAATATATAATTGGAGAGTAGAGACTTTTCATAATTTATTATATCTGGATGTAATGACCCATGAGCATGCATACTTACTGGACAGTAACCTAAACTTATGCTATGATTATGGTATGTTTCACAGAAATACAAAAGCTATAAATAATCGTGGATTACATACAATATTTAAGGACTTGTCAACGCTAATACGAGTATGTGACATAGACGAAAACAATAATTCATCACTCATTGAAACTTGCAACAACAATCAGTTATTTCGCGACTAAGAGTGAGTCGTCTTTCTGTAATAAGTTTGTACATGTAATGCACCAAAACATTGCAGGCTTGCTCAACAAATCTGATAGCCTCACTGTGTGTATAGAAGAACTACGAGAGGAAAACAATATTAATGTTTATGTTATTTGTATAATTATGTTATTTGTATAACAGAGCACTTCATCATATCAGGGATGCAAAAGACTCTTGCATTGCCTAACTATCATTTAGCAGCCATATATGTATAGTAGAAATGATAAAAAGAGAGGTGGTGCCTGTATATTAATTAAAAAAGGACATACATGGAGAGAACTACCCGAGATAACTAAATTAGCAATACCTAATATATTAGAATGTTATGCTATAGAAATGCTCAATAGTACATTGATTATTGTATGTATTTACAGAGTTCCAAATATTAATAATTTAAGTATTTTTTTCGATAAAATAGAAAATCTTCTGAAAATTATGTGCTGTAAATATCATAAAAAAAATATCATAATTGCCGGCGATTTTAATATAAATGTATTTAAAATCAATAGGACAACCTTAGATTTTGAATGCTTACTATCTCAATATGACTTTAAACTACAACTCAAACAGCCAACTAGAATACAAAATAATACATGTATTGATAATTTTATTCATAATTCTCAGAAAAAATGTAAATGTAATGTTTTGGAACTGTCATTGTCTGATCATACAGCGCAAATAATTGAATGTCCAATACGGATAGAGGGTGAAGTCAAGTTTTGGCGAATAACTCAGCGGGACTTTAATGATGACTACATGAAAAAATTTATATCTTGTGTAAACAGTTTGTCTTTTTATGAGATATACTTATGTAATGAACCGAACGAAGCCTATAATTCATTTTTAGAGACTTTCAAACTGTTCTATGATCTTTGTTTGCCATTAAAAACAATTACAATAAAGACAATACAAAAACCAAAATGGATATCACGGGGAATAAGGTTATGTAGTAAAATTAAAAGACGCCACTTGTGGAAATACAGATTACGACCTACTACTACGAACAAACGAAACTATAAGACTTACGCTATGCAATATAAAAAAATCATACGACTAACACAACGCGCACAGAATATTCATAATATTAAAACATCAAAAAATATTTCTAAGACCACATGGAATATAATAAACTAAACAAAGCAACAAACTCCGCGTGAATATATATCAAAAATAAAATTAAGTGAGAAACAGTTTATTACTAATCAGCAAGATATAGCGAACGCGTTTAATGACTATTTTATTGATAAAATTGTACCTATTCCTCATCGTGGTTTTGAAATAAATAAATACATAGAGAAAAGAAACGAATCTATGTTCATGGCGCCATGTCTTGCTTCGGATGTTGAAATAATTATTAAATCACTAAAAAACACTAGTAGTGTAGGCTATGACGGAATAACAACCAGAGTCATTAAATCTGTGGGGCATAGCATATCCAAACATTTAAGCCACATAATTAATTTGAGTATAGTTGCAGGTATATATCCTGATGGGCTTAAGACATCCGTGGTTAAACCACTATTTAAAAACGAGAATCGTGAACTAATGGAGTATTACAGACCTATTACACTCATACCTATTTTTTCTAAAATATTTGAGAAATATATTTATAAACAAATTAACTCTTACTTGGAAAAGAGAAATATTTTAGCTGTAGAGCAAAAAGGATTTAGAAAAAACAAAAGTTTTAACAAAGCAATTTTCGAGTTCCTAAATGTAATAACAACAAAAGTAGACCATAAAATACCCGTTTGTGCTATTTTTTGTGATATGACCCAAGCTTTTGACTATGTCGATCACAATATATTATTAACTAAGCTTGAAGAATATGGAATACGAGGAAATATACTTGAACTTATAAAATCATACTTGACTAATCGAAAACAGTACACAGAATTAAAATCTGTAAATTCTATAAATAAAAGAGAAGAAACTCACAAATCTCACATACGCACAGTCAGCTACGGGGTGGGTCAGGGCAGTGTGTTGGGTCCGTTATTATTTATATTATACATATATGATTTACCGAAAGTAACCAACCACCCAATCACATTGTTTGCAGACGATAGCACGGTAGCAATAGAATGTAAAAATAAAAATTTGTACGAAACTGACATAAATAACACAATAAAGGATATAATAGAATGGCTAGATAATAATAAAAAAAAATAAAAAATAAAATCATTTATTTTCAGAACCAGAGATCCATAGTGTTAGTAACAATATAACTTATACTATGTTAGTAACTAAAACTAAAAGTTAAGGGTTAACCTGTAATGGGCAGGCTCACCGAACCCTTCCAACATGTAGCTCAGTGAACCTGCCCACCAGGGCTGAATCCTGACTTTCACCCACCATCCTCAGGACTCTGTTTGAGCTTCGCCGCACCCTGTTCACCAGCGAGGCGACCTTTTTGCGCATAACTGCATAAAAGTCATCTACGCTGGCATCGGCAAACATACCCGACGCGCTACAGTAGCGTGGGAGCCGGAACAGAGCCCTGAAGATGTTGTTGTATTGAACACGTAGGGCATTGTAGGATTTTAGTGTAAAGCTGGCCCACAGGCTACTCGTGTAAAACACCTGGCAATATGCTTTAAAAAGTGTGATCTTAACTTCAGCTGTACATCGAGCAAACCTATGAGCCAACATATTACCCCGCACCGACAATGCCCTACGTTTCCTCTCTATATCCAAAACATCACACATATTTTCTGTGACAATATGACCCAAATATTTAAACTGTGTGACACGGTTTAAAGTCACTGCATTAAGTGTGAGTGGTGGTATTGTGGTCGGCCCTTTATTATCAGATTTAAACAACATAAACTCACTCTTTTTTGCATTGTACTTTAGACCATGCGACACAGCATAAGACTCACAAATCCTCAACAGCTTTCTAAGTCCCCCCATTGAAGGACTCAGCAACACCATGTCGTCTGCATAACTAAGATTATTTACACATACATCATCCACAAAGCATCCGACATGTGTGCTGCTAAGTTCTTCAATCAGGTTATTAACATAAATGTTAAAGAGATGAGGGGATGTCAAACCTCCTTGTCTCACCCCACATTTCATATAATACTCATCAGAATACGAATTTCCCCACCTCACAACATTTATCTGATTGCTGTACCAGTAGGAAAATATTGTAATAATATCAGGAGACACACCAGCATCTCCTAGCTTTGCCCACAGCCTGTCATAAGAAACCATATCAAAGGCCCTGGACAAATCCAGGAAACACGCATAAATGAGAGTTTTCCTTTTAACATAATAGTTAACTGTATGCTTTAAGGCTAATATAGCACTCTCTGTAGAAAGCCCTGCCCTAAAGCCAAATTGCGTGTCCTGCAAGGTTGACGTCACCCTGTCAAGCTGCTTGTCCAATAATCCATCCAAGACCTTTGCTATGATTGTGGCTAAAGAGATTGGTCTATAGTTCAATTTATCCGATGTGTCTCCAGTAGGATTTTTTACAATTGGTACTACAATAGTCTTCATAAGATCCTTAGGTAAGTAAGAATGACGTAAACACAGAGTAAACAGCATACCCAATACCCTACAGAGATGAGGTCCAGCGTGCTGCAAGTGCTCGATGCTGAGTCCGTCATGGCCAGGCGACTTACCTCGTTTCATATTCTTTACAATAGTTAGTACATCTTTGGCAGAGAATTTAATAGGCTGACCATGACTAAACTCAACAGCGCGCACTGGCTGCACACCAGATTGCACTATAAAATTGTCTTGAAAAATATTTGCTATCTTCCTCTGGTTACTAACCCCATCAACACTAACAGGGAGTCTTATTTTAATTTTAATTAATAATAATTTACAAATAAATTTAACTAAAACAAATATAATACAATTCTCTCAAAGACTTCCAATAATTCAAAATATGAATGTTAATTATAATAATTTAATTATTAATGAAATTCAATCGACAAAATTTTTAGGATTAATTATTGACAATAAATTAAACTGGAAAGTACATACTGAAGAACTATGTAAAAAGGTCAGTAGTGCAGCATACGCCCTTTATAAACTTGCACCTATTGTCGACCATAGCGCACTACTAATGGCGTATCATGGGACAGCCGCTTCATATTTAAGATATGGTGTAATGTTCTGGGGCAATTCTACGAATAACGAGTTAGTCTTCAAAGCGCAAAAAAAAATGTATTAGGTCTATGTTCGGATTGAAATTAACAGACAGTTGTGAACCTTACTTCAAAAAGCATAAAATTTTGACTTTGCCTTCTCTCTATATTTACGAAATAGCAGTTTTTGTAAAATCAAACCCTAAAATGTCAGACACAGTCATCCGTAACAGGAGAGACAATGTTAGCAACAGGCTGCGTATAAAAAAAGCTAACACGACATTAATGCACAAAAGCACATATTGTATGGCACCCGTTATATACAACAAAATACCAATTGACATTAAAAAAAGAACATAAGTTTATTTAAAAAACAGCTACATAACATTTTAACAGTAATATTACAACATATCATTTATATGCAGAAGAAACAACGTCGGAGACAGCACAGAGCCTTGCGGTACGCCAGCATTGATGTCCAGGCGATCCGAGCAACAACCGTCAACGACAGTTTGTATGCTTCTGCTGGACAAAAAGCTGGCAATCCATTCGCATAATCCCTCGGGGAGTCCGTATGATGGCAGCTTCGACAGAAGACTCCGGTGCCAGACCCGATCGAACGCCTTAGCTATATCTAGGCTAACCGCCAACGCCTCACCTTGACTCTCGATGGCTAGAGCCCAGCGTTGCGTGAGATACACCAGAAGATCACCCGTCGAGCGACTGTGGCGAAAGCCGTATTGTCGGTCGCTGATTAACTCGTGATCCTCTAGGTATCCCAAGAGCCGCCGGTTTATAATTCGCTCCATCACCTTCGAGAGTAGGGAGGTTATAGCTATAGGCCTGTAATTCGTTGGGTCTGATCTATCGCCCTTTTTGGGCACCGGATGCACATTGGCGGTCTTCCACGAAGACGGAACTTGCCTTCTGTTGTACGAGAGTCCGAAAAGACGCGTTAATACAGGACATAACTCAGGGGCACACTGCTTTAGCACCACTGCCGGTATGCCGTCTGGCCCACTCGACTTATGAACGTCAAGAGATAGCAACTCCCGCCGGACCTCACGCTGTGTTATGCTGATTTCCGGCATGGCGATACCACACCACGGAATCGTGGGCGGTACGGCTTCTCTGTCGTTCAAAGTCGAGTTAGAGGCAAAGAGAGCACCCAAAAGATCGGCTTTCTCCTTTGCACTATTGCATCGGCTGTCTCCACGGGTACGACGCGTAAAACTCACGCAGTCCATCCCAATCTGCTGACTTATAACGCCATACGCGGCGCCATTCCGTTGCCCGGGGTGGGTCAGGCAGCGCACAGGCCACGAGGTCCGGATGAGGCAGTGGTCCGATGTGCCCAGGGGCGCATCCACTGTGATGGTATATCCATCCGGACGTGTAGTCAGCAGAAGGTCCAGTAAAGAGCTTGTATGGTCCTCAACGTCGGGTATCCTTGACGGACAATCGACGAGTTGAGAGAATCCATAAGCCAGGGCAAATTCGTAAGCAGACCTCCTCGCAGAGTCAGTGGACCGGGAATTGAGCCACTCAACGTGGTGAGCGTTAAAGTCTCCCAAAATCACTAACTCCGCGGAGGGGTACTGCAACTTGCCGTACTGAAGTCGGTTTTTTTTTGTTAAAATTATTTATTTGACTTCAAAAACGAGGAGGTTATCAATTCGTGTGTATTTTCGAATCAGAAAGTGTAATTTGGTGAAGTAAAATTGATGAAGAAGACCACAGATGGCCATCTGAATTTCTCAATAATAAGTATTTCACTGATGGCGATTAGATAAGTTTCGATTATGGTTGCTAAGCAACTATTAATAAGCAATAATAACGTGAATGAATTAAGCGCGGATTGCACAGTTTTTTTTATACCTACTTGACCTGTGTTCAGCCCGACGCTCAGTCGATTTTATTTGATTCTTGTCAACATATTTATTGTCTTCATTTTTTCCTAATATTCTCAAACACGTATTTAAATGTATATTAGGTATATAATGTATAATAAATGTGTGGTGTGCAATAAAGAGTTTTATATCAAATCAATAACCTATTTTTTTTTTATAGCTGTGTCCACGCCTAAGATACAAAGATGGATGTCGACAATCGAGCAATGTTTGAGTGAAGTTTGCTCAATTTCTACTGACGGGAAGATTAACACAGACCAGAAACTAAAAATTTCTACTTTGTGCCGCCAGATTGGACATGGGACCTCACAAATGGCTGTTTTACATCAGTCATTGAAGCAGAGAGCAGAAAAATTTAATATATTACCTGCCAGACAATCAGGGTTTCGTAAGGGTCATAGTACTTCCACGGATTTACTAGATGTTGTGGATGACATCCTTGAGGCTAGAGATCAAGGCAAGGGAACTATTTTAACTCTACTGGACTTTACCCGTGCTTTTGATTGTATCAATATTATTGTCAAAGTTGTCTTTCTTTGGGGTTGATGTGAGAACAGTTGAGTGGTTTAGTAGTTATCTGAGTAATAGACAACAGTTTGTTCGGATGGCATGTGATAGTGGCGGAAACATAATGTCATCTTCTCTCCGGCAGGTAAATAGGGGACTCCCGCAGGGATCAATCCTCGGTCCAATTCTTTTTATATTGTACAGTGCCGACATCACTCATTGCATTACACATTGCAAATACCACCTTTATGCTGATAACCTCCAATTGCTCTACTCATTTCAGCCGCAGCATTGTGTTGAGTCTGTAAATAAAATAAATAGAAACTTAGACAACATCTCACAATGGGCAAGAAGAAAATCTTTAGTACTTAATCCCAGCAAGTTTAAGTTTCTAGTAACTGGTTCAAGAAGTATAATAGAAAAAATTATAATCCAAAAGCCAGATATTAAAATAGGCAACTGTGCAATAGAAAACGTAACTGAAGCTCGCAACCTTGGAGTAGTTTTTGACGGACAATTACAGTTCAGAGACACATGTACAAGAGGCTGTACGTAACTGTTTTTACCGTCTTAGACTACTCTACAGGATTCGTCGCTACATCAGTGTTGATATGCGTATAATGCTCTGTGAATCACTAATATTATCCAAGCTTAACTATGCTGACACGGTGTTTAGGACCTGCTTGCTCAGAAAAACAGATATGCTTATTCAGCGTGTATAGAATGCATGTGCACAGTTCTGTTACCACATCCCACCTCGATTACATGTTACTCCATTTTTGAATGGTGGAAATATGATGAAGATGTCGTCGCGCAGGAGGCTCCATCTGGCTACGTTACTTATTGGCACTATTTTAACAGGCAGACCAGTGTATTTATACGAAAGACTGACATGGTCTAGAGAGTACAACCAGCATCACACCAGAGCGTCTGCCTATCTTCTGAACACACCGACGCACAGGACAACTGCATTTCGAGGCAGTTTCAAATTCGCTGCAACCCGCTGTTGGAACGACTTACCACCACCATTCCGTGCCCTTAGAAGTGTTTTTAGTTTCAGAAACAAGTATAAAATGTATTTGTTAAACTTACAGAAACAGAACTTACTGTAGGTATGTACGTTTTAACGTCAACAAGTAACAATGACTGCACTTCACAGCAGCGGGTATCAGTTAACCAGCAATTTTAGCTGGTGGTCTCCTTTCTCCATGGTGCTTTTTCAAGACGCTTGACATTGAAAAGTAATTCACAAAACGAACACATAACACACGAACTTCAACAATAAAAACCACTTTTTATTATATTTATTACAAGTAGAACGACTTTTTGCGCATTATATTACATTATTATTACGGTAAATATACTTATATATAACTTTCTTCGTTTTTTCTCGATTGAATGAATAAATTTAAAGAGACTTTGCGAACATCGCGCGTCCCCATTCTTTTGTCTATGCTTTTGTCATAGACAAAGGGATGGGAGATGTCAAAATGACATTAATGAATTGAGCGCGGATGGCACAGATTATGTATTTTATTAATACTTGACCTGTGTTCAGCCCGACGTTTAGTCGATTTTATTCGATTCTAACAAACAAAAATTTATATATATATCTTTTATTTTAAACAAATTTATTCTCTTTATTTTTTATTCTTAATATATTCAACGCATATATTATTTAAATATTATATTCTGTATCATATATGTATGGTGTACAATAAAGAGGTTTCTATCTATTTATTTTTCTGTATAACTGACCGTGACTTCATTAAGGCCTGATCAGAAAATCAACGCTGCAGTTTAAAATGCCGCAGCACAGAGCTGAGATTAGGACCCTTTCTGGCATCACACAGGATATCTTTTATTTTTTGTATTGTTATATGTCTATCTTTTTTCTACTATCCTGTGTTCGTTTGAATAAATGTTTTTCTTTCTTTCTAAAAAATAAAGCTGCAGGTACGTGGAGTACGTAAGACTAAAAGCGGCGGAGTCATCATCAGTACAGAGACGAAACAGGACGCATAAAACTAAAACAACAAACAAAAGCAGTTCAGCACTCTACTACCGGTCTCACCGCTGACGAGCCACACAAGCGTAAACATCGCATTGTGATTATGGGAGTCTCGGCTTCTATGGCACAAAACGAAGTTTTTCCGAGCAGAATGTGACCGAGAAGATACCATCACTGTCTTTAGAATCCTTCTTAACATCGTGCAAACTGAGCCACAAATCTGGTAAAAAAGATGACCACAGCTGTAACTACATTATTGCAGTTCCAGCTACCATACGCAAGGCCCTAATTGCACAAGCTCGTCTTTTTATAAATTGGACATCCTGCCCAGTTAGAGATTTCACTCTTGTAACTAGATGTTACAAAAGCCACCAGTATGGACACGCAGCCAAATCATGCAGACACGCCATCCATACCTGTGGACTTTGGGTGTACCTGGACACTCAATGTTAGAATGCACGAAACGAAACGAGTTACCAAAATGCGCAACGTGCTCACGTTTCAAAAAACCTAGTGAGCACAAAACTGGAGATTCCGAGTGTCCAGCTAGAAAAATAGCTGAATATAGATATGTAAACTCTATTGATTATGAGGGCGCCTGGCGTGCCCTTCATTAGATTGATGTCGAGTTGATATAGTTATTTCGATTGCAAACGCAATTTACTGGGTGACATTGTTTGGAATTTGTCATGCTCAAGGCCATACTTCCGTATTTAAAGAGAATTTGCAAAGTCATCAAAAGCTACTAATTATTATCAATAGTAAATAAACATTTATGTAGTCTCAAACGTGATAGTTAGATAGTAGCAATATTGTCTTAACCCAGTTTCAAACTATTAAGTCAGCAGTTTCATGTTATATTTGTGTATGTAATTAGAGAATAAATAATGATTGTATTATGTAGTTATATAGTATAAACACAGTGTAAAGAACCCTTTATTATGAAAGAGTCCTTATACTGTGGTATAATATTAAGTTATCATTATAAGCCAAATACTTTTTGTTCTGTTTAAAACATTTAGAATATTAAATATGTTATAATTTCCTGCACCTATTTTATTATTTTATATTTATTAGTATTGTTAATGCACATACCGCCTGTAATACAAGTTTTCACTTAGTTCAGGCACCAGAATTTGTAGAGCACATTATGTATAAATTTGTAACTTATTTAAAATGAATAAATTATTATTATAAAATTATTATTTAAAATGCCACAGCACAGAGCTGAGATTAGGACCCTTGCTGTCATCACACAGTATATATTTTTTTGTTTTGTTATTGTGTGTCTATTGGTTTTGCTTATATCTGTTATCCTGTGTATGTTAGAATAAATGCTTTTCTTTCTTTATTTCTAATGTAGCAATTGAAAACTGGTACATTCGTACTGAACTGATGATGAAGCCGCAAGTCGGAACTTCATAATTAAACAATGTAATCTAGCCGTGTATGGGCTTATTTGAATGGTCATGAGATACACTTTAGCTGTAAATTATCAGATTAAAAAGAACCTTCTTTAAGGGAGCAAAAGTGAGATAAGAGTTTGCATAAAAGTTCATCCTGTTAACCCCTAGTCTAATAAAGGTATTTGAAAAATTGTACCACTTGCCGTACTGACGTCGGTTTTTTTGTTAAAATTATTTCAAATAGCCAGAAGTCGGATCCAAATCGGAGTTAAACTCTAGTGCTATTAATGATAAGGGCTTTCGATTACTGGAATAAAAATATGATGACACAAGATCAGATGTTTTTAAAACACAGTGGAACGTAATCATATATAGATCTCTTACCTTGCATAAACTAGACAAATCTAAATGTGTTGATGCAAGTCCAGATTTAGCTCTAGACACACATACGTCTTGTCCTACTTCTTTGACTGTAGTCACCACTGCGAAGTATCTAAAGATATTGTTTAAATACATATTTATCAGAATAGCCGTACAAATACAATGTATCAGGAGTTTGAGAGACTACTTACCTTAGTTGCGGACATAACAATCTTGACATGGAATCTAAGTTGTTCAAAATTGATGCAAGATATTTTGTTTTGTTATTTGTTATAAGTATGTACAGGCCTTGAACAGTTCCTAGACTCATAGCATCATTCAATAAAGCAGCCTGAGGTCTACTTTCTGTTAAATCTTCTGCTGATATTACCACCTTAACGCCAAGTTGCTGCCAGACTCTAAAATTAATGATTTAAGTAATACTTTCAATTAGTAGACTAAAAGCCTTCAATGGTTTTAACAGCTTTACCTTAACTTGAGTCGTTGATAGTTAGTTAATTTTGTACAATAAATGTACAACTTCCTCGCTTCTCGACTGATTAGTCTGTCCGCTAGTTTAGCTCCAACGGCATCATTGTCCCAGAACAAAACTTGGAATTGGTCAGGATTACATAATATTCTGCAATATAATAATAATAAAATCTGTAAAAACATGCACATATTGATCAATAATAATTATACGATTCGATGACAATACATTTGTTGGTGCACAGCATATAAACAATTGAGCTACTGCGCCTGAACTAAGCAGAGCCTGTATTTCAGGTCACAGTGTACTCCTTAATTAAATTATACTACAATAACAATAATATTGATCTACAATATAATATAATTATGATATTATTTTATTTATTTATTTTGCACCTTACGAGACCAATGTATGTGTGGGTATGAGTGTGTGTGTGTTTGTGTGTGTTTGTTTTTCCGTGTAATTATAACTATATATCTGTTATTATGTAACGATTTTTAGCAGATCTTCAGTACCTTGATAGTCACAGTTTAGTAATAGATTAAGGAGTCTTTATTTACATTCTTGCCTATTCAATGGATAAAGGTTAAGCACAGCATTGAGTTTATTGTAGAGAAATGGACCTATAAAGCAAAAGAAACGATTTGAGAAGGAATGCGTAAGTCTAAAGGGTCGAGAAACTACATAATTGCGGCGTTGACGTTCAAATTGATTAATCCCAACGCTCGGAGTAAGAGTGTGTTGCTTTAGAACAGTAGGTATGAATTACATACAGTTGACGAACCGTAGGTACTTCCCAAGATTTATATAGTAGATGGGTTGGGTAAAGGATCGGTCGAAGTGAGGCTACCTTTAAAATGGCCCTTTGGGCTATTTCCAAGGGCAGCATAATAGATTTAGCTGCACCTCCCATGTAAGCAGCGATTCACACAGGGGGCCCTATAAACCCACAGCAGAATGTCGAAACTAGCAACATGTCGTAAATTTTTGAAGACAATATTATATAATAGGTAGTATACTAGGTATTATTAGATATTAGTTTAATGATAATAAATATAAGTACCTATTGACACTGTATATAACCGTACCTATGTTGTACTTGTGCGGTGTCGTCACACATACGCAGCAGTACCCGTCCCCGGTGCTGGCTCGCCGCCAGCAGTCGGAAGGCGCGCACCACCTCGTGCGGCGCGTACGTTACACGCGATAGAGGCACCACGTACCCGGCGGCTATGCCGTCGCTCAACATCGTTTGTAGCATCTTCGAATAACAATATTAAGAAAATGATTTAATATCGTAGTAAGAATTAGAACAAATATAATGTTTTTTTAAGTAGGTACCTACCTACTAACTGCAATGCAATTTTATTAGTATTGCTCCTAAGTAGATACCTATAATTTATTTTTCTGGACAAATAATAACGTAATATCAGTGAATACTTACTTTCATTTCTTTGTTATTTGTAAATACAGATGAAAAGTCGATTAGCAAATACGATGTGTCGTTCGTCAAACTGTACATTCCATATTCATAATTTTCACATTCATGAATTTGAACTGTGTCAATAAGTAGGCCAGCATAATCGCAGCATTTAAAAGAAACCTAAAACATAGCAGAATACATTATTTTATAACCTTCCTAATATTAGATGCTTAATTAGGATACAAAACGACTCACATCCTTATATTCTCCTTTAACGCAACTTATGACTATCTTACATCCCTGGCCTTTTGTAGCTATTAATAAATAGTCAGCAAAACTAATGTCGCGGGAGTTCCCAATATGTTCATCTATAAAATTTAATTTAAAAAAATAATAAGTAAAATAATGTACGAAATATATTGATAAATATTTAACTTCAGCTAGTTACTTTACCTTTTATCTGAGGGAATATTTTTCTTAAGAAACGCTTTTTACGAATATCGCTAACTGTTGCGAATACTTGACAGTTGTGTGCCAGTGCGATGGTTATGGCCGCCTGTCCTAGTGCGCCGGCACCTCCGTGTACTAGCACACACGTGCCAGGTTCGAGATGACCCTTAATGACCTACAAAAAATAATCAAATCAAATGCATTTATTGTTTGTCAGAGGTAGTTTACGTTACAAATGGTATACATCATTTATAATGGCGCTGTAATAGGCCAGTTAGGGCGTACAATATTTTTATATATTATATAATAAAATTACGTTCTACTACTTAGTGTCATTAAAATTAATAAGCATGTTGTCAGTAAGATTTATAATAATTCACATGCCAATATAATTCATAATAATTAATTAAATATAAAATTTACTGTCAGGATGTCAAATATTTGTCTAAAGTGCAAAAAAATAATAAAGATAATGTGCTTACCTGATTTTATTCTTCATTAAATTTAAAATTGCCTGAGCGATTCCAACATGCCGACAGCATAAATATTTATAAATGAATATTTTAATGATAAATTAATATAATAAAACAATACAATAATTAGTATAATCATTATGTTTGATATATGTAATAATAGTAATAATTAATTTTGCTCCCAAACGTGCAATATAAAAAATACTTTATCTATATATATACACATTTAATTTAGGTATTGTATATATATTATTAAACACATACATTTTCTAACAATAGACACATACAATCTTGCATAGGAAAATAAAATATAATTTAATTTAGCAATTACATATTATGTTCTCTTCCTCCTCTCTCCTAAACTGTGCTGTGCCCGAAAGGGTCCACAATTGAAACTCACCTTGGTATTTTCTTAAGGCTTTTTATAAACATTTGAACCACCAGGTGACCTATCTAGAACGATATAACAGCATAAAATAATAAGATTCAGCGCTATGCCGTCACTTGTAAGCTGTCCAACTGAGTGCAGGTGAGAATTCAAAAGTACAGGTAGAGTGAGTACATTTTGGTCATATATTTTTGTACGGCATTCTTACCATCGATAGATCCATGAAAAATAATAAGAAAACGCGTAGTGCCGTAAAAAAATGGTTCGCCACAAAGTCGGATTTTTGTTTTATTTTAAGACAATTTCCAGGGTAAATTTGGTTATTTGATTTTGTACGGCATCAGTTTCATACTATTTCAATACTGCTTCTAATCCATTATTCCGCAACGCCGTACAAAAATCATGCAACAAGGGGAAACAATCGAAGGTTACAACCCCCTCTCTTTCCATGGTCCAGGGGGTGATTTGAATAAGTACGGCTTCGGTTCCAAAACATAATCTAGCACTCAAAAGTACTATTAAAAATAATGCCGTCAAAAAATGATTGTTCATTCGAATGTATATCAATAATTATCTTAATTTCATCGTATCCTTGATTTATAAAGCTGTAAGTCATTTGATCCTGTACGGAAACTTTTTTTTAAACATGATATTGCAAAATACAATTGTTATATAGTATTGCCGTTCATAAGAAACTGTTCTAAAAAAAGTTATAGAGAAATACAAAAATTGAAATTTTGCTAAAGTTTAAATATCATAGATTAATGAAATAAAGCAGTTTTCTACATTTTGTCTCTTGTTTTAAATAGTATTAACATAAATAAATTAGGAAAAAATGATGCAGTACATTTTAATGCAGACCATATCTTTTAGGCCGATGAAAATTACGCTACCATTTTAAGGGTACTTTATGGACATCTGATACAGTACGGCAATAACATATTTTTGAAGAGAACAATTGATAATATAATAAAATCACTATGACGTCCAACTGAACTGAAACGGTGTGTATATTATATCCAAGAATTGAAACTGTCAGTCCCAGTATCAACAGTTTTGTATACTTTTTGGTTTAATATATACTTCAAACATTATTGATACATATATATATGTATATAATTGATTTGTTTCATTGTACTGATGTGAATAAATAAAACATTTTTAAAAAAATGATATATGATAATAAAAGATATGGTTTTTCTTTAAATTATTCAGTATCAGAATCTGCCGCTGAGTTGTTATCGGAATCAACGTCTTCATCGACGTTCGAATTATCTTCTTTATCATTTTCTATAACATAAATATGTTTTTGTGAAAATCAAAGTCTTACGTACAGATTAAAGATGTAAAGATTTATTGATTTACCTATCAATCAATCAATCAGCCTATCGCAGTCCACTGCTGGACATAGGCCTTCCGCATCCAGTGCGCCCCAGCGACCTTTTTTAGGTCGTCGGTCCACCTAGCTGGGGGCCGCCCCACCTTACGGTTACCGAGTCGTGGTCTCCACTCCAGGACACGTCTGCTCCATCGGCCGTCGGTCCTTCTGCAGATGTGACCAGCCCATTGCCACTTCAGCTTACTAATTCTGCGAGCTATGTCGGTAACTTTGGTTCTTTGTCGGATTACCTCGTTGCAAATTTTATCCTTCAAAGAGACGCCGAGCATAGCTCGCTCCATAGCCCGCTGTGTGACTTTCAATTTGTGGACTAGTCCAACTGTGAGCGTCCACGTCTCGGCACCGTACGTCATATTTACCTATGACGTCATCATTTTCTTCGCCTGATTCCTCATCCGGTTCCGTTATGTCACCGACTTTTTGAGCGCATTCCTCGCCGTGGAATCAGTCGAAATCGTACTGACCGTCATTGAGAATCCATCCATAGCTTATTGGTAACAAGGTCGACGGTATTTGTTTGTAGGCATTACACCAAATCTGTGCTATGTAGGTACTTCTCTTCATATGTTATTATAACTCCCGGAAACAACGACGTGGCTGCCATGATGATGATGATCTTGTATAAATCGATAGTATACAAACCCATATTTATCATAGTTTCTAACTAGGAACAATAAACTATCTAAATGCCGTTTAAAAAAATATTTCAGTTTTTTTTCCCTTTGGACGAACGAAAATGTACGGCATATAAAAAATAATATCTATGCATAAAATACTTTCAAAATAAATTAATTTTATGTTGTATCAAATCACCCCCTGGACCATGGAAAGAGAGGGGGTTGCAACCTTCGATTGTTTCCCTTTGTTGCATGATTTTTGTACGGCGTTGCGGAATAATGGATTAGAAGCAGTATTGAAATAGTATGAAACTGATGTCGTACAAAATCAAATAACCAAATTTACCCTGGAAGTTGTCTTAAAATAAAACAAAAAATCCGACTTTGTGGCGAACCATTTTTTTACGGCACTACGCGTTTTCTTATTATTTTTCATGGATCTATCGATGGTAAGAATGCCGTACAAAAATATATGACCAAAATGTACTCACTCTACCTGTACTTTTGAATTCTCACCTGCACTCAGTTGGACAGCTTACAAGTGACGGCATAGCGCTGAATCTTATTATTTTATGCTGTTATATCGTTCTAGATAGGTCACCTGGTGGTTCAAATGACCCATAATTTTTCAACACGGGCCCGTAGTCTAAACGCAATAAAGTATTGAGTATTGAGCATTTAATTGCCTAGTTGACATCGCAGAATTTTGACCAACCTATTTTCCCTATATACAAATGTGAAATTTTGTGAGGATGGATGGATAGTATGTGTATGTTTGTTACTCTTTCATGGAAAACTCCTGAACGGACCTGGATAAAATTTGGCACAGAGATAGATAGTCTGGAATAGCGAATAGGCTTCGCGAAAATCGACATCGACGCAGGCGGAGCCGCAACCAATATCTAGTGATTAATAAAGTGACTTCTGTAATAATATAATATGTAGTTTTGTGGCTGATGCTTAAAAAGGTATAAATACTAGAAACCTTATTACTATAGAATCCGCGAGACCCTCAAAAAGTTCAAATAGGTACAACAAACAATTCGTTATTATAATCTTTTCAAGCGGTCTTCTTCTTCTTATCGTTTGGTTAGTGGCCAACCTGGTGACAGAGTTATTTAGATCGCTCATATTTAGGCCTCTGTCGTGATCTAACGACTGTTAACAGCCGGGACCGACTTTTGACGTGCCCTCCGAAGCACGGAGACGCTCAGATGAAATACCACTATGCGGTCACCCATCTATAGGGTTACCGCGCCCTTGGTTGCTTAACCCGTTGATCGTTTACCGAACAGCGAGTGCACCTGGCTATGAGCGCCTTATAAGCGGTTTGGGGTCGTGATCAAAGATTTATAGGAATTGATCGTTGTCTCTACAGAGAAATATGCCCAACTAGTATGTTTCCGAATTCCCGATGGACAGCGATGTTAAACAATATTATGACGCATAAATACCTAATAGATACAGTCCTATAAAATGATAAAAATATAAGAAGGTGTATACTTATTCGTTCTTATAATATGAAAAAGAATATCCTTACTAATATTATAAATGTGAAAGTTTGTGTGTATGGATGGATGTATGGATGAATGGATGGATGTTTGTTACTCTTAAACGTAAAAACTAGTACGATCATCGAAAAACCTGAAGTTAAAAATGCCAACGCATTTCAC
This sequence comes from Trisateles emortualis, assembly GCA_947095525.1. NCBI lineage: Eukaryota > Metazoa > Arthropoda > Insecta > Lepidoptera > Erebidae > Trisateles > Trisateles emortualis. Next base: position 12,145,839 of record OX352750.1, read on the forward strand.
GTCATTTTATGATAATTCCTTCACAGTTGTAGCTATTCGTCTGTGGAATGCAATACCGCTGCAAATAAGACGTGCTCAATCTTTAACTACGTTTAAACTTATGGTTAAAGAGCACTATTTACTATTAAAATGATGCTGCTTATATTTTGTTAACATATAATTAACATTTATTTTGTCATAATAAGTATAATATTATGTAGGTATTTGAAATTGCTATAATAATTTTCATTTGGCAAACGTTTTTATCGGGGAAGATCCACGGCATTTTAGTAGCGCTGGTAATCGGTTGCGCTATGACGTAAGTCCCACATGACAGCTCGCGAGCGCCGTCGTGCCAGTGGATATATATACAGTCATGGTCAACTAATTAGGGACAATCTCTAGTTAAGCCAAATTGTGAATTAATTGTTTATTTTCCAACGAGTCTTAACAATATTCCATATCTTTTACATGTAAGTACAATAGTCATTGATGTGCCCGATTATACAAACAATAACAACTTCTTAAACATTAAACCTCTTTACAGTATAGCTGATAGATTAATTATCATAGTGGCATTTGTTCAACGAATGCTGGCTCGCCATTTAATTAGGGACACTGAGGTATTGTGTTCTAATTTTAAAATTTGAATCTTAATACTTTTTTTAATTTTTTCTCTTAATGTTTTGTGGTAATTTTGGCGGCAATCCAGATTTTGAATTTTAAGTTTTGAGAATTATTTTGAAGAAAAATGGGCAAAAATAAAAGTTGCAATCCAACACTACGAAAAATTATCTTGAAGTTTGTCGAGCATGGTTGGTCATACCGAAAGATAGCACAACATTTAAATTGTTCAAAAAATATGGTATGCAATGCAGTGCAACATTTCAGGCGCAATAACACAGCTTTGAATGTGCCCAGAACAAAAAGATCGAGAAAAACAACTCCGCAAGAAGATAGAATGATAACCAGGTTAGCTAAGAAAGATCCGTTTCTAGGTTCTATATTAATTAAACGGTTCCCTATCCATTTGCCTAAAATTTTAAGACCTAATATAACTTAGCATATTTTTGTTAGGCATAATTATATTTTCGCATAATATAATTACGCATAACAGCTTACGCATAATGTTTTAGGCATATTTTTTCAAACCATAACAATGATTAGGCATAACTTTCTAATGCATAAATATATTAAGCATAAAGTTCTATAGCATAACTTTTTTAAGCATTATATCCTAAAACATAAATTTATTTACGCATAATTACATTAAAACATATTTTTATAGGTATAACATTGAAATAATTATTAACACCTAGAATATTAGACACTATACAATACTGCTAACACGTTTATACAATATTGCTCTAATGAAATTTGTAGGCACTTGATATTGTAGGTAGAATAGAAATTATTTTTTATTTTTCTAAGAAGACGGTGGTGTCGTAAAACTATTGTGTCACTAAATGTATTATTGCAAAGTTGTAATTTTGATGATTAATTTAATTGTTTTTTTTTAGTAATTGTAATAAATAAAAGTTGATTTAATGATAATTATTTGGTTTTTATATCCTTGCCCATGAGAGCATGTTCGTTTCTGGCATAAGAGGTCACAGTTCTAACCTAACCTAACCTACGCATTTTTAAAGAAGAAAGTAACCCAATCTATATTATTCTAATTGAAATTCTATGATCTTCATAGTATGCCTAGTCAAATTATGCCAAGTAAAAAAGATGAGTATACTTCTAAACTAGTATTTTTACAAGCAATTGCTAAAAATATACACCTAAAATAAATAATTATACATAATTAAGGACCACTGTTTCAATAAATTAACTTCTATCTGAGAAATAACCGCCATATTTATTCTCATAATAGGTAGAAGTTAACTAATATATTCTTCAGATAAAAGTTATCTCGCGATTGAAAAATCGTTTAAGTTACATAATGTTATGTATAATAAATAATTTGCATAAAAATTATTTTTGTTATTTACCTATATTAATTATATGCTTAAATATTATTATGCTAATAGTCATTAGGCCTACTAACGTCATGCTAATAGTCATTAGGCCTACTAACGTTATGCGAATCTAATTTATACCAACACAAATTAGTCTTTAACATGATTGTGCCAACATAAAAGGTATGCCATAAAAAATTAGGCCGAAGTATTATTATGCCAAAACAAATTGTGCCAAAATCGTTATGCCGAAGTATATTAAGACAAAGAACATTATGAGAAAAGAAGGGATCCCTAATTAAACACGAAGTTTTTAATTAATATAGAATGGCAGACGAAAGAGCCGGTGTATCAGCGAGGACCGTTCGACGACGTCTGGTAAAAGCAGGCTTGTTTGGAAGAGTGGCTCGCAAAGTACCGTTGTTAAAGAAAGAACATAGAAATGCTCGTTTGGCGTTTGCATGAAAATATGGTCATTGGACCTACTTACGCCCAATGGCAATATGTATTGTTCTCTGACGAGACCAAGGTAAATTTGATTTCTTCAGATGGAAGGCAATATGGACGGCGTCCTGTAAAAGCGGAAATGAATCCAAGATTCACAAAAACGCAGGTAAAACATGGCGGTGGAAACATTAAAATGTGGGGTGCCTTTTCTGGACGTGGAGTGGGACCTGTGAGGAAATTTCAGTGAGGTAACTTAGACCAACAATACAAGGCAATATTGGAGGAAACTATGATTCCCTATGCTGAGGAGCATCTACCTATTATATGGACGTTTCAGCAGGATAACGACCCGAAACATACCGCCCGTTCAGTCAAGTCATTTCTTAACAGTCAGTCAATATCGGTGCTAGATTGGCCAGCAAATAGCCCGGACCTCAACCCAATTGAGCACCTTTGGCACAAAATCAAGAAAAAAGTTGCCACTTATCGTACCACAACTTTAGATGAACTTAATGAAGCTTTTTGTGAGGCATGGGCAAACATTTCTGTCGAAACATGTCAGAAACTGATAATGTCTATGCCACATCGGTGTCAAGCGGTAATTAATAACAAAGGTTTTGCTACTGGGTACTGATTATACACGTAATAGAATGGAGCTGTTAAAAATATTATAATACTGCAGATTATTATAGGTAAATTATCTTAGAGAGATTTTTGCATTTGTAGTAGTGTTCGTATATGTACACGGATTCAAAATTTGAAATTTGAATTCCACTATACGGTCAGCAAATAAGGTCTGTCACATTTTTATTATTTAAGTATTTATTTTGTGTAATATTTTTTGATCAATATTTTATTATTTTAACATTGTTAAATAAAAATGTTCCGATGATGATATATATGCCCGAGGTAAACTTTGGCCATCGTATGGTAAAATTAGTTTCGAGAGATTTTTGCAGCTGTAGTAGTATTTGTTTATGTTTATTAACAGGGATTCTAAATTTAAGATTTGAATTTCATTGTACGACCAAAAGAGGTTCGGCACAATTTTAAGAAGAATATAATATTGACTGTCAAAAGTCAAAAAGTCAGTGAATGTCAAATTTTTCCTAAAGTTCAGGTTCTGACTATAAAAAGTATAAAAAATATAAAAGTTCTCAATTATTTATTTCCTTATGTCCTGACCGTACACAACTACAAATGCAAAAATCTCTCTAAGATAATTTACCTATAGTTTTGTTTAACTCTATTTTTCACTATAGGGTCAACTGTTCAACAGTGAACCAATTGGACACAATGAACAATTGCAATATTTAGGAAATGCGACGTTACCCGATCGTGCGACAAACGCGTTCTCTAATCTTCCCTCCGTTTCCCAGTCCGCCATGCGCTCACGTCGCTAATGGTTGTGTGAAGTGAAAAATACGAAATTCCGTTACTGCTTATGAGAAATTCAAGTGAGTATTTTTTTGTATTATTGCATTTGTATTTATGTTTTTTTTTTAAATGAAAGCCTATTTAGCAATATTTATACGCCTGTTCTACTAATGCCATATATTACGATTATGTAGACTATAGTTTTCTGGTGTCCAACACTGAATAATAAGTAGGTGTTTAACAATGAACCACTGGTTCAATGAGTACCGTTATGTTATATCTTGGTTAACTGTGTACTTATGAAAAAATTAACCCTTTGAACGATTTCATGGTGGATGGATAACATTTCATTTATCTCAAACTAGGAAACCGCAAGTTACCTAAAACTAAAGTTGTCCTCTAAATATTAAGACTTATATCATGTATTTTTAGGATTGGGCGTAAGAAAGTCCAGGAAAGAAAAAAAGGAGGCCATTCGGCAGAATTAATAAAAAAGGCGATTGATATGTGCAGAGCAGGTGTAAGTATGAGGAAAGCTGCAATAGAATGCAATTTGCCCTATCCTACAATTCGTCGTTTTTCAGGCATTAACAAGTTGTTATTAGGGTAATTGTTGATGTTCCTTTTTGTTAAAGTGCCATAATTATATTTTACTTAATTGTCGAATTTATATTGTTTACTAATACATATTAAGGTGATTTTGTATGAATCTGTGACATGCGATAGGCTTATTGATTGATTGTGACCTGTTAAATTACCTACTTAAATTAGTCAACAATAAATAAATATTTTCAATTTACTGCACTTTTTATTACTATTAGCATATTGTCTACCCATCTATTTATGTATTTATAATAATATTTATAAGAGTATTATAAAAGAGGTGACTAAGATTTAGTTACAATTTATTTATAAACTTGCATCTACAGTTTTAGGTATACTATTAACTTTATCTAAACCAACTGGCATTAAAGGGTTAAGTGCGTCAGCTAACGTGGTTCAATTAGTACGCGTTGATGGTTCAGTGTATACGAGTAATTGGTTCAATGTAGATGTATGGAAATGTTGATATGTTCAGTGTTGAACAACCCGTGGTTCATTCCATACCAAGGGGTGGACACAGTGAACCAAATCTGTGGTTTTAAAAAATAATTAATTATTCATTATCCACGTGATGTAACCAAGATCTGAATATGTAGTATTGACGCTAAATATATTTTGAATCATTTAGTCATAATAGTTATAAAAAATAACTTAGGGTTTCGATGAAATCTGTCTTGAAAATTTAGGTGGTTCATTGTTGAACAGTTCACCCTACTTTACTGTCCTTAATGAACTGATCTCAGACCTTCAGCGAAAATCTAAGATGTTGGAGTCAGAATACAATAGATCTCAGCAACAAAGCCGATTCTTAAACATCGAAATAGTAGGAATTCCTGAGAAAACAAATGAAAATCTTCCCCAACTACTTCAGCGCATCACAACTATCATAGACGCCAACATAAACGAAGATGATGTTGAGTTCGTAACCCGCGTACAACCTCATCACACCCACCCAGGTCGTCCCAGAAGAATAATTGCGAAATTAAAGACCAGAAGAGCCAAGGATGCTATCATTTAGCAATGATAGCATCCTTGGCTCTTCTGGATAGTGAACAAAACCAAGGGCATCACCTCTAGCGACTTAGGCTTTGGCGAAAATTCTACAAAAATAATTATCAATAAACATTTAACAATAGCCAACAAAATTCTACTGAATAACTGCAAACGACGCGCACAGGAACTGAACATCAAATATGTGTGGATAAAAAACTGCTCAATTTTTATGCAACGCAACGAAACGTCACCACCAATAGCAATCTCCACCGAGGAAGATATTGGAAATTTTTTTACGTCTTCTCAAGATTAATCAGTATGTTCTCTAAAATTTCATTAATTTTTTGAACATTTTATCTCTTTAAATTCTATGTCTTACTTTACTCTACTTATCAACTCAACTCAAATTTACATCACACAATTCATATAATGACAACTCAAGCATAACACACCTCAACATTCACACTAAACAAAACAACATTATTCACTACTCAACACTCCTAAATAAAAGGTTGTTAACACCTGACCTGCTAATAATCGTAGCATCTGTGTACCGTGTAGCCCGCGTTAAACAAGTTAACCTTACTTATTTTTCGTCCACCCTCCTTGATATTTATTATCGCTTACATACATTAATTTCATTTTTAACTTAAATTAAAATGGCTACACGTAATCTCAATATTTTTTATCAAAATACACGCGGGCTCAGGACTAAATTACCAGTTTTTTATCGTAACATTGAGTCAAGTGATTACGACGTCATTGTGATTACCGAAAGTTGGTTATGTGAAGGTATATTAGACACTGAGTTATGTGATAATCGATATAACATTTTCAGATAGGATCGCCCCGCTACTCGTACGGGTGGCGGAGTACTATTATGTATAAAACGCGAACTCTCAGCTATGCGTAGATTGGATTTAAATACGGGTTGTACGGAAGCAATTTGGATAACGATCAATTCAGTTTCTATCGCAAACAATCATCACGTTTCTACTGAAGCAACTCGTAATATTCATTTAGCGGTTATCTACATTTCTCCCAATAACAGCCCACACTCTAAACTGAATGAATTTAGAAACTCCTTCTCGTTGCTACATTCAGCTTATCCCAACGATACATTCTTAATCATAGGAGACTTTAATCTGCCTTTTATTTCATGGATGGAGGACGGCCACGGAGTGAAACACAATTCAAACTCTGAATTATGCTCTGCGGCTAACGAATTTATTAATTGTTTGGACTTTGCGGGTATGACTCTATACAACTTAACACCCAACTGTAGCGGTAACATTTTAGATCTCGTTATATCGAACGCGAGTTTAGTCTGTAAACAAAGTGACTCATCACTCGTAGACATTGATCGTTATCATATTCCAATAGAAATAACTTTAAGCGATTGCGCCTTTAAAACAATAAATTGTCAGTCGAAAGTCATTAAAAGATTTTTTAAGGCGGATTATGAAAGTATAAATAACGAACTTTGTAGCATAAATTGGAATCAATATTTAAATGATAATAATGTAGACGACATGGTGGATAAATTTTATGTCATGTTAACTTCATTAATCGATCAGTATATTCCGTCCATTAAAGTATCGGGTAGGTTTAGTTACCTCAAATGGTACCCAGTCGCGCTAATTAATGTCATAAAAGAAAAGTCTAAAATTCATAAAAAATTGAAAAAATACAGGAACCCGAACGAATACGCGGCATTTTCGTTATTAAGAAAGAGAATAAAGGACCTTCAAACTAAACACTTTAGGAAATATACGGAAAGATGTGAAAGGGATATAAAAAAGACACCGCAAGTATTCTGGAACTTTATTAAATCCAAGCGTACATCTTCAGGCTTCTACCTTTGCCATATGAACTATGAAGGACACAATTTCTCTAATGGCGAGGATGTATGCAATGCTTTCAACAATTTCTTTTACAGCGTCTTCCGACCCTCTGACCCTTTTGATAACTTAATAACGTGCCCCGAGGCTCCTCACGCAAACACAGTCCACTCTGTTACGGTTACGATTAAGACTTTAAAAACTATATTTAATAAGCTTAATCACAAAAAAGGTGCTGAATTGGACGGGTTACCTGTAATCTTTATAAAAAAAATGTGAAAAGGGTCTACTTACTCCGTTACAAATAATATTTCAGAGGTCTCTAAATGATGGCGTATTCCCTAGGCGTTGGAAAGACGCACAAATTGTTCCAATTCACAAAAAAGGTCCTAAAGATTATATAAAAAATTATAGACCAGTTTCATTATTAAACAATTTTGGAAATATGTTGGAAAAGATTGTTTATGAACATATACAGTTCGCTTCCCGGCGATGCATTCCATCGACTCAACACGGCTTTGTCAAAGCGCGTACTGTGAATACCAACCTCCTGGAACTTAGTAACTACATAACCACCAATATTAATTTGCTCAAATTGATGTTATATATACAGATTTTGAAAAAGCATTTGATCGTGTAAATTATTCTGTGTTGATTTCTAAACTAGAGGCTGTCGGAATAAAGGGCAATCTTCTGCGCTGGTTGGATTCTTACCTAAAAAATAGACGCCAGGCTGTGGTGCTGGGTGGTTTCAGATCAGACTTTGTTGACGTTACCTCTGGTGTACCACAAGGCTCTTTGTTATCGCCTTTATTATATAATATTTATCTCTTTGACCTCCCAGAATGCTTTCACCACTCAGATCATCTTTTATACGCTGATGATAAGAAAATATATAGGAAAATCACCTCTGAGTCTGACTGTTTGCTACTCCAAAATGACTTAAATCGGCTATCAAAGTATTATCACCTTAATAAAATAAGTGTTAACACACAAAAATGTCAAGTAATAAGTTTCACCAGAAAAAAACATCCTATCAAATTCGATTATAGCATAAGTAATGAGTTGATTCCCAGAACCTCTCAAGTGAGAGATCTAGGTGTAATTCTCGATGATAAATTTAATTTGAGTGCACACTGTGAACAATTAGTTAGTAAAGCATACAAATCCCTAGGTTTTGTTATTCGCAACAGTAAACCATTCAAAGACTTACAATGCTTTAAAATTCTTTACTTTAGTTATGTCAGAAGCGTTTTGGAATTTGCAAGTTTAATTTGGAGGCCAATTTATAAAAAATATATAGACAATATAGAAAAAATTTAACGTAAATTTATTAAGCACCTGAATTACAGAGCTCAATTAAAAAATAAATCATATGAAGAATCATGTAAATATCATAAAATAAACACTCTGGAGGATAGACGCCAACTGACTGACATGCTGTTCTTATATGACCTACTTAATAATAAATTCGATAGCACTACGTTACTCGAACACATACAATTTAATGTTCCTCCCAAACGGACTAGACACACAACCTTATTATCAAACCCGTCCGCATCTAACAATTATACAAAAATGTCTCCAATCAACCGTATACCAAACATATTTAATAATAATTTCTCTTCTTTAGACCCGTTTAATACCTCTCGTAACGCATTTAGAAACAAACTAATAAGCATTCTCTCCAATAAATAGTAATTAACACGCCCTTTCTCAATCTCATCATTTCCACTCCCTCTTTCGGTTACAAACTACAATTACATCACTCATTCATACAAACAGCACACACACACACTTACACACCATCGACATACCACACTGTACACTCATTACACCCAAAGTATCACATTATAATCTAATACAAGGCATAGTTTATTAATCAGAATTAAAATAAAAACAAAATATTTAACTTCTCTCTACTCATTATAAATAAAGTATAATGTTTTAGATGACCATAATCGTTAAAAAAAAAAAAAAAAAAAAAAGATTACAAAATGTCTATTCTTATTATAACTATTACTGTGTACTTCATAATTGGCGTAAAAAATTGTTATTGTATCTCCAATATAATTGTAAGCTGTGAAGAACCTTTGAATAAATAAATAAATAAAATAAATAAATAAATAAATAAATGGGGGTGTAAACACCGCCAATTTCCAAACTCCGGGCATCTATTATGAATTTCTTAACAGAAAAACCCAATATCGATTTTTAGCCCGACCCGGGACATCGTACACCCGAACGCACAAAGACAAGGTGCAAGTGAAGCATTACTAATATAGTTATTTAACTGTTATACTTACCCAAGTTGTATTTATAATAATATTATAATAATACATATATTATATCAATTATGTAATTTTCACAACTTAGTAATTCCAACGGCGTCCAAGACACAAGCATTAGCTTAGTTTAGGGCCAAAGAAAAACTCAGTTTTGAAACATGTATTTTGTGTATTTTATATAAATTGAATTGAAAAATTGTAATGCTACTTTAAAATATCTTTTAAAAATTGATTGCCAAGTTTGAGTTAGTGACTAATAATGTTAATAATATTTGACAGAAACCAGAACGGCCGTTCAAACGTATGACATATCCAGAGGCTATTGAGTACCTGCGCGCCAACAACATCACCAAGGAAGATGGATCTTTTTATGAGTTTGGCGAGGTAACTGAGCTCCTTCATAAACTATCGTAGCTATCTTGTGTTATTTACATTTGTGCAGAAGTAACCGATATAAGTTGATTGCTATAAGATTTTAAGGTACTAACGCTAGTATAGGAATAAAAATTGATTGGAAAAAATCCAATTGTAATTTGAAGTAAACTATTATTGTTAGTATAATGATTCAATGTCTACAAGTATTATTAGATATAATTAGGTATAGGTGTCATCCAAAACATCACCCCGATAAGCAATTATAAAATCTATTTAACTTGATTTAAGATTTATAATATCCTAAATACTTTACAATGATAATAATTTAAATAAAATGTTGTGTTATTCGTCAGGACATTCCAGAAATGCCAGAACGCAAGATGACGGACGCAATCGGAGTCCCGATCCTGCTGTGCAAGTTCCCGGCCGCCATCAAGTCGTTCTACATGCCGCGATGCCGCGACGACCCGCGCCTCACCGAGTCCGTGGACGTGCTCATGCCGGGCGTGGGCGAGATCGTGGGCGGCTCCATGAGGATATGGGACCACGACGACCTCATGGAAGGTAATTATCTTACTACTTATTCATTATCATCTGCACTCATTCCCAAGTTTTAGATACACGTATACTCACCAGTTAAAGGAGATATCTTACCAGCTATTTGTCCAGTATTAAAATAAGTGCATATGATCCTGGATCTTACAGGTTCTGTCAGGTGTGCTCGAAATAGTATCTTGTTTGGTTTTCTATTATTTCCTATACCTATTGTTCAGCCCATTCCCAAAGTGGCGAAAGGCCCAACAACTAACAATATGTAAAAATGCCTATGTTGCCGCCCCGCGTCCTCTAGGTAATTGGGACAAGGGCCGGTCGTTGCCGACTTTATTAAACTAATCAAAATATCGATGGCAGGTTACAAGCGCGAGGGTATCGACCCGTCTCCCTACTACTGGTACACGGACCAGCGCAAGTTCGGATCGGTCCCGCACGGCGGGTACGGGCTGGGTCTCGAGCGGTTCCTGTGCTGGCTGCTGGACAGGTACCACATACGTGAAGTGTGTCTCTATCCTCGGTTCCTTGACCGTTGTACTCCTTAGACTAACAAATTCAAACCTAGCCAAGTCGGAGCATATATATCTAACACAATATTGGCCATTAGATGAATAAAAATTTAACGCTTTGTTCAACGCAGAGGAAATATCATACTGCATAGATCGAATGAGGTCATATTGAATCTGCATAATTCTGAAACACAGTGCAAGAAAGACATATAATTGGAAATCGCGGCACGGCAATTTAGTCTTTATGCAATTTAGAATAATATACAAATTGCTGCACGTGTACCGCATAATAATTAACTGAGTTGTATGGTATGGTACCTATACAGGTTTATATACTTTATTATGGCACAATATACCCATATTTTGTTTTCTCCGGTTATGTAAATCTTTTGATTATTTCCACAATTAGCTGTGCCTAATCTGACAACACAAAATTGTAGTAGGTCTACTGAGGCTTGACTCTCCAAGTGCAGTTTCGATAAGCCACGCGTCCACTTTGATAACATATTGCACTCCTTGTACTTATTGTTATTTTATTAAAGTCGTTGCATAAAGCTAAAGCTCTCGTAAGGCAAGTAAAGAATGTACCGTGCATGACGAAGATTTGCTGGAAATATGTTAAATGTTATTATAATGCTCTCAGCAATCATACTGTCAAACAAAAACAACAGTAAGATTCCAATAACTTTATATAATATGTTGAACCATCTAGTCGGTAAGCGGCTCATATACAATTTAAATACAATATACATTCTAAAGTTAACCTCATCATAGCATTTTATATCAATGCATTTTTAGTTCATGTTAAGACTTAACTAGTGGATGTCATGTTGTAGCTAATTAATAAGCTTTTGTAAAATTAAGGATTACTGAACTGAATTCAGTGCATGAAAAAATTAAGTTTACAGGTTAGCTTAAAAGTAGAATAGGCTTCAGCTCTGTTAAATAAGTTATTATAAATATCGGGGTCTATTTATTTATTGGGCTATAATTGTGATAGCGCATTTTAGGGGTCTGATGCCATACATCACGTGACCTGCGGCCAACGCGCGCTGCACCGTGCCGATAAATGTGCAATAACCTTTAAACTTAAGATAAAGCGTTTTATTTTTGAATTTGTGTTTCATTAACGAATTTTCTTTGTGTTATTATAAAATAATTGTGTACAATATTGTATTCATTTTGGCTGAGCCACTGTAAGCATTTGCAAAAAATATGATATGCACAATAATGCTTGCCTTCCATACATTTTGTTTTGTGTTTGTTAAAATATAGCCTTATCGTATCTTTATTTAAAATACAGTTGTCTAAACTTATTTGTTTTTTATTTTATTCCCAATAAAACAGAGATATCAGTATGTAGGCATCCCTGTTTAGCCTGAGAAATAAAATACATATACGATTGCAATATTATATATCCCAAGCTCTTCACCAACGCGCTGGAAGACGTCTTCAAAACGCTGGACTGGGAACTGGGAATAAAAGTTAATGGGTACACCTCACATCGATTGCCGACGACATTGTCCTAGCAGCGGAGACGCTTTTACTGTTGAGCGGGATGCTGCTCAGGCAGAATAGAGCCTTGCGACGTCTTGGTCTTCAAATACTGAGGGTACAAAGTTAAAATTTCGCACAAAGGTTCTTTGGATAAGGATGAACGAGTGTAGTTCGTCATTTTCAAAGAAGTGAAACATTGTATATACTTGCTTCTGTTTAAAAATAAATGTACACCAATATCGGGATTTTAGAAATTTCATATCTAAGGGGTAGAAATAAGGAATGAACGGTTTTATACGGAATACGTCATTTTTAAAGTAAGAAGCACGAAGCCTCTAGTTAAAAACAAAGGTGCACATATATCGGGGGTTTTAACAATTTAACCCCAATCAGGTCACGCACAATGTAGTCGTATTTGTAGCGTATTTTTTTATACCTTAATTTTTGGTCCATAATTGCCATTCCCAATAATGCGGACTAAGAGGCGAAATAAGTTACTATGGTTTCAGCATTCATGACTTCTGACAATGGTAACAATTTTGGTAAAAATCTGGAAATAAATTGCATTAAAAGGGTCGCGGGAAGGATGTGGAAGAGGAAGGGGATTCACCCCGCCCGGCGGTGTTTTTATATTGAAATTTTAAAATTTGGTAGGTATAAAATTATATGATACCTAATATGTTTTTTTCTTGTTCGTATGTACCTACTTAAATATTAGATTCTGACACACGCCGGCCGCTGCTGCGGCCCGCTCGCTTCGCTCGCTCGATTCGTGCGTAGAGGGTCGCAGTTCTACACTTGACTCTAATAAAAATTAGCACTTAAGGGCCCCTTTTCCCGAAAGTTTAGGCATTTTACGCAAGGAGACGGCTTGCGCCCGCGTTGCACAGGAGCCGTTGCGATATGAACTCCGGTGACCTATGGCGGCGGGCGAGCACGCCACAGTATAAATAATCAGTAGTTCAAATATTATTGGCGTGCTGGTAATAAGAGCTAGTTTGCAACAAAAACGTATAGCTTGATGTATGTCCACTGCACTATTGACTGTAAACACTAATACACTTATATTGTTATGAATGTATTGACAAAGCAGGCGATGATCTAATATATAAAATTCTCGTGTCACAGTGTTTGTAACAAACAAAACTCCTCGGGAACGGCTTGACCGATTCTTATGAAATTTTGTATGTATACTCAGTAGGCCTCGGGAATAGGAGGTCAACTATTTTTTTTTGGTAGTAGGTAGGTAGGTAGTAGGTAGGTAGGTAGGTTTATACCTAAATCGATTTATGGCGTATTAGCATCTATGGGAGTGTGAGGTGGCTATTTTTATTTTACCTAATATGCAAATTTAATAAGCATTTTTTTTGTTCTACCACCTTATGATAAGCAAGCATACGGCCCCCTTGATGATAAGCAGTTACCGTAGCCCATGGACGCTTGCAATACCAAAGGTATCACTTGCGTGTTCCCGACCCATTTTTTTAACACCAGGGCTTTATGATGGAGTATCCCTGGGATAGGAAACGTTTCTTCCAAAACGCATCCCTAAATGAGCCCTGGAGTACTTATACTACTCACACACAAGACCACAACTACACCGATGTGTGTAGTAATTTAAGTAAAGATTCGGGCTCTTCTCGCTGATAAATCGCCGGAATTAGTACGTCTAACACTTTCATAACAATTTTGTTTATATTTATAAATTTTATTTATGTAAGTAGGTACTTATATTTATTTTATATATTATATATACCACAGCATATATAATAAAATAAATAAAATAAAAAAATAAAAAAGCCTTTATTTTCCTTATCCAATATGTAACTTACAAATTAAATGTTGTTAGTAGTTATTTTATTGTTAGTACTTTGCTTAAATATCTAGATGTTAGTACCTGTTAATTCTTCTTGGATATGGACCCCTCCTCGGGTGAAGGCCTCCCCCAGTTTCTTCCATTTTTCCCTGCTTTTGCCAATATATTGCCAGTCATTTCCTACTATTTCAATCATGTCGTCAGCCCACCTTCTTTTCGGTCTACCTACTCTTCTTTTCCCAGATGGACCTTTCCATCCTGTAGTTTTAATTGTCCATCTGCTGTCTGTGTATCGTGATACATGGCCAGCCCATTGCCATTTCAATTTTAGGGCTTGTGTGAGGGCATCCGTTATCTTTGTTTTCTGTCTGATGACTTCACTACTGACCTTGTGTATTTTTCTTATATTTAATATACTTCTCTCCATGGCTCTTTGTGTTGTTGTGATCTTTTGCTTAGCTTTCTTAGTGAATACCCAGGTTTGACAACCATACAACAGGCACGGTAATATGCAGGTGTCTAATATCATTTTCTTTAGGTTTATCGAGTAGTCTCCTTTTAGGATTTCTTTGAGTGACCAAAATTTCTTCCATGTTATATTTGTTCTCCTTTCAACTTCGTCTTCGTTGTGTGTTTTGATAAACGATACCTGTTTGCCTAAGTAGATGTAGTTATTAACATATTCTATTATATTTTCTTTTACATTGATGGCCTTTTTAATGCTGTTTGTCATTATTTTGGTTTTTACAGCATTCATTTCTAATCCAATTTTAGAGCTTGCTTGATCAAGGGTGCAGAGCATGTCTTGTAGGTCTCTTGCTGTTTCAGACAAAATAACTATGTCATCAGCAAACCTGAGATGGCTTAAATAGCAGCTGCCTATTTTTATGCCTCTAGTTTCCCAGTCTATAGATTTGAAAATATTTTCTAACACAGCAATAAACAGTTTAGGTGACAGAGGGTCGCCTTGTCTGACTCCTCTTTCAATATTTATTGCTTCGCCTCTGGATTCTAGTTTAACATTACTTATGCTGTTGTTGTAAATGTATTTTATGATGTTTATGTATTTTGAGTTTATATTTAGGGTTTTTAGTGATTTCCAAATAGAGCTGTGGCTTATGCTGTCGAATGCTTTGCTGTAATCAATAAAGCCTAGATAAAGCGGTTTGTTAAACTGTTCATACTTTTCGATGACTTGTTCCAGTGCCTGTATGTGGTCTAGTGTATTGAAGCCAGAACGAAAGCCTGCTTGTTCAATAGGTTGTGCGTTATCAATATCCTGTGCTATGCGTTTGAGAATTATAGATGAGAAAACCTTGTATATATTTGCCAGTAAACTTATTGGTCTGTAGTTGTTGATATCAAGTGGGTTTCCTTTTTTGTGTAGCAGTATGATATCTGATGTACACCATTGAATTGGCACGGTTTCAGCTTCTAGAATCAGATTAAATAATTCTGTTAGGGGGCCAAGAAGGACTGGTGCACCTAGTTTTAAGGCTTCATTGGTTATTCCATCGGGACCTGGGCTTTTGTCTGATTTTAATTGTTTTAGCTATACGTATATTTCTCTTTCATCTATTGGTCTAATTGCTGGTATATTATTAGAGTGATATATTTCTTCGACATTTTCGGTATTTTCTTCTTTTCTTTTGTATAGTTCTTGATAGAAAGCGGTTGCCTGATGTATGATTTCTTGTCTTGTTTTAGTTTCATGTTGGCCTTCTAATTTTTGAATCCATGTTTTTCGTAAGTTTAATTCTTTAAATGCTTTTTTTGTACTTCTGAATTTGTTTAGGTTTTCTGTTATTATCTCTTGCCTGTGTTTACTATAATCTCTTTTGATCGCCTTGCTAGTTTCTTTATATATTCTACTTAGTTCTTTCTTTGTACTTTTATCTTTATTCTTTTCCATTGTTAGTTTACTTCGTTTATTAATTAACGCTAATGTCTCTTCGCTAAATATTTTGTGTCGTTTTTCTGTTCTGGGGATATTTTTGCTGGTTAGACTATTTATTATAGCTTCTTCCAGCACCTTGTAATAAGATTGTATGCTTCTAATATTTTCTAGTTTGCTACCGATGTGCAGCTTGAGGGTGTCTGTGTAATGCTTTATTTCTGCTTCAGTTCGCGGAATTTTTGGTAATGGTTTGAAGTGTTTTCTGCTTCTTTTTGGTTGGGTTAGGAGAAGTGTTACTCTTAGTAGTCTGTGGTCTGTTCGGAACTTTACGTTATTAAGGACTTCATAATTTTGGATTAGTTTTGGTACATTTGTCATGATGTAGTCGATTTCATTTTTAACCCTTTCATCTGGTGACTTCCACGTCCATCTTCTACTGGATCTTTTTTTAAAGTAGGAATTGATTATTGCTTATCTATATTCAAATGCATGCTCTAATAGTCGTTCTCCTCTGTCATTTCTTTGACCTAAGCCATAGTTTCCCATGATAAGTTTCTCTTCATTTCTGGGTTGGCCAATTTTTGCATTGAAGTCCCCTAATACTATGACTTTTTCGTCGGCCAATGTATGAGCTCTTTTCAGATCGTTGTAGAATTTTTGGACTTCAGCGTCATTCGATCTTTCAGTGGGTGCATATGCCTGAATTATAGATAGGTTTAGATTTCCAAATTTCACTTGTAGCAATGCTACTCTCTCTGAAACGCCAGTAAAATTTATGATGCTATTTTTCCATATCTTTTTTATTAAGAAACCGACTCCGTACAAGCCCTTTGTCTCTCCTATGTAGCAGAAAATGTAATCTGGGCGTTCTTCTATGTGGCATCCCATTATTCTTGTTTCCGAAAGACCTAGTATATCACAATTTATGCTTTTCAGCGCATTAGTAAGTTCTAGGTATCGATATGTTGATGCCAGGGATCTGACATTATAAGTTCCAATTTTTATACAGCTATTTTGTTCTTTATTAAGTATGGTGATTTTATGTTTCTGTGGTTTTTCTGGAGGGTTGTGGTCATACTCTTCCACGGTGACCAGCCGGCTTGGAAGATGTGTTTTATGTGATTCTGTAGTTTCTTCTGTTAGTTTGTGATTCTGTAGGAGGGGCTGCCGTGTTCGTTGCTATGCGTTTGTTGTATTGTCTTGCGTGTTTGTCTTGTTGTTAGTGTTTTTGTTTATTAGAAAATTTAGCATTCCCGGTTTTACTACGCCTTCGGAGAAGCTTGAAGACCTATGTACTGTATGGGTTTTATTCTTTTTGGTTGCCTGAGATCTTTGTTCAACATAATTGCTTGACTTATTTTCTGGAGATTTTGAGAGATTTCTTTTTTTGTTTATATTTTTATTTGTATATGTATTATTTAATAGTATGAGCTTGTCGTATTTGATTATAGCTGTATTTCCTTTCTCTCTCTCGGCTTTTACTTGTTCCTGTAGCTCTTTTCTTATTTGTAGAACTGATGGGGGGTAGTCTTCTTTTATATAGTACGGTGTTTCCTTTAAAGCTCCTTTGCATTTGAGTATGTCGATCTTCTTGCCAAGTGTTGTGAACGTAATAACAACAGGTCGCGGCTTGTCAGTCTTCTTTCCTATTCTTCTGATAGCTTGTAAATCTCTGCGATCGATTTGTGTTGGTAAGAATTTATGTACAAAATCTATTAGGGTATTTTCTATACTTGAATAGGATTTTTCGTTTTCCTCCAGTCCAAAAAATACTAGATTTCGTTGTCTGGATTGTTTTTCTAAATAGAATATTCTTTGCTCTTGGTTTTCCACCCTCGTCTTGAGGTTTTCGTATTTTCCTTCTATATCTTTGAATTTTTGGTCTAGAATTTTATTTATATTTAAGGTTACTTTCTCAGCCACGTCTTCCCCACTTTTATTTATAAGTTTTTTCTGTTCATCTAGCTCTTTCTGAATTGAACGGAGTGCCGCCATAACTTCTTCCATTGTGTTAGAAAAATATAAAATGTATTGCTAAACTATGTTTACAATACAGGTAGTGTCCTCTATTGTTGTTAGTCGGAACTTTGTACGTAAATTGGTATGAAAATAGTTATCTACGTTCTATTGACTACAGTTCAACAAGTACAGCTACTCCACGGTAGATGGCGTTAGTATATGATGACTTCAAAGATTTAGTTGTTCGGTATTTTAGGTTATGTTTCGAAATATTTTCACTAAAATGACGATAACAGAGCTTTAGAAGACAATGTTTATCTATTTCGCTGCCACTAATAGTCTCACAGTGTATAAAGTCGTACAAAACTCACTGGTTTCACTATAGGTTATAGGTATAGTTTCAAAGTCACTAGGTAAGTAAATGTTATTGTCACTCTTTTTTTTTTCACTCACGAACTCGTATTATTTACTAGTTTATATCCAAATCGGTAAGTAGCCAAATACACAACTAAAAACCAAACTTCAAACTAAACTAGATGCGGGAATTTATAACAATTTTTATATTTTTTTTATAAACGGACACAGTTCGCCTTCCTCTCACGATTTGACTCGTTGAATATGGAAGCCGCTAATTATAATAACCGTTACTCACAGCATATATACTCATTATATATTTTTTTAGATATTGTTGAATCTATATCCTTACTATCTTAAATTTGTTTCTTTGTCTTATCCAATTTTTTTTTGTTTTTGAGTGCACCTACTACCTATGTTCATCTCTGTATCACCCAAGGTCGACTGGTAGAGAATACCTATGGCATTAAGTCCGCTTGTGTGCGATTGTGTATAAAGTTTTAAATAAATAAATAATTTGGCTGTGGTCTATTAATATTATGATCATTTTTGTTTTTTAATAATAATAATAATAATAATCGAACAATCAACTACAGCCGATCGATCATCTTCACCTTTATCTACCATTTCTTCAGAGCATACGCTCTTTTCTAATGTACCATCTCCTTCTTCAACGCATAGCCTTTTCCGTTCACGAAACTCATCACCATCATCTTCAATCAGATCCTATTCGACAAGGTCAGCAGTTACATTAGCCATCAATCATTCACCCACTGCTGGCCAATCACGGTCACATTCATCATTATCGTCAATGACAGTAGATGTTGTCCATGAGGCTAATGCCGACATTCTTAGACCCACTACTGCCAGATCACGCGCGAGACGTAAATGGACAATTGAAATGAATATGTTCATATGGCGCACGTACCTCATCACCAGCCAATTAGAAACACAAACTCGAGGGTACTTAGTCCCACTTCACAGAGCATTCGCTGACAAATTTCCAGAGATGAATGCATCAAAACAAAGTGTAGGAGATCAACGTAGAGCCATTGTTAACAACAAATTATTGCCCACAAATACACTGGAAGAAATAAGAAACGAAGTCACACAACAGCTACAAAACACTGGACAGCCTACGCCTACTTTCACACAAACAACCGGTAGAATGAGATGGTCAAATGAAATTAACGAAGCAATAGTCCGTATATATTTTGAAATAACAGAACTTGAAACAAATTTAACTTCATATCGAAAAAAGCTACACGATAAATTTATACAGATATATCCACATTTATCTCACCTTTCCGAACAAAGAATATCCGACCAACGTAGAGTAATAATTAACCAAAATATGATACCTAAAACCAGAACAGACCAAATCATTAAAGAAGCAGAAACAAACATACAATTAACACAAAACACACTCACACTATCACACATTAACCCCTCACAAAATAATGCAACACAATCTACTAGCGATTTAACTCAAAACCCCTCGGAACAAGCAGAGATACCGAATACACAAACCAATCAGTTAGCGGAACAACACAATACAATGACCCTTGCAATAAGACAATTAGAAATTGATAATCAGTTTTATTCAGCACTAGACAAATTTAAAAACTCAGATCCTACAGCAAGGCCTTATCTTCCTAGGCAAAAGCCATCACGAAAGTTAGCTGCAATAGTTGAACACATTAACAAACATATTCTACCCAATATTTTAACCGCAGATCAAGATTATACATCATTCCAAGCAACTATATACACTGCTGCCTATACAGCAGTGGTTTCCAATGGTACCAAAGTTAATCCTGAGAGAACCACTACGACGGACTCCAAACCATTTTGGCAGCGCCGCCTCGAAAGAAAGATCGAGAAGTTTAGATGTGATATAGCTAGATTAACACAGTATATACAGGGCAATAGAAGTAACAGAATTATTACGGCAGTAGAACAAATCAAAAATAACTATCAGACACACGCACAGTACGAAAATATAAACACAGAATTGGAACACTTTTTAGACACACTAAAACATAAATTAAATGCAGCATCCAGTAGGTTAAAAAGATATTTAACATGCACAAATAGGAAAAAGCAAAATAGGCAGTTTGCGAACACTGAAAAAAGTTTCTACAGAAATTTAATTTCACCCAGTAATCAAAACAGTTCTCAATCACAAAAATCACCATCACCAGAAAGTCTGCACCAATTTTGGGCAGGTATATGGGAAAATCCCGTAGAACACAATAAACACGCCGACTGGGCACACACCATTTCTGAAGCTACCAACCACATAGACAACATGGAATTTGACCACATTGAAATAGACACGTTTATACGTGTTATAAATCGCACTCACAACTGGAAATCGCCCGGGACTGACAACATACACAACTACTGGTACAAAAAATTTACACACATTCACCCATACTTACTCAATCACCTGAACTCTTTCATACAATCTCCTAATAATATGCCCGAATATATTACACATGGCATAACTTACATGTTGCCGAAAGACAACGACACAGAGAACCCTTCAAAATATAGACCCATAACGTGCCTTCAAACAGTATACAAAATCCTAACAGGTTGTATAAGTGAATCGATCTACAATCACCTGTCCAAATTTGAAATTCTTGCTGAACAACAAAAAGGATGCAAGAAAAATAGCCAAGGTTGTAAAGAACAACTCACAATAGATGCAATAACAACCAATGAAGCGTTCCACAAAAAGTTAGATATTCATAGCATGTTCATAGATTATCGCAAGGCCTTCGATTCAGTTCCACACACCTGGCTAGTCCATACACTAAAACTGTACAAAATCAACCCAACTATCATACAATTTTTAGAATCCTCAATGCAAAATTGGAAAACTGTACTAAAATTAAATCATCATCCCATCCCTATAACTACTGAACCGATTCGTATTCTACGCGGGATATACCAAGGAGATGCTCTTAGTCCACTCTGGTTTTGTTTGGCACTCAACCCACTCTCTACTCTACTTAACAATAGTAACGCTGGATTTAATTTAACTTCCGCTGATAGTCAATTTTGTTTAACTCATCTACTGTATATGGATGATATTAAACTATATGCAAGCAACAAAGTTGATCTTTTTCATTTAGCTGACATCACGCAACAGTTTTCAAACGACATATGTATGCAGTTTGGCGTTGATAAATGTAACATTTTATCAATAACTCAGGGCACAATAGAAAAGAATAGATATTTTTTGGAATCTGGCGAAAATATAGAACCGATGGATGACTACGCTACGTACAAATATTTAGGATTTAAGCAGTCTAGGAAAATATATCAAAAAGAAACTAAAGAAGAATTAACTAAAAAATTTAAATACAGATTAAATCTAATATTAAAATCTCATCTTAACTCCAGAAACATAATAAAAGCCATTAACACATTCGCCATCCCCATACTCACATACTCATTTGGAATTATAAAATGGACACAAACGGAATTGAAAAACCTACAACGAACAATAAACACCCACATGACGAAACACCGCAAACACCATCCAAAATCGTCCATAGAAAGGCTGACACTATCCCGAAAGGAAAGCGGTAGAGGATTAATAGACATACAGAACCTACACAACAAACAAGTAATCACACTAAGACGATACTTCCACCAAAAATCTGACCACTCATCTCTTCACAAACACGTTACATACATCGACAAAAAACACACACCACTCAACTTACAAGACATACAAAAACAATCAAACGAAACACTCAATACCATACAACAAAAAATCGCAAAGTGGACAGGAAAAAGTCTTCACGGGAGACACCGAACCGATCTATGCCATAATCACGTCGACAAGGAAAAGTCGAACGAATGGCTCAAAAAAGGGGACCTGTTCCCAGAAACAGAAGGATTTATGCTTGCGATACAAGACCAAATTATCACCACCAGAAATTACAAGAAATTCATTATTAGGGATCACAATCAAACTACTGACTTATGTAGACACTGCAATTCAGCTTCAGAAACGATTCAACATATAACGGGCGCCTGCAAATCTCTCGTACAGACAGATTATAAGCACCGTCATGACCAAGTAGCAGCAATAGTTCACCAACATTTAGCACACCAATATAATTTCATTAATAAAAAAGCCCCATACTACAAATACAAACCTAACACAATACTCGAAAGCAACACCTGCAAAATTTACTGGGATCGAACCATCATAACCGACAAAACAATTCACTACAATAGACCTGATATAACTGTTCACGACAAAATCAGCAATACCATTTACTTTATTGACATAGCCATACCTAACACACACAACATCCAAGCAACCATATCAGACAAGCTTTCCAAATATCAAGACTTAGCAATAGAATTAAAAACTCAATGGAGAGCACAAACAGTACACATTGTCCCTATAGTTTTATCATCTACAGGAATAATACCAAAAACTCTAATCAAAAGCCTTGACATTTTACACATGCCTACACACTCATTACACTTATTACAAAAAGCCACTATACTTAACACTTGCCGTATTACCCGTAAGTTTATGTCATCATCTACAACATCAGCATACGTAATTTAACCCTTTACGCTTGGCTTCGGCCCGCGTCACTGGGTAAAACCCCCTCCAAAAAGGGGAGAAAAATAAACAAAACAAAAATAATAATAATAATAATTTATTTTCAGATAAAATCCATAGTGTTAGTAACAATTATTCTTAAACTTTTTTTGTACTTACCTAGCCTACAAAAAAGTAGCCCACAAAAAAGTAGTACCTACTACTTTTTTGTAGGCTAGGTACCATGTTATGGCATTAGTTTTCACCCACGGCTTCACCCGCACCACAGATTACTAAATAGTTACTACGTAACAGATACATCACTCCCATACAAAAGCGAAAATACCTACGCCATAATAGCCTACAAAATCTTAATAATAGTACCTGCTGTTCGCAGCGAAAAGAAATGTACCATAAGTACGCGCACAAAGAGTCGAGATTGTGTTGCCCGCCGTGCGACTCACGTGCAAGCTCATCATCGCACGAATGCGGTAGGGTTGTCTTTCTAACCTTCTCGTAATTTTTTAAGGAAGAGTACCTACACACAAGAAGCATTTTAAAATTACTAGGTACTACCGTACTACTAACTTAAGCCAGCTAAAATGCGTCCCTACTTTCAAATAACGTAACGTACCTTTCTTCATCTTTCGGCAATGAAAAAAAGAATTTTCTTATTTTTCTTTTGACTATGACATCCAACGACTTCACAATAATCAACCATCGTGTCGTTAGTCAAAACTTAATATACGTAGTGTACGTAAATATCGGAATAATGCGTTTTGAGCGGGAAACGTGTTGTGCGCGCTTTGTGTCGCGTGCGGCAGCCCACTGGCGATCGGCTCGGTTACGAGCTACATAGCGATAGGCACATAGCGCGTGACCTTGAGCGAGTGACGGAGGCTTGCCCGCACTTACAACCCCAGGCAGAAACAAGCAAGAAAAAGCTCCATAGGTACTTAGGTACATCAATTCATCCAAACATTCGCATTTATAATAATAATATGTATTAGAATAGATATGGTATGCCAATGTGTTCCTTTACTTCTCTAATAATAACATATTCTACAAATGAACAATAATATTATAACACCAAAAATCTTACCGTAATATAACAATAAAGTTTACGCACCCTGCACTGTGCCGAATATACTTCACGAACAATGTATGTGTGCGAGGATCACGCACACACGCGCACTCCACGGCCGGTCGACCGATAATTACCTAATCTGTAGCTGCGCTATTTTGTGAATACGCTCTTAATACTCTTTCAAATTTCCACGCGAACGAAGTCGAGGACAACAACTAGTCAATAAATAAATATCGTTGGCTTGTATCGTGGACACCAGATAGTTGATATAATGCATATATACTTTTTTTGTAAATACTTATTATGTATAGGTACTTATTATGTATAAACATTAATCACTCGAAAACAAATGTCCATGCACATTTGCCCTTACCGGGATTCGAACCCGGGACCCTAAGTCCGTAAGGCAGCCTCACTACCGCTGCGCCATTCTGATCCTCAGTTAGTATGTATAAATATGTAAAGGTGAATGTTTTCATTAAAGATATTAAAGATTCAAAATTCTAGTCATACTGACTTCGCTATTCTGTGTAGAGAAAAACATTACAGTATTATATTGTGGCGACGAAAATGTGGTCGCGAGCAAAAATTGCGTAGGTCCTCCCTCGATGACGTCCGGCAGGACACTGGCGCGGTGCGCGCGTCGAGCGCGAGCAGTTTTTCACGTATTTATTTTATATAAAAAAAAATAAGTGCAATTTTATAAATCTATCCAATAATATCCTTGTCAAACCCGATTAGTAAATAAAATGTTAAATTTTCATACAAGTTGCGTTCCTCCAAGTCTCATACAACTTGAAATACTTTCAAAATCGACTTAACTTCAGACTTCTTTTTTATCGAGCAAAAAGTAAAATTTTGCGTTTTTAACCAAAAAAGTCACTAGATCAAACATGTATCTGTACTATATATTTTTTTGCGAATTTTAATATATTGATTTCTCTGAAAACAACTCGATCTAGAAACGTTAATTTCGGAAAAGGGGCCCTTAAAAGCTTAATATTTCACAAACGAATCTCTCAATCAAAAAACTGTCTTATCAAACCTACAACCTACTGGTGTTGGGTATCGTTGAATATATCTTTTGAAAATATCAAAAGATCTATTCAACGATACCTACCGAAAACCATCGGGTAGTTGAGAAAAAAAATTAAAATTACTTTACATGTAGAGGAGGTACTCACTTTGTCGGCATGACTAATATGTATATTCTTGCCAAATTACAGCTTTCTGGGACTCTGAGCTAAGCTGCGGACAGACGGACGGACGGACAAAGCGAAACTATAAGGGTTCTTTGTTTACTTCGGAACCCTAAAAATGGTTGAACCTGTGTGAAGCCGGAGAGGGCCGCTAGTATAATATTATAAGTAACGCTTATGTTAAAATTAATAATATTATTTTAGGGGTAAACCCCGGCCGCAGAGGGTTGCCAGAAGAGCCTTTTTAATTCTTTAATGTACACACAATAAAATACAGAATAGATAACAAACATAAAACATTATCATTTATTATGCACAAAAGCCCACTAAACTCAAAGTTGAGTTTTCTTACAGCAAACCTTTGAGTAGTGGAAAATTCAGAGGAAACTAAGGGTCAACGAAATGTACATTTAGTAAAGAAAACATGGTACCTACATGGTAATACAGAATATATATATACAATCATATTTATAATCACTTACATAGTCTTTTATATAATTATTATGTAAGCATAATTATGTTCCTTGACGTTCCTCCTGAATACGTCCATGACCTGATGTTAAGCAGTTACTGTAGCCTATGGACGCTTGCAATACCAGAGGTACCAATCACTTGCGTGTTGCCAACCCAATAGCCAACACTTCAATTTGGCTCGAAATTCCATCGTACTTTCGGATACAAAAAATAAATATATTCAAGATTCTAAAGACGCTCGAGTTTATTTTAAAGTTCCTCCTTTGCATCAAGGAAAGAGACATAGTCAAAAAAAGACCAAGAAGTGGAAATAGAAGAGACTGCGACTGAGAGAAGAGTAAGTTTAGTTTGGTAACGTAGACATTTCTGAAGACCTTTAGGAGACTGAAATGAGCAGTACATTCTTCTGCTTACTTCTGCAATGTGTGGCTCCCAGGATAGATTGCAATCAATTTATTAGGCCTAGGTTTTTAGCAGTATTGCTAAAAGCGAATGGTGTCGAATTATATAAGATAGACGGAAAAGGCTGATGATTCAGTGGACCTAGCATCCGCCTACCACCAATAATGAGAGCTTGTGAGCCTTTTATTATTCTGCAGGTACATAGGAGTTATATTGCTGTTGGTCTAGTGGTTAGTGACTCTGACTGCTACGCCGGAGGTCGTGGGTTCGATTCCCACCCAGGACAAATCTTTGTGTGATGAGCACGATTGTTTGTTCTGTGTCTGGGTGTAATTTATCTATAATATGTATGTATTTAGAAATATATAAGTATGTTTATCAGTTGTCTGGTTTCCATAGTACAGTAGTAGGCTTTGCCTAGTTTGGGATCAGATAGCGATGTGTGAGTTGTTCTGAAAATATTATTATTATTATTGCTGCAATGTTGTGGTGTATTGTGGCGGCGCGCAGCAGCACTAGCCGAGAGCGCAGGGAGAATACCGCGGGGCTGTACTGTGGCTCGCCGTTGATGTTAATGCCGAAGATTGATAACGTCTTTTAACGCAGCGGTCAATAGTTGTGAAGATATAACATCTCCCTGTTCTCAACACCTTGCTGCAATATCATAGGTTTAAAGCACTGGTCATGGAAACGGACCGACATGGTGGCGTTTTCATACAACCACTTCAGAACTTCGACGCACCTAGTGTCAATTTGGCGCCGCAGGAGAAACGGTAGAACCTACCAAATCCCAAAGGCTTACTCACAGTTTACAAACGTTAAACATACCTTTATCATAAATATTTCTGTACTAAAAACAGAGGGTAAGTATTAATTAAAAGAATTTTTGAATCCATCCAAAGACGCGCTGTGAGGATTGTTGACGATCCCAAGCTCACAGGCGGTATTGATCCACTAAGTCTCAGGAGAGACTTTGCCTCCTTGTGTGTGTTCTACCGCCTGTACAATGGGCTGTGTTCTGAGGAACTGTTCGAGATGATGCCCACGGCCACATTTTATCAACGCACCTCTCGCCACCGACAGGGAGTTCATCCTCACATCCTTGCACCTCAAACATGCCGTACCGTAAGATTCCTGAGGAATTTCTTACCACGTACGATAAGGTTGTGGAATGCCGAGGTTTTCCCAAGATACTATAGCATGGGGTTCTTCAAGAAAGGAGTTATAAGGTTTTTAAAGCGTCGGCAACGCGTGAGTGACACCCCTGGTGTTGCAAACGTCCATAGGCTACGGTAACTGCTTACCATCAGGCGGGCCGTATGCTTGTT
The DNA here is from genome assembly GCA_947095525.1 of Trisateles emortualis. NCBI lineage: Eukaryota > Metazoa > Arthropoda > Insecta > Lepidoptera > Erebidae > Trisateles > Trisateles emortualis. The sequence continues at coordinate 12,173,359 of OX352750.1, forward strand.
TGCCACCTTGGTAGTATAATAATAAATAATTAAACTAACAAGACGCGCGATAAATAACTTTAATGAAAACAAAGAATATGTAGGTAATAGTGCTCTTTAGTTACCTGACTCCATTCTAAGCTGGACCCGCGTGATACCAATAAATATTTTTATTTTTAAACAAATAAATAGTATGTACGTACATATTTTTAATTTGGATAATGTAATACAACGTTAAGAACAACCATATGACATTAAAAAAAATATTTTATTTATTAGGAACAAACAACAGTTACATGTTAAAAAGTTAGATAGGTACACGTAATTAAATAAGTTGTTAAACATATAACCCACACTAATGTCCCGGGATTATGCTTAAATAGTATACATGAAAGAAAACCGTTACCTTATTATCTACTAATAAACGCATATTAGGTAGGTTGTACAAGATTGGAATGAAAATATAGTTACTTACGTTATCGAGAGTAGTTGCTCAATAACTATTTGTCTAAACTTAGTACTAGTAACAGAAAAAAAAATCGATACCAATAAAGTGCGTGTTATAAGTTTCGACGCGACGAAGTGGAACAGGTGCTCCGGCGTTAGATCTACACGTATCAACGTGTAGTAGTCGAGATACACACACTCTTCTCTTGAACACGGTTCTAGGTAGGTACTACATAGCACAATTTGTTGGTGATTTCTATGCAGTCGAATCTATTATTACATAAGCCAAATAGCATGACGCTACTAATAAGTAGGCGCCTGGACTGTAAACTAAGAATGTTATTCTGTTTAAATAGATCAGTATACGCAATTTTAGTGGGATAATATTTGTAGTTCACAGTACGAAGGATTTTTTTCTGTACCATTAAATTTCAAGCCTGCAACAATATTTTAAATAGAGAGGATTCCAGATTGGAGTCGCATATTCTAGCTGAGATCTAATCAGAGTTTTATACAACATCAAATAGGTAGAGGGACGGACAAAGTCAGCCGAGGATCTCATAACGGAACCAGACATCCGAAAAGCTCTATTGACGATAGTTTCAATGTGCCACTTTCAAAGTGTACCTAAAGCAGAATCTAGCATCACTCCTAAGTCACGAATAACATTGAGATTGTTAAGATCTACGTTATTTATAGTGTACCTAAAAAACCTTAAATTTAATTTGGTTTTTATTTTTCGTAAATGATGTAGTGTGACATTTTGAGAGTCTAAGATAAAGTTTATTATTATTACAGTATGTGTGAAGTCTGTTAATGTCATCTTGTAGGAGTAGGCAATCCTGTATGTTTTTACATGATTTGTAAATTTTTATGTCATCAGCGTAAATAAGAAAATTTGAGATTTTTTAACATCACAAATAAATTAAAGAGGAGAGGACCCAATACCGATTTTTGAGGAACTCCAGGCACCACAACTATGTATACTTTATTCGTAAAAGAAATAACAATTTTGAATCCTTTACAAATTAAGCAAAAAATTAACTCGACCAGTTAATTTTTTGCTTAATTTGCGTAATCATTTCAATAAGTAAGTTTTTAGTATTAAAAGTGTTGAGTGTATCAGTGTTAAGATATCGGTTAACAAAAGACGGACATTGTGTGTCGTACAGTACACGTGACAGCGGAGATCGAAGCTGATGCACTACGATTGGTTGCTGCACGTATTGCTGCAGTGTTGTGGTGTATTGTGGCGCGTGCGTTGTGGCGGCGCGCAGCAGCACTAGCCGAGAGCGCAGGGAGAACACCGCGGGGCTGTAGCGTTGCGCTTGTTCGATGCGCGCCAGCGCCGCTTCTACGAGGGAGCGCGCGTACTGGGCCGAGTGCGACATGCGGCCCTGTAAGTGCCGCACGCACGTGTCCACCTTCTGTGCCCACGTAGCAGCCTGTTGCAGTGCATTGTCCAGTAACGACGAATCTTCACCCGTCAACAGTGTGAATATGTGGCGCACCACCGCCTCCTGCAAATTCTGTTCTGTCTTCAGCTCGCCTAGTTGTTCTTCGAGCTCGGCTTGTAACTCGCCTGGTGCAAGTCCCAGGCAAAATACTGTTCCCTTCAATCCTGGATAAAATATTAATAACTTTTTAAAAGTATTTTAGCAAGACATTATTAGATACATATCATATATAGTTATTACGATAGCATTATATTTTTAATAACTTTATCATTATTTACCTTGATCTTCAAGCATTGCTGCTAATTCAAGTGCCACCATCACTCCACTTTCGTAGCCCAATATGTAGAAGTTGTCTTGAACTACCGTTTTCTTCTTGAGAATCTGTTAATGAATAATAATAACACATGATCAAGACACGCGCACATAGAATACGGTACTACCAAATATACATCTAACTTCTATCGCAAAGACAGGTTGATGTGATTTACATGGACTACAGCAGGTGTTTGTTTTTTTTATACTACTTGGTTGGCAAACAAGCATACAGCCCGCCTGATGTTAAGCAGTTACCGTAGCCTATGGACGCTTGCAATGCCAGAGGTATCACTTGCGTGTTGCCAACCCATTGTTTTTTTACACTTAAGAGGGCTTAAGATGCGAGTATCCCTGTGATACGAATACGTTTCTTTCAAAACGCATCTCTAAATGAGCGCTGGAGACCTGTACTCACACGCAGGAACACAACTAGACCGCTGTGTGTAGTTATTTGGCTGTTGTCTTCTGTAAGGTGGGGGTCCTTCCCCAGTCGGGCTTGCTCACTAGTATGGTGCCCTACCTCTCTAAGTATACAAGAAGACTTGGGCCCTTGTTTTCCTTTATGGTTCTGCAGGGCTACACACTTCCGACTACAGTTCTGGTCTATCAGGTGTGGCTCAAGGCTCCATTCTGGGCCCCTATTATTAACATTGTTCATTAGGGATATCAAATAGTGCTTCCATTATTTGAATAAGTATTTTACTTTATGCCGATGACAAAAAGATTCACGAAGTCATACGAGGCATCCCAGACGCACACTATTTACAGCACGATCTACATCTATTTGCGACCTACCTATACGACATACATGTCCTACAACTCAATGTGTCTAAATGCTATCATGTAACATTATCACGCCGTTCATTCTACCTTATAATATTAAGGTGGCAAACAACCATAGGTACGGCCCGCCTGATGGTAAGCAGTTATCGTAGCTTATGGACGCTTGCAATACCAGAGGTATCATTTGCGTGTTGCCGGCCCAAAAATGTTAACACCAGGGGCTTATGATGGAATTTCCCTGGGATAGGCAAACATTTCGTTGAAAACACATCCCTAAATGCTTATAATATTAGTAAAGCAAGCAAATAACAAATTTCCAAAATAGAAATAACTTTAAACGTACCTCAAAATATCTCTGTGCTGTTTCTCGCGCTGTATCATGAGGGTGATCAAGTCCCGGCTGCAGCACAAGCGCCGGCAGCTTGAGACGCTCGCACAGTTGGCGAAACCGTTCATGATGTCCCTCCATGCCTGGTACTATGCATAGGTACCGCTCACTGATGTCAAAGTCCTCTGCCTAAATATGTAAGAACAATAAATACTTACGTTATAGTCAGGCGGCACAGTATTATCAATAGTAGGTACCAGGTAGGATTCAATTAGACTAAAGCTTTTTACAAAAAGCTTCGCCCATAGTTAGTCGAATGAATAAAGTTGATAATTATAAGATAGTAAGTACTTAGGTATCACTCACCGATAAGACGTCACTACAGAGTGTTGGTAGTAGAACTAAGTCTGCTGTTCCATCGAGTTCATCAAAGTCAGCGTTTGTGAAAAATGTCGCTAAGCCTTTAACATTTACTTGTGAAGTCTCCATCACATGTTTTTGTAACTCATTTATTCTATAAATAGATAAGTTTAAGTAAGTCTTGTTAGTATAAAAAGTTAAAATATATAATATCTACGTAGCTAAACTAGTGATATTATTGTTGTTGAACATATTATGTACCTATACTAAACTTTTCTACTTTCTTTTATAGAAATAGTTGTCTCTACCCTTTTAGAATAGGTATTAACAGATGTGGTTAGTAGTGTGGTAGTGTTGTGTGGATATCTATTGGCTTTTCGTGGGTTTTAGATAGAGGAGATCACAAATAGAGAGAAAACAAATCTCATAAGTCGGAAATCATTCCGACTTGTGAGATTTGTTTTTTAGATTGGTCCCACATTTTAGGCCTTAAAAGTATGCAAAATTATGAACATAAAGTACAGGATATGTAAAGGCTTTGAGGTGGTTGCACGCAGACTGTGGGACCATAAATAGGTACACCTCTGACGTTCGGAAAAAAAATTAATATAAAATATGTAATATAATTATCCAGCTAATGACCTCTCGCAAGCTGAGACTCCGACATACGAGTATAACCCTGGACAAAGGTAGGGTATATATCGGACCTAAAGGTAGGACCTAGGTACTTTCAGCGCAAACAGAATTCATTTGTTGTACCTACTTTGTATCTTTAACTTGTAAAGTCTTCAAATACAGGCCTTGTATCCTAGAGAGTATGTGCAAAGTCATTTTAAAAAATATATAATAGTTAAGTATTTATAACTTACTTGTCTATAGTCAAAAGTGGAATCACTCTTTCATCCAATGATATATTGTATGAAACATTCAAGAATGTACTAATTAATTGTGTCTGTTCCTCCGCTACACCTAATTTATTCAATGTCATATTAGTCCCCGTGTTTGGTGGAATATTTATACCTAAAACATAAGTTGTTGTTGACAAAATAGTAGTCAGCGTCGTTTTCATTGTTAATATAGTATATACTGTTGAATGTATGTATTTACCAGCCAGGGCAGCGACTTGTTCCAGCAGTGAAGGAGTTCGTACATGATCTCTCCTCACAACTAACTCTACTTGTCTGCTACACAATGCACGTTCTATCATTTCCGCGACGTTACCCTCAATCACTTCCTCCTATGATCAATAATACAATATTGTTTAAAATGGGTCATTAAGCGATATCATACAATATAATAAGAAAGGTAGGGCACCATACTAGTGAGCAAGCCCGGCTGGGGAAGGACCACCACCTTACAGAACACCACAGCCAAATAACTATACATAGCGTTGTAGTAGTGTTCCTGTGTGTGAGTACAGGTCTCCAGCGCTCATTTAGGGATGCGTTTTGAAATAAACGTATTCCTATCTCAGGGATACTCTTAAAGCCTTGCTGTAAAAAAACGGGCTGGCAACATGCAAGTGATACTTCTGGTATTGCAAGCGTCCATAGGCTACGGCAACTGCTTAGGTGGGCCGTATGCTTGTTTTTTATTGTTTTTTTATACTACCAAGTTGGCAAACAAGCATACGGCCCGCCTGATGGTAAGTAGTTACCGTAGCCTATGGACGTTTACAACACCAGGGGTGTCACTCACGCGTTGCCGACCCTTTAAAAACCTTATAACTCCTTTCTTGAAGAACCCCATGCTATAGTCTCTTGGGAAAACCTCGCCAGGGAGCTCATTCCACAGCCTAATCGTACGTGGTACGAAATTCCTCTGAGATTTAACGGTACGGCCTGTTTGTGGTGCAAGGATGTGAGGATGAACTCCCTGTCGGTGGCGAGAAGTGCGTAGATAAAATGTGGCTGTGGGCATCATCTCGAACAATTCCTCAAAGCACAGCCCATTGTACAGGCGGTAGAACACACACAAGGAGGCGAAGTCTCTCCTTAGACTTAGTGGATTAATACCGCCTGTGAGCTTGGGATCGTCAACAATCCTCACAGCGCGTCTTTGAATTGAATCATAGGGTCCAAGCTGGTACCCAGGTGCTCCCGCCCGAAGGTGGCAGCAGTTCTCCATGTGGGGCCGGACTTGCGCTTTGTAGAGCAGCAGTCTTTGGTCCGCGGTAAAGTACCACTTTGTCCTGTTGAGCACACCTAGCTTTCTAGATGCCAGCTTAGCCTTGTCTTCCAAGTAATGACGGAACTGGACGTCGCTGGAGATGTCGACGCCGAGGATTCCAACGCCACTCAAGTAGTATATAAAAAAAAAAAAAAATAAAGCACTGTTTTAGAAACCTCGATTTTGTGTCATCATGTTTTTATCCCAGTAATCGAGTCACACTCGATTAACTCCGACGTTCAGATCCGACTTGTAGTTGTTCTTTTAAAGAATTAAGTTTCGTAATATCCGCATCATGAAAAAAGAAATTTTTTACAACGGAACTACGTATTCCAGTGTCAAAGAAGAAAATATATAGTTGCTACAAAAGGCCGTAGTGCCTTGTGGGGCAATCCCCACAATGCTACGGCCGTGGCTCACACACACACATACACACCGATACTAACTATCTATTTTTAATATGTACCTATAATAAATTTTTACTTAACATAAACATGTTCCAATGTTATGAAAGAGTGGGGTCTCCTAGTACAGGTATTATTTTATGTTTAAAAGGAGATCTCAACCACTAGGTTAAGAACCATACATTGTTTATGCAAATAAAGTTATTTTTATTACCGTATTTGTTCGTGATTGCTACATTATACGACGGCCAATACTTTCTATTATATACAGTTTTACAAACTAATTCCGAGTTGACACTGGAATACGCAGATCCGTTCTGATTTTTTTGTTTTTTTTAACCGACTTCAAAAAGAGGAGGTTATCAATTCGTGTGTATTTTTTTAAATGTTTGTTACCGCAGAACTCCCTCATTTCCAGTCGGTTTGACCCAACGGCCGCCGCACAGGTAGCGCCTGAGCGGGGTGCGCGTGTGCATGTAGGACAGTTGTCCATGAGTGATGTGCGTGCTGCGCTAAAACGCCTCAAACCTAAACGGTCGGTGGGTCCGGACGGGGTGCCACCCTTTATTGTGAAGGACTGCGGTAAGATTTTAGCTCTGCCTCTTTTACATTTATTTAATTTATGTTTGGAAGAGTGCTCGTATCCAGATGGCTGGAAAATAACTAGAGTAACACCGGTTCCAAAGGGGGCACCCAGTTCAGACGTTAGTGGGTACAGGCCGGTGGCAATTTTGTCAGTGTTTGGAAAGGTGTTTGAGACGGCACTGTGCAATACTATTTATTCACAAGTAAGTGGAAATTTCAGCGATGCGCAACATGGATTTAGATTAGGCCGCAGCACTAATTCCAATAAAAAAAAAGTTGGCGCTGCCGTCACGTAAACATACCGCTCCTTATCTCTTTTTGCAAAATAATATTAAATAGCAACGTTTTCGAAGTAAAACAGTCCTAAAGTATTTACTATAATCTAAATTATAAGTGACAGTGTTATCTACGATCAATCTGCCTGTAAACAGTAATTTTACAGTACAGACTATAACAGTGACATTATAAGTGTATTGTGATATTTAAATCTATAAAAGTGTAAATCATTTAACTACAGGACCCTTGACTTTTCGTGAGTAACCGTTTTATGTGACTTTCAGAAAATAACATAACATTTACGTCGTAAAATAGTGTTTTTGTACTTTATAAGTAAACCGTTATGGAAAAACTTTTTTAAAAATTTGAAGAAGAAATCAATACGTAAAATCTGTGTTTAAAACATAGTACTAACGAACACATCAATAGGTGTCGATAAAACAGTTATGTTCACCGTATATTCTATCATCGATATGGATTTAAAATTCCATCAGCTTGTTAACTAGCTTCGTGGTCTGTTGGGAACAGTAACAAGTTGAAATTACATGGCAAGTCGAGAGGTTGCCAGTTCGAGCCCCCAGTGAAGAGAATTATTTTTGTGATAAAATTGACAAGGAATCAATATTTATCAATACTTTACTATAATATAATGGAGAATGACAACAATACAGCGTACGTTACAATTAGAAAAACATGTTTAACTACCTCTCAGAATGATGTATCCACATTGGCTACTACAGACTCATCTCTATTCGATTCCACAATACAAAGTTTGCCAGATTCAAATGTTAATGAAGAAGCAAAAGAACTACTAAACAGAATATCAAAGCTACAAGAAGAATTAATAATAGCTAATAATGAAGTCGATAATCTAAACATTGAAAATACAGGACTAAAATTAGAGTTAGAAAAATGTCAAAAGGTAATAGAGTTATATAAAAAGGTCGGCATTAAGGAAATTTCATCTAGAAATAATACCCCAAAATCTACACGAAAACGTAAACAACATGGGTCCGGTTGTGAATACCATATTGACACCACAGTAAAAAATACGTCTAGAGTAATTAATAAACATTTAGACATAAATAATCAGCTACCAGATAATTGCAAACAAAATACTCCAGTGCAATACATACCTAACAGTATTGAAATAAATGCCACTATCACAGAAGGATCAACAAGTAAAACTACACAAAATGTGTCCTTGAAAATAGATTTAATTGTAGAAAAAAATAAATTATGCATATTGAGTACTAATAAGCAAAACAAAGTCCTTGATATAGCTAAACACTTTTTGAAAAAAAGATTTGATTGCTGTCATTATTTAACAACAAATGGCAAAATAAAACATATGTTACACAAAATTGAAGATAAATTATTAGGCTTCTCCTTGAAGGATTTTTGCGTCATATGCTTAGGCGACGAGGACTTTAAAACTACACATAATTATTTTGACATTATACTACATATTAGACAGACTTTAGAAGCGATAAAGCATACAAATATAATTATAAACAATATAATTATAATTGGAGAGTAGAGACTTTTCATAATTTATTATATCTGGATGTAATGACCCATGAGCATGCATACTTACTGGACAGTAACCTAAACTTATGCTATGATTATGGTATGTTTCACAGAAATACAAAAGCTATAAATAATCGTGGATTACATACAATATTTAAGGACTTGTCAACGCTAATATGTGACATAGACGAAAACAATAATTCATCACTCATTGAAACTTGCAACAACAATCAGTTATTTCGCGACTAAGAGTGAGTCGTCTTTCTGTAATAAGTTTGTACATGTAATGCACCAAAACATTGCAGGCTTGCTCAACAAATCTGATAGCCTCACTGTGTGTATAGAAGAACTACGAGAGGAAAACAATATTAATGTTTATGTTATTTGTATAATTATGTTATTTGTATAACAGAGCACTTCATCATATCAGGGATGCAAAAGACTCTTGCATTGCCTAACTATCATTTAGCAGCCATATATGTATAGTAGAAATGATAAAAAGAGAGGTGGTGCCTGTATATTAATTAAAAAAGGACATACATGGAGAGAACTACCCGAGATAACTAAATTAGCAATACCTAATATATTAGAATGTTATGCTATAGAAATGCTCAATAGTACATTGATTATTGTATGTATTTACAGAGTTCCAAATATTAATAATTTAAGTATTTTTTTCGATAAAATAGAAAATCTTCTGAAAATTATGTGCTGTAAATATCATAAAAAAAATATCATAATTGCCGGCGATTTTAATATAAATGTATTTAAAATCAATAGGACAACCTTAGATTTTGAATGCTTACTATCTCAATATGACTTTAAACTACAACTCAAACAGCCAACTAGAATACAAAATAATACATGTATTGATAATTTTATTCATAATTCTCAGAAAAAATGTAAATGTAATGTTTTGGAACTGTCATTGTCTGATCATACAGCGCAAATAATTGAATGTCCAATACGGATAGAGGGTGAAGTCAAGTTTTGGCGAATAACTCAGCGGGACTTTAATGATGACTACATGAAAAATTTATATCTTGTGTAAACAGTTTGTCTTTTTATGAGATATACTTATGTAATGAACCGAACGAAGCCTATAATTCATTTTTAGAGACTTTCAAACTGTTCTATGATCTTTGTTTCCCATTAAAAACAATTACAATAAAGACAATACAAAAACCAAAATGGATATCACGGGGAATAAGGTTATGTAGTAAAATTAAAAGACGCCACTTGTGGAAATACAGATTACGACCTACTACTACGAACAAACGAAACTATAAGACTTACGCTATGCAATATAAAAAAATCATACGACTAACACAACGCGCACAGAATATTCATAATATTAAAACATCAAAAAATATTTCTAAGACCACATGGAATATAATAAACTAAACAAAGCAACAAACTCCGCGTGAATATATATCAAAAATAAAATTAAGTGAGAAACAGTTTATTACTAATCAGCAAGATATAGCGAACGCGTTTAATGACTATTTTATTGATAAAATTGTACCTATTCCTCATCGTGGTTTTGAAATAAATAAATACATAGAGAAAAGAAACGAATCTATGTTCATGGCGCCATGTCTTGCTTCGGATGTTGAAATAATTATTAAATCACTAAAAAACACTAGTAGTGTAGGCTATGACGGAATAACAACCAGAGTCATTAAATCTGTGGGGCATAGCATATCCAAACATTTAAGCCACATAATTAATTTGAGTATAGTTGCAGGTATATATCCTGATGGGCTTAAGACATCCGTGGTTAAACCACTATTTAAAAACGAGAATCGTGAACTAATGGAGTATTACAGACCTATTACACTCATACCTATTTTTTCTAAAATATTTGAGAAATATATTTATAAACAAATTAACTCTTACTTGGAAAAGAGAAATATTTTAGCTGTAGAGCAAAAAGGATTTAGAAAAAACAAAAGTTTTAACAAAGCAATTTTCGAGTTCCTAAATGTAATAACAACAAAAGTAGACCATAAAATACCCGTTTGTGCTATTTTTTGTGATATGACCCAAGCTTTTGACTATGTCGATCACAATATATTATTAACTAAGCTTGAAGAATATGGAATACGAGGAAATATACTTGAACTTATAAAATCATACTTGACTAATCGAAAACAGTACACAGAATTAAAATCTGTAAATTCTATAAATAAAAGAGAAGAAACTCACAAATCTCACATACGCACAGTCAGCTACGGGGTGGGTCAGGGCAGTGTGTTGGGTCCGTTATTATTTATATTATACATAAATGATTTACCGAAAGTAACCAACCACCCAATCACATTGTTTGCAGACGATAGCACGGTAGCAATAGAATGTAAAAATAAAAATTTGTACGAAACTGACATAAATAACACAATAAAGGATATAATAGAATGGCTAGATAATAATAAAAAAAAATAAAAAATAAAATCATTTATTTTCAGAACCAGAGATCCATAGTGTTAGTAACAATATAACTTATACTATGTTAGTAACTAAAACTAAAAGTTAAGGGTTAACCTGTAATGGGCAGGCTCACCGAACCCTTCCAACATGTAGCTCAGTGAACCTGCCCACCAGGGCTGAATCCTGACTTTCACCCACCATCCTCAGGACTCTGTTTGAGCTTCGCCGCACCCTGTTCACCAGCGAGGCGACCTTTTTGCGCATAACTGCATAAAAGTCATCTACGCTGGCATCGGCAAACATACCCGACGCGCTACAGTAGCATGGGAGCCGGAACAGAGCCCTGAAGATGTTGTTGTATTGAACACGTAGGGCATTGTAGGATTTTAGTGTAAAGCTGGCCCACAGGCTACTCGTGTAAAACACCTGGCAATATGCTTTAAAAAGTGTGATCTTAACTTCAGCTGTACATCGAGCAAACCTATGAGCCAACATATTACCCCGCACCGACAATGCCCTACGTTTCCTCTCTATATCCAAAACATCACACATATTTTCTGTGACAATATGACCCAAATATTTAAACTGTGTGACACGGTTTAAAGTCACTGCATTAAGTGTGAGTGGTGGTATTGTGGTCGGCCCTTTATTATCAGATTTAAACAACATAAACTCACTCTTTTTTGCATTGTACTTTAGACCATGCGACACAGCATAAGACTCACAAATCCTCAACAGCTTTCTAAGTCCCCCCATTGAAGGACTCAGCAACACCATGTCGTCTGCATAACTAAGATTATTTACACATACATCATCCACAAAGCATCCGACATGTGTGCTGCTAAGTTCTTCAATCAGGTTATTAACATAAATGTTAAAGAGATGAGGGGATGTCAAACCTCCTTGTCTCACCCCACATTTCATATAATACTCATCAGAATACGAATTTCCCCACCTCACAACATTTATCTGATTGCTGTACCAGTAGGAAAATATTGTAATAATATCAGGAGACACACCAGCATCTCCTAGCTTTGCCCACAGCCTGTCATAAGAAACCATATCAAAGGCCCTGGACAAATCCAGGAAACACGCATAAATGAGAGTTTTCCTTTTAACATAATAGTTAACTGTATGCTTTAAGGCTAATATAGCACTCTCTGTAGAAAGCCCTGCCCTAAAGCCAAATTGCGTGTCCTGCAAGGTTGACGTCACCCTGTCAAGCTGCTTGTCCAATAATCCATCCAAGACCTTTGCTATGATTGTGGCTAAAGAGATTGGTCTATAGTTCAATTTATCCGATGTGTCTCCAGTAGGATTTTTTACAATTGGTACTACAATAGTCTTCATAAGATCCTTAGGTAAGTAAGAATGACGTAAACACAGAGTAAACAGCATACCCAATACCCTACAGAGATGAGGTCCAGCGTGCTGCAAGTGCTCGATGCTGAGTCCGTCATGGCCAGGCGACTTACCTCGTTTCATATTCTTTACAATAGTTAGTACATCTTTGGCAGAGAATTTAATAGGCTGACCATGACTAAACTCAACAGCGCGCACTGGCTGCACACCAGATTGCACTATAAAATTGTCTTTAAAAATATTTGCTATCTTCCTCTGGTTACTAACCCCATCAACACTAACAGGGAGTCTTATTTTAATTTTAATTAATAATAATTTACAAATAAATTTAACTAAAACAAATATAATACAATTCTCTCAAAGACTTCCAATAATTCAAAATATGAATGTTAATTATAATAATTTAATTATTAATGAAATTCAATCGACAAAATTTTTAGGATTAATTATTGACAATAAATTAAACTGGAAAGTACATACTGAAGAACTATGTAAAAAGGTCAGTAGTGCAGCATACGCCCTTTATAAACTTGCACCTATTGTCGACCATAGCGCACTACTAATGGCGTATCATGGGACAGCTGCTTCATATTTAAGATATGGTGTAATGTTCTGGGGCAATTCTACGAATAACGAGTTAGTCTTCAAAGCGCAAAAAAAAATGTATTAGGTCTATGTTCGGATTGAAATTAACAGACAGTTGTGAACCTTACTTCAAAAAGCATAAAATTTTGACTTTGCCTTCTCTCTATATTTACGAAATAGCAGTTTTTGTAAAATCAAACCCTAAAATGTCAGACACAGTCATCCGTAACAGGAGAGACAATGTTAGCAACAGGCTGCGTATAAAAAAAGCTAACACGACATTAATGCACAAAAGCACATATTGTATGGCACCCGTTATATACAACAAAATACCAATTGACATTAAAAAAAGAACATAAGTTTATTTAAAAAACAGCTACATAACATTTTAACAGTAATATTAAGAATAATTAGTAATTCACTAATTATTCTTAATATTACTGTTAAAATGTTATTATACAATATGCGATTTTTTTTTCGCGACTTTCATCAACAATGGAACGAGGGATATTTGCGCGGACTGTGTAAAAAGTGTCCCCGGTGCTGTCATCCGCATAACAATGAATGTTGTCGGTAGACAACATATCATTTATATGCAGAAGAAACAACGTCGGAGACAGCACAGAGCCTTGCGGTACGCCAGCATTGATGTCCAGGCGATCCGAGCAACAACCGTCAACGACAGTTTGTATGCTTCTGCTGGACAAAAAGCTGGCAATCCATTCGCATAATCCCTCGGGGAGTCCGTATGATGGCAGCTTCGACTTTAAAAAGACGAACGTTCGAATATAAAAAGAATTGGACCGAGGATTGATCCCTGCGGGAGTCCCCTATTTACCTGCCGGAGAGAAGATGACATTATGTTTCCGCCACTATCACATGCCATCCGAACAAACTGTTGTCTATTACTCAGATAACTACTAAACCACTCAACTGTTCTCACATCAACCCCAAAGAAAGACAACTTTGACAATAATATTGATACAATCAAAAGCACGGGTAAAGTCCAGTAGAGTTAAAATAGTTCCCTTGCCTTGATCTCTAGCCTCAAGGATGTCATCCACAACATCTAGTAAATCCGTGGAAGTACTATGACCCTTACGAAACCCTGATTGTCTGGCAGGTAATATATTAAATTTTTCTGCTCTCTGCTTCAATGACTGATGTAAAACAGCCATTTGTGAGGTCCCATGTCCAATCTGGCGGCACAAAGTAGAAATTTTTAGTTTCTGGTCTGTGTTAATCTTCCCGTCAGTAGAAATTGAGCAAACTTCACTCAAACATTGCTCGATTGTCGACATCCATCTTTGTATCTTAGGCGTGGACACAGCTATAAAAAAAAATAGGTTATTGATTTGATATAAAACTCTTTATTGCACACCACACATTTATTATACATTATATACCTAATATACATTTAAATACGTGTTTGAGAATATTAGGAAAAAATGAAGACAATAAATATGTTGACAAGAATCAAATAAAATCGACTGAGCGTCGGGCTGAACACAGGTCAAGTAGGTATAAAAAAAACTGTGCAATCCGCGCTTAATTCATTCACGTTATTATTGCTTATTAATAGTTGCTTAGCAACCATAATCGAAACTTATCTAATCGCCATCAGTGAAATACTTATTATTGAGAAATTCAGATGGCCATCTGTGGTCTTCTTCATCAATTTTACTTCACCAAATTACACTTTCTGATTCGAAAATACACACGAATTGATAACCTCCTCGTTTTTGAAGTCAAATAAATAATTTTAACAAAAAAAAACCGACTTCAGTACGGCAAGTTGCAGTACCCCTCCGCGGAGTTAGTGATTTTGGGAGACTTTAACGCTCACCACGTTGAGTGGCTCAATTCCCGGTCCACTGACTCTGCGAGGAGGTCTGCTTACGAATTTGCCCTGGCTTATGGATTCTCTCAACTCGTCGATTGTCCGTCAAGGATACCCGACGTTGAGGACCATACAAGCTCTTTACTGGACCTTCTGCTGACTACACGTCCGGATGGATATACCATCACAGTGGATGCGCCCCTGGGCACATCGGACCACTGCCTCATCCGGACCTCGTGGCCTGTGCGCTGCCTGACCCACCCCGGGCAACGGAATGGCGCCGCGTATGGTGTTATAAGTCAGCAGATTGGGATGGACTGCGTGAGTTTTACGCGTCGTACCCGTGGAGACAGCCGATGCAATAGTGCAAAGGAGAAAGCCGATCTTTTGGGTGCTCTCTTTGCCTCTAACTCGACTTTGAACGACAGAGAAGCCGTACCGCCCACGATTCCGTGGTGTGGTATCGCCATGCCGGAAATCAGCATAACACAGCGTGAGGTCCGGCGGGAGTTGCTATCTCTTGACGTTCATAAGTCGAGTGGGCCAGACGGCATACCGGCAGTGGTGCTAAAGCAGTGTGCCCCTGAGTTATGTCCTGTATTAACGCGTCTTTTCGGACTCTCGTACAACAGAAGGCAAGTTCCGTCTTCGTGGAAGACCGCCAATGTGCATCCGGTGCCCAAAAAGGGCGATAGATCAGACCCAACGAATTACAGGCCTATAGCTATAACCTCCCTACTCTCGAAGGTGATGGAGCGAATTATAAACCGGCGGCTCTTGGGATACCTAGAGGATCACGAGTTAATCAGCGACCGACAATACGGCTTTCGCCACAGTCGCTCGACGGGTGATCTTCTGGTGTATCTCACGCAACGCTGGGCTCTAGCCATCGAGTAATAATTAGTAATTCACTAATTCACTAATTATTCTTAATATTACTGTTAAAATGTTATTATACAATATGCGATTTTTTTTTCGCGACTTTCATCAACAATGGAACGAGGGATATTTGCGCGGACTGTGTAAAAAGTGTCCCCGGTGCTGTCATCCGCATAACAATGAATGTTGTCGGTAGACAACATATCATTTATATGCAGAAGAAACAACGTCGGAGACAGCACAGAGCCTTGCGGTACGCCAGCATTGATGTCCAGGCGATCCGAGCAACAACCGTCAACGACAGTTTGTATGCTTCTGCTGGACAAAAAGCTGGCAATCCATTCGCATAATCCCTCGGGGAGTCCGTATGATGGCAGCTTCGACAGAAGACTCCGGTGCCAGACCCGATCGAACGCCTTAGCTATATCTAGGCTAACCGCCAACGCCTCACCTTGACTCTCGATGGCTAGAGCCCAGCGTTGCGTGAGATACACCAGAAGATCACCCGTCGAGCGACTGTGGCGAAAGCCGTATTTTCGGTCGCTGATTAACTCGTGATCCTCTAGGTATCCCAAGAGCCGCCGGTTTATAATTCGCTCCATCACCTTCGAGAGTAGGGAGGTTATAGCTATAGGCCTGTAATTCGTTGGGTCTGATCTATCGCCCTTTTTGGGCACCGGATGCACATTGGCGGTCTTCCACGAAGACGGAACTTGCCTTCTGTTGTACGAGAGTCCGAAAAGACGCGTTAATACAGGACATAACTCAGGGGCACACTGCTTTAGCACCACTGCCGGTATGCCGTCTGGCCCACTCGACTTATGAACGTCAAGAGATAGCAACTCCCGCCGGACCTCACGCTGTGTTATGCTGATTTCCGGCATGGCGATACCACACCACGGAATCGTGGGCGGTACGGCTTCTCTGTCGTTCAAAGTCGAGTTAGAGGCAAAGAGAGCCCCCAAAAGATCGGCTTTCTCCTTTGCACTATTGCATCGGCTGTCTCCACGGGTACGACGCGTAAAACTCACGCAGTCCATCCCAATCTGCTGACTTATAACACCATACGCGGCGCCATTCCGTTGCCCGGGGTGGGTCAGGCAGCGCACAGGCCACGAGGTCCGGATGAGGCAGTGGTCCGATGTGCCCAGGGGCGCATCCACTGTGATGGTATATCCATCCGGACGTGTAGTCAGCAGAAGGTCCAGTAAAGAGCTTGTATGGTCCTCAACGTCGGGTATCCTTGACGGACAATCGACGAGTTGAGAGAATCCATAAGCCAGGGCAAATTCGTAAGCAGACCTCCTCGCAGAGTCAGTGGACCGGGAATTGAGCCACTCAACGTGGTGAGCGTTAAAGTCTCCCAAAATCACTAACTCCGCGGAGGGGTACTGCAACTTGCCGTACTGAAGTCGGTTTTTTTTTGTTAAAATTATTTATTTGACTTCAAAAACGAGGAGGTTATCAATTCGTGTGTATTTTCGAATCAGAAAGTGTAATTTGGTGAAGTAAAATTGATGAAGAAGACCACAGATGGCCATCTGAATTTCTCAATAATAAGTATTTCACTGATGGCGATTAGATAAGTTTCGATTATGGTTGCTAAGCAACTATTAATAAGCAATAATAACGTGAATGAATTAAGCGCGGATTGCACAGTTTTTTTTATACCTACTTGACCTGTGTTCAGCCCGACGCTCAGTCGATTTTATTTGATTCTTGTCAACATATTTATTGTCTTCATTTTTTCCTAATATTCTCAAACACGTATTTAAATGTATATTAGGTATATAATGTATAATAAATGTGTGGTGTGCAATAAAGAGTTTTATATCAAATCAATAACCTATTTTTTTTTATAGCTGTGTCCACGCCTAAGATACAAAGATGGATGTCGACAATCGAGCAATGTTTGAGTGAAGTTTGCTCAATTTCTACTGACGGGAAGATTAACACAGACCAGAAACTAAAAATTTCTACTTTGTGCCGCCAGATTGGACATGGGACCTCACAAATGGCTGTTTTACATCAGTCATTGAAGCAGAGAGCAGAAAAATTTAATATATTACCTGCCAGACAATCAGGGTTTCGTAAGGGTCATAGTACTTCCACGGATTTACTAGATGTTGTGGATGACATCCTTGAGGCTAGAGATCAAGGCAAGGGAACTATTTTAACTCTACTGGACTTTACCCGTGCTTTTGATTGTATCAATATTATTGTCAAAGTTGTCTTTCTTTGGGGTTGATGTGAGAACAGTTGAGTGGTTTAGTAGTTATCTGAGTAATAGACAACAGTTTGTTCGGATGGCATGTGATAGTGGCGGAAACATAATGTCATCTTCTCTCCGGCAGGTAAATAGGGGACTCCCGCAGGGATCAATCCTCGGTCCAATTCTTTTTATATTGTACAGTGCCGACATCACTCATTGCATTACACATTGCAAATACCACCTTTATGCTGATGACCTCCAATTGCTCTACTCATTTCAGCCGCAGCATTGTGTTGAGTCTGTAAATAAAATAAATAGAAACTTAGACAACATCTCACAATGGGCAAGAAGAAAATCTTTAGTACTTAATCCCAGCAAGTTTAAGTTTCTAGTAACTGGTTCAAGAAGTATAATAGAAAAAATTATAATCCAAAAGCCAGATATTAAAATAGGCAACTGTGCAATAGAAAACGTAACTGAAGCTCGCAACCTTGGAGTAGTTTTTGACGGACAATTACAGTTCAGAGACACATGTACAAGAGGCTGTACGTAACTGTTTTTACCGTCTTAGACTACTCTACAGGATTCGTCGCTACATCAGTGTTGATATGCGTATAATGCTCTGTGAATCACTAATATTATCCAAGCTTAACTATGCTGACACGGTGTTTAGGACCTGCTTGCTCAGAAAAACAGATATGCTTATTCAGCGTGTATAGAATGCATGTGCACAGTTCTGTTACCACATCCCACCTCGATCACATGTTACTCCATTTTTGAATGGTGGAAATATGATGAAGATGTCGTCGCGCAGGAGGCTCCATCTGGCTACGTTACTTATTGGCACTATTTTAACAGGCAGACCAGTGTATTTATACGAAAGACTGACATGGTCTAGAGAGTACAACCAGCATCACACCAGAGCGTCTGCCTATCTTCTGAACACACCGACGCACAGGACAACTGCATTTCGAGGCAGTTTCAAATTCGCTGCAACCCGCTGTTGGAACGACTTACCACCACCATTCCGTGCCCTTAGAAGTGTTTTTAGTTTCAGAAACAAGTATAAAATGTATTTGTTAAACTTACAGAAACAGAACTTACTGTAGGTATGTACGTTTTAACGTCAACAAGTAACAATGACTGCACTTCACAGCAGCGGGTATCAGTTAACCAGCAATTTTAGCTGGTGGTCTCCTTTCTCCATGGTGCTTTTTCAAGACGCTTGACATTGAAAAGTAATTCACAAAACGAACACATAACACACGAACTTCAACAATAAAAACCACTTTTTATTATATTTATTACAAGTAGAACGACTTTTTGCGCATTATATTACATTATTATTACGGTAAATATACTTATATATAACTTTCTTCGTTTTTTCTCGATTGAATGAATAAATTTAAAGAGACTTTGCGAACATCACGCGTCCCCATTCTTTTGTCTATGCTTTTGTCATAGACAAAGGGATGGGAGATGTCAAAATGACATTAATGAATTGAGCGCGGATGGCACAGATTATGTATTTTATTAATACTTGACCTGTGTTCAGCCCGACGTTTAGTCGATTTTATTCGATTCTAACAAACAAAAATTTATATATATATCTTTTATTTTAAACAAATTTATTCTCTTTATTTTTTATTCTTAATATATTCAACGCATATATTATTTAAATATTATATTCTGTATCATATATGTATGGTGTACAATAAAGAGGTTTCTATCTATTTATTTTTCTGTATAACTGACCGTGACTTCATTAAGGCCTGATCAGAAAATCAACGCTGCAGTTTAAAATGCCGCAGCACAGAGCTGAGATTAGGACCCTTTCTGGCATCACACAGGATATCTTTTATTTTTTGTATTGTTATATGTCTATCTTTTTTCTACTATCCTGTGTTCGTTTGAATAAATGTTTTTCTTTCTTTCTAAAAAATAAAGCTGCAGGTACGTGGAGTACGTAAGACTAAAAGCGGCGGAGTCATCATCAGTACAGAGACGAAACAGGACGCATAAAACTAAAACAACAAACAAAAGCAGTTCAGCACTCTACTACCGGTCTCACCGCTGACGAGCCACACAAGCGTAAACATCGCATTGTGATTATGGGAGTCTCGGCTTCTATGGCACAAAACGAAGTTTTTCCGAGCAGAATGTGACCGAGAAGATACCATCACTGTCTTTAGAATCCTTCTTAACATCGTGCAAACTGAGCCACAAATCTGGTAAAAAAGATGACCACAGCTGTAACTACATTATTGCAGTTCCAGCTACCATACGCAAGGCCCTAATTGCACAAGCTCGTCTTTTTATAAATTGGACATCCTGCCCAGTTAGAGATTTCACTCTTGTAACTAGATGTTACAAAAGCCACCAGTATGGACACGCAGCCAAATCATGCAGACACGCCATCCATACCTGTGGACTTTGGGTGTACCTGGACACTCAATGTTAGAATGCACGAAACGAAACGAGTTACCAAAATGCGCAACGTGCTCACGTTTCAAAAAACCTAGTGAGCACAAAACTGGAGATTCCGAGTGTCCAGCTAGAAAAATAGCTGAATATAGATATGTAAACTCTATTGATTATGAGGGCGCCTGGCGTGCCCTTCATTAGATTGATGTCGAGTTGATATAGTTATTTCGATTGCAAACGCAATTTACTGGGTGACATTGTTTGGAATTTGTCATGCTCAAGGCCATACTTCCGTATTTAAAGAGAATTTGCAAAGTCATCAAAAGCTACTAATTATTATCAATAGTAAATAAACATTTATGTAGTCTCAAACGTGATAGTTAGATAGTAGCAATATTGTCTTAACCCAGTTTCAAACTATTAAGTCAGCAGTTTCATGTTATATTTGTGTATGTAATTAGAGAATAAATAATAATAATAATAATAAATCTTTATTGTAACATCAAGGTTTATACAATAGGTTTACAAGCCCTGATTCCCAAACTAGCGTGAGCTGTGTGTTAGGAATCAGTCCCTTCCCAGAAACAATCGAAACAAAAGTTACAATCTAGTAAAAATAATGATTGTATTATGTAGTTATATAGTATAAACACAGTGTAAAGAACCCTTTATTATGAAAGAGTCCTTATACTGTGGTATAATATTAAGTTATCATTATAAGCCAAATACTTTTTGTTCTGTTTAAAACATTTAGAATATTAAATATGTTATAATTTCCTGCACCTATTTTATTATTTTATATTTATTAGTATTGTTAATGCACATACCGCCTGTAATACAAGTTTTCACTTAGTTCAGGCACCAGAATTTGTAGAGCACATTATGTATAAATTTGTAACTTATTTAAAATGAATAAATTATTATTATAAAATTATTATTTAAAATGCCACAGCACAGAGCTGAGATTAGGACCCTTGCTGTCATCACACAGTATATATTTTTTTGTTTTGTTATTGTGTGTCTATTGGTTTTGCTTATATCTGTTATCCTGTGTATGTTAGAATAAATGCTTTTCTTTCTTTATTTCTAATGTAGCAATTGAAAACTGGTACATTCGTACTGAACTGATGATGAAGCCGCAAGTCGGAACTTCATAATTAAACAATGTAATCTAGCCGTGTATGGGCTTATTTGAATGGTCATGAGATACACTTTAGCTGTAAATTATCAGATTAAAAAGAACCTTCTTTAAGGGAGCAAAAGTGAGATAAGAGTTTGCATAAAAGTTCATCCTGTTAACCCCTAGTCTAATAAAGGTATTTGAAAAATTGTACCACTTGCCGTACTGACGTCGGTTTTTTTGTTAAAATTATTTCAAATAGCCAGAAGTCGGATCCAAATCGGAGTTAAACTCTAGTGCTATTAATGATAAGGGCTTTCGATTACTGGAATAAAAATATGATGACACAAGATCAGATGTTTTTAAAACACAGTGGAACGTAATCATATATAGATCTCTTACCTTGCATAAACTAGACAAATCTAAATGTGTTGATGCAAGTCCAGATTTAGCTCTAGACACACATACGTCTTGTCCTACTTCTTTGACTGTAGTCACCACTGCGAAGTATCTAAAGATATTGTTTAAATACATATTTATCAGAATAGCCGTACAAATACAATGTATCAGGAGTTTGAGAGACTACTTACCTTAGTTGCGGACATAACAATCTTGACATGGAATCTAAGTTGTTCAAAATTGATGCAAGATATTTTGTTTTGTTATTTGTTATAAGTATGTACAGGCCTTGAACAGTTCCTAGACTCATAGCATCATTCAATAAAGCAGCCTGAGGTCTACTTTCTGTTAAATCTTCTGCTGATATTACCACCTTAACGCCAAGTTGCTGCCAGACTCTAAAATTAATGATTTAAGTAATACTTTCAATTAGTAGACTAAAAGCCTTCAATGGTTTTAACAGCTTTACCTTAACTTGAGTCGTTGATAGTTAGTTAATTTTGTACAATAAATGTACAACTTCCTCGCTCCTCGACTGATTAGTCTGTCCGCTAGTTTAGCTCCAACGGCATCATTGTCCCAGAACAAAACTTGGAATTGGTCAGGATTACATAATATTCTGCAATATAATAATAATAAAATCTGTAAAAACATGCACATATTGATCAATAATAATTATACGATTCGATGACAATACATTTGTTGGTGCACAGCATATAAACAATTGAGCTACTGCGCCTGAACTAAGCAGAGCCTGTATTTCAGGTCACAGTGTACTCCTTAATTAAATTATACTACAATAACAATAATATTGATCTACAATATAATATAATTATGATATTATTTTATTTATTTATTTTGCACCTTACGAGACCAATGTATGTGTGGGTATGAGTGTGTGTGTGTTTGTGTGTGTTTGTTTTTCCGTGTAATTATAACTATATATCTGTTATTATGTAACGATTTTTAGCAGATCTTCAGTACCTTGATAGTCACAGTTTAGTAATAGATTAAGGAGTCTTTATTTACATTCTTGCCTATTCAATGGATAAAGGTTAAGCACAGCATTGAGTTTATTGTAGAGAAATGGACCTATAAAGCAAAAGAAACGATTTGAGAAGGAATGCGTAAGTCTAAAGGGTCGAGAAACTACATAATTGCGGCGTTGACGTTCAAATTGATTAATCCCAACGCTCGGAGTAAGAGTGTGTTGCTTTAGAACAGTAGGTATGAATTACATACAGTTGACGAACCGTAGGTACTTCCCAAGATTTATATAGTAGATGGGTTGGGTAAAGGATCGGTCGAAGTGAGGCTACCTTTAAAATGGCCCTTTGGGCTATTTCCAAGGGCAGCATAATAGATTTAGCTGCACCTCCCATGTAAGCAGCGATTCACACAGGGGGCCCTATAAACCCACAGCAGAATGTCGAAACTAGCAACATGTCGTAAATTTTTGAAGACAATATTATATAATAGGTAGTATACTAGGTATTATTAGATATTAGTTTAATGATAATAAATATAAGTACCTATTGACACTGTATATAACCGTACCTATGTTGTACTTGTGCGGTGTCGTCACACATACGCAGCAGTACCCGTCCCCGGTGCTGGCTCGCCGCCAGCAGTCGGAAGGCGCGCACCACCTCGTGCGGCGCGTACGTTACACGCGATAGAGGCACCACGTACCCGGCGGCTATGCCGTCGCTCAACATCGTTTGTAGCATCTTCGAATAACAATATTAAGAAAATGATTTAATATCGTAGTAAGAATTAGAACAAATATAATGTTTTTTTTAAGTAGGTACCTACCTACTAACTGCAATGCAATTTTATTAGTATTGCTCCTAAGTAGATACCTATAATTTATTTTTCTGGACAAATAATAACGTAATATCAGTGAATACTTACTTTCATTTCTTTGTTATTTGTAAATACAGATGAAAAGTCGATTAGCAAATACGATGTGTCGTTCGTCAAACTGTACATTCCATATTCATAATTTTCACATTCATGAATTTGAACTGTGTCAATAAGTAGGCCAGCATAATCGCAGCATTTAAAAGAAACCTAAAACATAGCAGAATACATTATTTTATAACCTTCCTAATATTAGATGCTTAATTAGGATACAAAACGACTCACATCCTTATATTCTCCTTTAACGCAACTTATGACTATCTTACATCCCTGGCCTTTTGTAGCTATTAATAAATAGTCAGCAAAACTAATGTCGCGGGAGTTCCCAATATGTTCATCTATAAAATTTAATTTAAAAAAATAATAAGTAAAATAATGTACGAAATATATTGATAAATATTTAACTTCAGCTAGTTACTTTACCTTTTATCTGAGGGAATATTTTTCTTAAGAAACGCTTTTTACGAACATCGCTTACTGTTGCGAATACTTGACAGTTGTGTGCCAGTGCGATGGTTATGGCCGCCTGTCCTAGTGCGCCGGCACCTCCGTGTACTAGCACACACGTGCCAGGTTCGAGATGACCCTTAATGACCTACAAAAAATAATCAAATCAAATGCATTTATTGTTTGTCAGAGGTAGTTTACGTTACAAATGGTATACATCATTTATAATGGCGCTGTAATAGGCCAGTTAGGGCGTACAATATTTTTATATATTATATAATAAAATTACGTTCTACTACTTAGTGTCATTAAAATTAATAAGCATGTTGTCAGTAAGATTTATAATAATTCACATGCCAATATAATTCATAATAATTAAGTAAATATAAAATTTACTGTCAGGATGTCAAATATTTGTCTAAAGTGCAAAAAATAATAAAGATAATGTGCTTACCTGATTTTATTCTTCATTAAATTTAAAATTGCCTGAGCGATTCCAACATGCCGACAGCATAAATATTTATAAATGAATATTTTAATGATAAATTAATATAATAAAACAATACAATAATTAGTATAATCATTATGTTTGATATATGTAATAATAGTAATAATTAATTTTGCTCCCAAACGTGCAATATAAAAAATACTTTATCTATATATATACACATTTAATTTAGGTATTGTATATATATTATTAAACACATACATTTTCTAACAATAGACACATACAATCTTGCATAGGAAAATAAAATATAATTTAATTTAGCAATTACATATTATGTTCTCTTCCTCCTCTCTCCTAAACTGTGCTGTGCCCGAAAGGGTCCACAATTGAAACTCACCTTGGTATTTTCTTAAGGCTTTTTATAAACATTTGAACCACCAGGTGACCTATCTAGAACGATATAACAGCATAAAATAATAAGATTCAGCGCTATGCCGTCACTTGTAAGCTGTCCAACTGAGTGCAGGTGAGAATTCAAAAGTACAGGTAGAGTGAGTACATTTTGGTCATATATTTTTGTACGGCATTCTTACCATCGATAGATCCATGAAAAATAATAAGAAAACGCGTAGTGCCGTAAAAAAATGGTTCGCCACAAAGTCGGATTTTTTGTTTTATTTTAAGACAATTTCCAGGGTAAATTTGGTTATTTGATTTTGTACGGCATCAGTTTCATACTATTTCAATACTGCTTCTAATCCATTATTCCGCAACGCCGTACAAAAATCATGCAACAAGGGGAAACAATCGAAGGTTACAACCCCCTCTCTTTCCATGGTCCAGGGGGTGATTTGAATAAGTACGGCTTCGGTTCCAAAACATAATCTAGCACTCAAAAGTACTATTAAAAATAATGCCGTCAAAAAATGATTGTTCATTCGAATGTATATCAATAATTATCTTAATTTCATCGTATCCTTGATTTATAAAGCTGTAAGTCATTTGATCCTGTACGGAAACTTTTTTTTTAACATGATATTGCAAAATACAATTGTTATATAGTATTGCCGTTCATAAGAAACTGTTCTAAAAAAAGTTATAGAGAAATACAAAAATTGAAATTTTGCTAAAGTTTAAATATCATAGATTAATGAAATAAAGCAGTTTTCTACATTTTGTCTCTTGTTTTAAATAGTATTAACATAAATAAATTAGGAAAAAATGATGCAGTACATTTTAATGCAGACCATATCTTTTAGGCCGATGAAAATTACGCTACCATTTTAAGGGTACTTTATGGACATCTGATACAGTACGGCAATAACATATTTTTGAAGAGAACAATTGATAATATAATAAAATCACTATGACGTCCAACTGAACTGAAACGGTGTGTATATTATATCCAAGAATTGAAACTGTCAGTCCCAGTATCAACAGTTTTGTATACTTTTTGGTTTAATATATACTTCAAACATTATTGATACATATATATGTACTCGTATATAATTGATTTGTTTCATTGTACTGATGTGAATAAATAAAACATTTTTAAAAAAATGATATATGATAATAAAAGATATGGTTTTTCTTTAAATTATTCAGTATCAGAATCTGCCGCTGAGTTGTTATCGGTATCAACGTCTTCATCGACGTTCGAATTATCTTCTTTATCATTTTCTATAACATAAATATGTTTTTGTGAAAATCAAAGTCTTACGTACAGATTAAAGATGTAAAGATTTATTGATTTACCTATCAATCAATCAATCAGCCTATCGCAGTCCACTGCTGGACATAGGCCTTCCGCATCCAGTGCGCCCCAGCGACCTTTTTTAGGTCGTCGGTCCACCTAGCTGGGGGCCGCCCCACCTTACGGTTACCGAGTCGTGGTCTCCACTCCAGGACACGTCTGCTCCATCGGCCGTCGGTCCTTCTGCAGATGTGACCAGCCCATTGCCACTTCAGCTTACTAATTCTGCGAGCTATGTCGGTAACTTTGGTTCTTTGTCGGATTACCTCGTTGCAAATTTTATCCTTCAAAGAGACGCCGAGCATAGCTCGCTCCATAGCCCGCTGTGTGACTTTCAATTTGTGGACTAGTCCAACTGTGAGCGTCCACGTCTCGGCACCGTACGTCATATTTACCTATGACGTCATCATTTTCTTCGCCTGATTCCTCATCCGGTTCCGTTATGTCACCGACTTTTTGAGCGCATTCCTCGCCGTGGAATCAGTCGAAATCGTACTGACCGTCATTGAGAATCCATCCATAGCTTATTGGTAACAAGGTCGACGGTATTTGTTTGTAGGCATTACACCAAATCTGTGCTATGTAGGTACTTCTCTTCATATGTTATTATAACTCCCGGAAACAACGACGTGGCTGCCATGATGATGATGATCTTGTATAAATCGATAGTATACAAACCCATATTTATCATAGTTTCTAACTAGGAACAATAAACTATCTAAATGCCGTTTAAAAAAATATTTCAGTTTTTTTTCCCTTTGGACGAACGAAAATGTACGGCATATAAAAAATAATATCTATGCATAAAATACTTTCAAAATAAATTAATTTTATGTTGTATCAAATCACCCCCTGGACCATGGAAAGAGAGGGGGTTGCAACCTTCGATTGTTTCCCTTTGTTGCATGATTTTTGTACGGCGTTGCGGAATAATGGATTAGAAGCAGTATTGAAATAGTATGAAACTGATGTCGTACAAAATCAAATAACCAAATTTACCCTGGAAATTGTCTTAAAATAAAACAAAAAATCCGACTTTGTGGCGAACCATTTTTTTACGGCACTACGCGTTTTCTTATTATTTTTCATGGGTCTATCGATGGTAAGAATGCCGTACAAAAATATATGACCAAAATGTACTCACTCTACCTGTACTTTTGAATTCTCACCTGCACTCAGTTGGACAGCTTACAAGTGACGGCATAGCGCTGAATCTTATTATTTTATGCTGTTATATCGTTCTAGATAGGTCACCTGGTGGTTCAAATGACCCATAATTTTTCAACACGGGCCCGTAGTCTAAACGCAATAAAGTATTGAGTATTGAGCATTTAATTGCCTAGTTGACATCGCAGAATTTTGACCAACCTATTTTCCCTATATACAAATGTGAAATTTTGTGAGGATGGATGGATAGTATGTGTATGTTTGTTACTCTTTCATGGAAAACTCCTGAACGGACCTGGATAAAATTTGGCACAGAGATAGATAGTCTGGAATAGCGAATAGGCTTCGCGAAAATCGACATCGACGCAGGCGGAGCCGCAACCAATATCTAGTGATTAATAAAGTGACTTCTGTAATAATATAATATGTAGTTTTGTGGCTGATGCTTAAAAAGGTATAAATACTAGAAACCTTATTACTATAGAATCCGCGAGACCCTCAAAAAGTTCAAATAGGTACAACAAACAATTCGTTATTATAATCTTTTCAAGCGGTCTTCTTCTTCTTATCGTTTGGTTAGTGGCCAACCTGGTGACAGAGTTATTTAGATCGCTCATATTTAGGCCTCTGTCGTGATCTAACGACTGTTAACAGCCGGGACCGACTTTTGACGTGCCCTCCGAAGCACGGAGACGCTCAGATGAAATACCACTATGCGGTCACCCATCTATAGGGTTACCGCGCCCTTGGTTGCTTAACCCGTTGATCGTTTACCGAACAGCGAGTGCACCTGGCTATGAGCGCCTTATAAGCGGTTTGGGGTCGTGATCAAAGATTTATAGGAATTGATCGTTGTCTCTACAGAGAAATATGCCCAACTAGTATGTTTCCGAATTCCCGATGGACAGCGATGTTAAACAATATTATGACGCTTAAATACCTAATAGATACAGTCCTATAAAATGATAAAAATATAAGAAGGTGTATACTTATTCGTTCTTATAATATGAAAAAGAATATCCTTACTAATATTATAAATGTGAAAGTTTGTGTGTATGGATGGATGTATGGATGAATGGATGGATGTTTGTTACTCTTAAACGTAAAAACTAGTACGATCATCGAAAAACCTGAAGTTAAAAATGCCAACGCATTTCACGTCATTTTATGATAATTCCTTCACAGTTGTAGCTATTCGTCTGTGGAATGCAATACCGCTGCAAATAAGACGTGCTCAATCTTTAACTACGTTTAAACTTATGGTTAAAGAGCACTATTTACTATTAAAATGATGCTGCTTATATTTTGTTAACATATAATTAACATTTATTTTGTCATAATAAGTATAATATTATGTAGGTATTTGAAATTGCTATAATAATTTTCATTTGGCAAACGTTTTTATCGGGGAAGATCCACGGCATTTTAGTA
Source organism: Trisateles emortualis (assembly GCA_947095525.1). Taxonomy (NCBI): domain Eukaryota; kingdom Metazoa; phylum Arthropoda; class Insecta; order Lepidoptera; family Erebidae; genus Trisateles; species Trisateles emortualis. Next base: position 12,202,409 of record OX352750.1, read on the forward strand.
GCGCTGGTAATCGGTTGCGCTATGACGTAAGTCCCACATGACAGCTCGCGAGCGCCGTCGTGCCAGTGGATATATATACAGTCATGGTCAACTAATTAGGGACAATCTCTAGTTAAGCCAAATTGTGAATTAATTGTTTATTTTCCAACGAGTCTTAACAATATTCCATATCTTTTACATGTAAGTACAATAGTCATTGATGTGCCCGATTATACAAACAATAACAACTTCTTAAACATTAAACCTCTTTACAGTATAGCTGATAGATTAATTATCATAGTGGCATTTGTTCAACGAATGCTGGCTCGCCATTTAATTAGGGACACTGAGGTATTGTGTTCTAATTTTAAAATTTGAATCTTAATACTTTTTTAAATTTTTTCTCTTAATGTTTTGTGGTAATTTTGGCGGCAATCCAGATTTTGAATTTTAAGTTTTGAGAATTATTTTGAAGAAAAATGGGCAAAAATAAAAGTTGCAATCCAACACTACGAAAAATTATCTTGAAGTTTGTCGAGCATGGTTGGTCATACCGAAAGATAGCACAACATTTAAATTGTTCAAAAAATATGGTATGCAATGCAGTGCAACATTTCAGGCGCAATAACACAGCTTTGAATGTGCCCAGAACAAAAAGATCGAGAAAAACAACTACGCAAGAAGATAGAATGATAACCAGGTTAGCTAAGAAAGATCCGTTTCTAGGTTCTATATTAATTAAACGGTTCCCTATCCATTTGCCTAAAATTTTAAGACCTAATATAACTTAGCATATTTTTGTTAGGCATAATTATATTTTCGCATAATATAATTACGCATAACAGCTTACGCATAATGTTTTAGGCATATTTTTTCAAACCATAACAATGATTAGGCATAACTTTCTAATGCATAAATATATTAAGCATAAAGTTCTATAGCATAACTTTTTTAAGCATTATATCCTAAAACATAAATTTATTTACGCATAATTACATTAAAACATATTTTTATAGGTATAACATTGAAATAATTATTAACACCTAGAATATTAGACACTATACAATACTGCTAACACGTTTATACAATATTGCTCTAATGAAATTTGTAGGCACTTGATATTGTAGGTAGAATAGAAATTATTTTTTATTTTTCTAAGAAGACGGTGGTGTCGTAAAACTATTGTGTCACTAAATGTATTATTGCAAAGTTGTAATTTTGATGATTAATTTAATTGTTTTTTTTTAGTAATTGTAATAAATAAAAGTTGATTTAATGATAATTATTTGGTTTTTATATCCTTGCCCATGAGAGCATGTTCGTTTCTGGCACTCGCCGGCCGCTGCCGCGGCACGCTCGCTTCGCTCGCTCGGCTCGTGCATAAGAGGTCACAGTTCTAACCTAACCTAACCTACGCATTTTTAAAGAAGAAAGTAACCCAATCTATATTATTCTAATTGAAATTCTATGATCTTCATAGTATGCCTAGTCAAATTATGCCAAGTAAAAAAGATGAGTATACTTCTAAACTAGTATTTTTACAAGCAATTGCTAAAAATATACACCTAAAATAAATAATTATACATAATTAAGGACCACTGTTTCAATAAATTAACTTCTATCTGAGAAATAACCGCCATATTTATTCTCATAATAGGTAGAAGTTAACTAATATATTCTTCAGATAAAAGTTATCTCGCGATTGAAAAATCGTTTAAGTTACATAATGTTATGTATAATAAATAATTTGCATAAAAATTATTTTTGTTATTTACCTATATTAATTATATGCTTAAATATTATTATGCTAATAGTCATTAGGCCTACTAACGTCATGCTAATAGTCATTAGGCCTACTAACGTTATGCGAATCTAATTTATACCAACACAAATTAGTCTTTAACATGATTGTGCCAACATAAAAGGTATGCCATAAAAAATTAGGCCGAAGTATTATTATGCCAAAACAAATTGTGCCAAAATCGTTATGCCGAAGTATATTAAGACAAAGAACATTATGAGAAAAGAAGGGATCCCTAATTAAACACGAAGTTTTTAATTAATATAGAATGGCAGACGAAAGAGCCGGTGTATCAGCGAGGACCGTTCGACGACGTCTGGTAAAAGCAGGCTTGTTTGGAAGAGTGGCTCGCAAAGTACCGTTGTTAAAGAAAGAACATAGAAATGCTCGTTTGGCGTTTGCATGAAAATATGGTCATTGGACCTACTTACGCCCAATGGCAATATGTATTGTTCTCTGACGAGACCAAGGTAAATTTGATTTCTTCAGATGGAAGGCAATATGGACGGCGTCCTGTAAAAGCGGAAATGAATCCAAGATTCACAAAAACGCAGGTAAAACATGGCGGTGGAAACATTAAAATGTGGGGTGCCTTTTCTGGACGTGGAGTGGGACCTGTGAGGAAATTTCAGTGAGGTAACTTAGACCAACAATACAAGGCAATATTGGAGGAAACTATGATTCCCTATGCTGAGGAGCATCTACCTATTATATGGACGTTTCAGCAGGATAACGACCCGAAACATACCGCCCGTTCAGTCAAGTCATTTCTTAACAGTCAGTCAATATCGGTGCTAGATTGGCCAGCAAATAGCCCGGACCTCAACCCAATTGAGCACCTTTGGCACAAAATCAAGAAAAAAGTTGCCACTTATCGTACCACAACTTTAGATGAACTTAATGAAGCTTTTTGTGAGGCATGGGCAAACATTTCTGTCGAAACATGTCAGAAACTGATAATGTCTATGCCACATCGGTGTCAAGCGGTAATTAATAACAAAGGTTTTGCTACTGGGTACTGATTATACACGTAATAGAATGGAGCTGTTAAAAATATTATAATACTGCAGATTATTATAGGTAAATTATCTTAGAGAGATTTTTGCATTTGTAGTAGTGTTCGTATATGTACACGGATTCAAAATTTGAAATTTGAATTCCACTATACGGTCAGCAAATAAGTTCTGTCACATTTTTATTATTTAAGTATTTATTTTGTGTAATATTTTTTGATCAATATTTTATTATTTTAACATTGTTAAATAAAAATGTTCCGATGATGATATATATGCCCGAGGTAAACTTTGGCCATCGTATGGTAAAATTAGTTTCGAGAGATTTTTGCAGCTGTAGTAGTATTTGTTTATGTTTATTAACAGGGATTCTAAATTTAAGATTTGAATTTCATTGTACGACCAAAAGAGGTTCGGCACAATTTTAAGAAGAATATAATATTGACTGTCAAAAGTCAAAAAGTCAGTGAATGTCAAATTTTTCCTAAAGTTCAGGTTCTGACTATAAAAAGTATAAAAAATATAAAAGTTCTCAATTATTTATTTCCTTATGTCCTGACCGTACACAACTACAAATGCAAAAATCTCTCTAAGATAATTTACCTATAGTTTTGTTTAACTCTATTTTTCACTATAGGGTCAACTGTTCAACAGTGAACCAATTGGACACAATGAACAATTGCAATATTTAGGAAATGCGACGTTACCCGATCGTGCGACAAACGCGTTCTCTAATCTTCCCTCCGTTTCCCAGTCCGCCATGCGCTCACGTCGCTAATGGTTGTGTGAAGTGAAAAATACGAAATTCCGTTACTGCTTATGAGAAATTCAAGTGAGTATTTTTTTGTATTATTGCATTTGTATTTATGTTTTTTTTTTAAATGAAAGCCTATTTAGCAATATTTATACGCCTGTTCTACTAATGCCATATATTACGATTATGTAGACTATAGTTTTCTGGTGTCCAACACTGAATAATAAGTAGGTGTTTAACAATGAACCACTGGTTCAATGAGTACCGTTATGTTATATCTTGGTTAACTGTGTACTTATGAAAAAATTAACCCTTTGAACGATTTCATGGTGGATGGATAACATTTCATTTATCTCAAACTAGGAAACCGCAAGTTACCTAAAACTAAAGTTGTCCTCTAAATATTAAGACTTATATCATGTATTTTTAGGATTGGGCGTAAGAAAGTCCAGGAAAGAAAAAAAGGAGGCCATTCGGCAGAATTAATAAAAAAGGCGATTGATATGTGCAGAGCAGGTGTAAGTATGAGGAAAGCTGCAATAGAATGCAATTTGCCCTATCCTACAATTCGTCGTTTTTCAGGCATTAACAAGTTGTTATTAGGGTAATTGTTGATGTTCCTTTTTGTTAAAGTGCCATAATTATATTTTACTTAATTGTCGAATTTATATTGTTTACTAATACATATTAAGGTGATTTTGTATGAATCTGTGACATGCGATAGGCTTATTGATTGATTGTGACCTGTTAAATTACCTACTTAAATTAGTCAACAATAAATAAATATTTTCAATTTACTGCACTTTTTATTACTATTAGCATATTGTCTACCCATCTATTTATGTATTTATAATAATATTTATAAGAGCATTATAAAAGAGGTGACTAAGATTTAGTTACAATTTATTTATAAACTTGCATCTACAGTTTTAGGTATACTATTAACTTTATCTAAACCAACTGGCATTAAAAATTATCTAAATTAAGTGCGTCAGCTAACGTGGTTCAATGAGTACGCGTTGATGGTTCAGTGTATACGAGTAATTGGTTCAATGTAGATGTATGGAAATGTTGATATGTTCAGTGTTGAACAACCCGTGGTTCATTCCATACCAAGGGGTGGACACAGTGAACCAAATCTGTGGTTTTAAAAAATAATTAATTATTCATTATCCACGTGATGTAACCAAGATCTGAATATGTAGTATTGACGCTAAATATATTTTGAATCATTTAGTCATAATAGTTATAAAAAATAACTTAGGGTTTCGATGAAATCTGTCTTGAAAATTTAGGTGGTTCATTGTTGAACAGTTCACCCTACTTTACTGTCCTTAATGAACTGATCTCAGACCTTCAGCGAAAATCTAAGATGTTGGAGTCAGAATACAATAGATCTCAGCAACAAAGCCGATTCTTAAACATCGAAATAGTAGGAATTCCTGAGAAAACAAATGAAAATCTTCCCCAACTACTTCAGCGCATCACAACTATCATAGACGCCAACATAAACGAAGATGATGTTGAGTTCGTAACCCGCGTACAACCTCATCACACCCACCCAGGTCGTCCCAGAAGAATAATTGCGAAATTAAAGACCAGAAGAGCCAAGGATGCTATCATTTAGCAATGATAGCATCCTTGGCTCTTCTGGATAGTGAACAAAACCAATGGCATCACCTCTAGCGACTTAGGCTTTGGCGAAAATTCTACAAAAATAATTATCAATAAACATTTAACAATAGCCAACAAAATTCTACTGAATAACTGCAAACGACGCGCACAGGAACTGAACATCAAATATGTGTGGATAAAAAACTGCTCAATTTTTATGCAACGCAACGAAACGTCACCACCAATAGCAATCTCCACCGAGGAAGATATTGGAAATTTTTTTACGTCTTCTCAAGATTAATCAGTATGTTCTCTAAAATTTCATTAATTTTTTGAACATTTTATCTCTTTAAATTCTATGTCTTACTTTACTCTACTTATCAACTCAACTCAAATTTACATCACACAATTCATATAATGACAACTCAAGCATAACACACCTCAACATTCACACTAAACAAAACAACATTATTCACTACTCGACACTCCTAAATAAAAGGTTGTTAACACCTGACCTGCTAATAATCGTAGCATCTGTGTACCGTGTAGCCCGCGTTAAACAAGTTAACCTTACTTATTTTTCGTCCACCCTCCTTGATATTTATTATCGCTTACATACATTAATTTCATTTTTAACTTAAATTAAAATGGCTACACGTAATCTCAATATTTTTTATCAAAATACACGCGGGCTCAGGACTAAATTACCAGTTTTTTATCGTAACATTGAGTCAAGTGATTACGACGTCATTGTGATTACCGAAAGTTGGTTATGTGAAGGTATATTAGACACTGAGTTATGTGATAATCGATATAACATTTTCAGATAGGATCGCCCCGCTACTCGTACGGGTGGCGGAGTACTATTATGTATAAAACGCGAACTCTCAGCTATGCGTAGATTGGATTTAAATACGGGTTGTACGGAAGCAATTTGGATAACGATCAATTCAGTTTCTATCGCAAACAATCATCACGTTTCTACTGAAGCAACTCGTAATATTCATTTAGCGGTTATCTACATTTCTCCCAATAACAGCCCACACTCTAAACTGAATGAATTTAGAAACTCCTTCTCGTTGCTACATTCAGCTTATCCCAACGATACATTCTTAATCATAGGAGACTTTAATCTGCCTTTTATTTCATGGATGGAGGACGGCCACGGAGTGAAACACAATTCAAACTCTGAATTATGCTCTGCGGCTAACGAATTTATTAATTGTTTGGACTTTGCGGGTATGACTCTATACAACTTAACACCCAACTGTAGCGGTAACATTTTAGATCTCGTTATATCGAACGCGAGTTTAGTCTGTAAACAAAGTGACTCATCACTCGTAGACATTGATCGTTATCATATTCCAATAGAAATAACTTTAAGCGATTGCGCCTTTAAAACAATAAATTGTCAGTCGAAAGTCATTAAAAGATTTTTTAAGGCGGATTATGACAGTATAAATAACGAACTTTGTAGCATAAATTGGAATCAATATTTAAATGATAATAATGTAGACGACATGGTGGATAAATTTTATGTCATGTTAACTTCATTAATCGATCAGTATATTCCGTCCATTAAAGTATCGGGTAGGTTTAGTTACCTCAAATGGTACCCAGTCGCGCTAATTAATGTCATAAAAGAAAAGTCTAAAATTCATAAAAAATTGAAAAAATACAGGAACCCGAACGAATACGCGGCATTTTCGTTATTAAGAAAGAGAATAAAGGACCTTCAAACTAAACACTTTAGGAAATATACGGAAAGATGTGAAAGGGATATAAAAAAGACACCGCAAGTATTCTGGAACTTTATTAAATCCAAGCGTACATCTTCAGGCTTCTACCTTTGCCATATGAACTATGAAGGACACAATTTCTCTAATGGCGAGGATGTATGCAATGCTTTCAACAATTTCTTTTACAGCGTCTTCCGACCCTCTGACCCTTTTGATAACTTAATAACGTGCCCCGAGGCTCCTCACGCAAACACAGTCCACTCTGTTACGGTTACGATTAAGACTTTAAAAACTATATTTAATAAGCTTAATCACAAAAAAGGTGCTGAATTGGACGGGTTACCTGTAATCTTTATAAAAAAAATGTGAAAAGGGTCTACTTACTCCGTTACAAATAATATTTCAGAGGTCTCTAAATGATGGCGTATTCCCTAGGCGTTGGAAAGACGCACAAATTGTTCCAATTCACAAAAAAGGTCCTAAAGATTATATAAAAAATTATAGACCAGTTTCATTATTAAACAATTTTGGAAATATGTTGGAAAAGATTGTTTATGAACATATACAGTTCGCTTCCCGGCGATGCATTCCATCGACTCAACACGGCTTTGTCAAAGCGCGTACTGTGAATACCAACCTCCTGGAACTTAGTAACTACATAACCACCAATATTAATTTGCTCAAATTGATGTTATATATACAGATTTTGAAAAAGCATTTGATCGTGTAAATTATTCTGTGTTGATTTCTAAACTAGAGGCTGTCGGAATAAAGGGCAATCTTCTGCGCTGGTTGGATTCTTACCTAAAAAATAGACGCCAGGCTGTGGTGCTGGGTGGTTTCAGATCAGACTTTGTTGACGTCACCTCTAGTGTACCACAAGGCTCTTTGTTATCGCCTTTATTATATAATATTTATCTCTTTGACCTCCCAGAATGCTTTCACCACTCAGATCATCTTTTATACGCTGATGATAAGAAAATATACAGGAAAATCACCTCTGAGTCTGACTGTTTGCTACTCCAAAATGACTTAAATCGGCTATCAAAGTATTATCACCTTAATAAAATAAGTGTTAACACACAAAAATGTCAAGTAATAAGTTTCACCAGAAAAAAACATCCTATCAAATTCGATTATAGCATAAGTAATGAGTTGATTCCCAGAACCTCTCAAGTGAGAGATCTAGGTGTAATTCTCGATGATAAATTTAATTTGAGTGCACACTGTGCACAAATAGTTACTAAAGCATACAAATCCTTAGGTTTTGTTATTCGCAACAGTAAACCATTCAAAGACTTACAATGCTTTAAAATTCTTTACTTTAGTTATGTCAGAAGCGTATTGGAATTTGCAAGTTTAATTTGGAGGCCAATTTATAAAAAATATATAGACAATATAGAAAAAAATCAACGTAAATTTATTAAGCACCTTAATAACAGAGCTCAATTAGAAAATAAATCATATGAAGAATCATGTAAATATCATAAAATAAACACTCTGGAGGATAGACGCCAACTGACTGACATGCTGTTCTTATATGACCTACTTAATAATAAATGCGACTTCATAATTTACTCGAACACATATACAATTTAATGTACCTCCCAAACGAACTAGACACACAACCTTATTATCAAACCCGTCCGCATCTAACAATTATACAAAAATGTCTCCAATCAACCGTATACCAAACATATTTAATAATAATTTCTCCTCTTTAGACCGGTTTAATACCTCTCGTAACGCATTTAGAAACAAACTAATAAGCATTCTCTCCAAGAAATAGTAAATAACACGCCCTTTCTCAAACACATCATTTCCACTCCCTCATTCGGTTAGAAACTACAACTACATCACTCATTCATACAAACAGCACACACACACACACTTACACACCATCGACATACCACGCTGTACACTCATTACACCCAAGTTAAAAACAAAATATTTAAATTCTCTCTACTCATTATAAATAAAGTATATAGTATATTAAAAAAAAATGAATACAAAATGTCTATTCTTATTATAACTATTATTGTGTACTTTATAATTGGCGTAAAAAATGTTAAATTGTATCTCCAATATAATTGTAAGCTGTGAAGAACCTTTGAATAAATAAATAAAAATAATAAAAGTCCAGCTACACAATTATACATTAAAATTAAATACATTTTAATCTCGATTAATCTTTGATATTAAATACTTTTTTCGATTTAATTAATCTTTTATTTACAGCCATTTATAGCATAATAATCGGACCAAATTATGCAAATAATAGGTGCTTAGAAATCAATTGGGTTTTATAATTATATGTACATAACCGGTTTTAGCTCTTCACTATCTTGAATGTCCCTAATTAGTTGACCACGACTATATATATATGTATATATATACATACATATATATATATATATGAATAGACTTTATAGTAGGTATGTATGTTGTAATGGTATGTTACGTTACTCTTCAAAATCCATCCAATGGTTGTCTGGAAGAGATCGCTTTTAGTGATAAGACCGCCCATTGTACAGCTAACTATATCCAACTGTTATTTTACCGTTGTATTTTTGCTTGGTGTACAATAAAGAATATTCTATCTATCTATCTATCTACTGAACGAATCTGAATGAAATTTGGCAGAGAGATAGATTATGGTCTGGAACAACAACAACCGCGGGCAACAGCTAGTTCATAATAAAGGATCGATTTAGATTATGCTACGTTTATAATAGAGAAGATATTAAAGAAACTTAAGATTTTTATTGACTTAAATAATTCCCTATCAACCAATATAAACTTGCAAGTATATTACTAACCAGAGCATAAAATGCGTGCGCATACGCGAGCGGCACCGTGGCGGCGTCCTCGAGGCTCCAGTGCGCCGGCACCGGCCACAGCAGCTCCGGCACAGCGCGCACCTGAGTACTCGCCGCGCCGCCCGCCACTATACCCATCACACGCTCGCCACTTGGAAATGAATTATAAATAAAGTTTAAAAACAAACAGTTTTGTGAAACTTTTGTGGAACACTGGCAGAGTAACGTTTAGTCACAGACCAACTAACAACCAAAAGAGAGTGCAATGGTGGAAACGTATAAATTTAAGGAAATTGTAATTGACAGAAAAATATGTATACGTAATAATTGAGATACCTGTTCATGGTTCCACAGTAGTCCATGCCATACACGTTAGAGTCATACGAAGTAACCCCAGTAGCTCTCTTTACATCTAACATGTTGAGTCCAGCGAAGTGAACCTGATAAATAATGTTTATAAAAGTATGTTTATAGTCAACATTTCAGCCCCCAGACGTCCGTTCGTACTTCGCCAGGGTTTAACTATTTTTTAATAGTTTAGGGGTTGAATTTCCAAAAATCCTTCCTTAGCGGATGCTTACCTATAACTTTATAAAATAATATAATAGCCAACACTAATTTAGAAAACTGAAATTTGGAACGTAGGTTATTTCAAATTTCAGCTTTCTGGATTAGTTTTGGCTGTGCGGTGATCGTCAGTCAGGACAGGCTTTTCTATATATACCTACTTATAAACAGTGAAACCCACATTGCTATCCACAGATTATATTAAAACATTAATCTGCTCACCCTGCTTACGAATTATAATGAAACAATATTGATATACTTATTACTACACCTACCCTATTTTATAGAAAGTGTTTTTAAAATGAAAATAGTAATGATCTGAAGATAAACTAACATAACTCTTTATATTATTATATAAAATGTATACCTAACTAAGTAAACACATTTCACTTTCACCGTTGTTGTGTTACACTGCGCTGCGTTGTGCATTCGTCCGTGAAAACGTCGATACACAACACCTAGCTGCCAAAACTTCCTTGAGGAATGTGTCGAAACTCGAAACTATGCCGCACCACATGCGATTAAACCAACTTTTCGACCCCCAAAGTCCAACTGACTTTTTCTTGATATACTCTACAATAATGCCTCAGTAGTACATAGTAGCAAGAGTATGCTGTTGGAGATTCCAACAGCTCGTTGAGCCGCACAATACGTGAATTTGTATAATTCGTAAAGTGCAGGAAACACGTCCGTATGCTAGCGCACATTGAATGCATCTGACAATACAATGTTACATTATATCACTACGGTGACGGATCGTTTTCGAGAAAACGACGGTAAAACATTGGATATTATAATAGTAGAGGGCTCCCCTAGGCGCACGTAATATTATACCAACTAAACAGGTACCTACTACGTGCTAGTCGTGGTTTGTCAGACTAGGGTCAAATTAAAATGCATAAAGGAGTAAGGGGTTGAGAAATGAAAGGAAAACAATAGAGGTATGTCTATTGGCATACCATAATCTGCCTACCCGAAAAGGCAGGCCCGAAGGGGATAGGCATGACAATATATGTTTGAACATACCTTCACTGTGATGTCAGAGTAATCAAGTTCAGGAAGTTCCAGCCAGTGTAACGAGTCTAGTTTGCCGATCTCAGCACTTATAAGTGTCTTATTTGTCACTGTTACGTCGCCGTCGTACGGTGCACTCGATCCTAAACTCTGAAACGTCAAAATAAGTTGGAAGTTTGGAAGTGAGTATACAACTAAATTGATATTAATAAAGAAGTACGTCTTATTAAATTAAATAGTTTTGTTTTATAATATATGTACTATTAGGTAGATATAACACAAAATTGCTCTTGGATAATTTTAGAATGTTAATGTTGTCGAGATTTGAAAAAAATATTTTTACCAGATACATTTGTAAAGTATCATCACGGATTTTATTTATTGTAAATTAAGAGAGGACCAGGATTTACTTTAGGGCACCATACTAGCAAGCAAGTCTGACTGGGGAAAGCCTCCCCCTTACAGAACACGACAGCCAAATAACTACACACAACGGTGTAGTTGTGTTGCTTTGTGTGAATACAGGTCTCCAGCGCTCATTTAGGGTTGGGTTATGAAAGAAACGTTTTCCTATCATAGGGATATTCCATCTTTAAGCCCGGGTGTAAAAAAAATGGTTCGTCAATACACAAGTGATACTTCTAGTATTGAAAGTCTCTGCTATGCTACGGTAACTGCTTAACATCAGGCGGGAACGAGTTTTTACGTGAGTTGTTACGAGAACACTATGAAAAGAATTTTACAAACAAAATAACTCAATTTTAATTAATTTTATTATTGAACGTTCCATTAGGGTGAAAAAATAATGAAATTCACAATATCAATAACCAAAATACAAACTTGCTAAATTACATTTCATCAAAGAAAAAAAACTATATGCCGCAGTGAATTGTGAACAGCCTGTATTTTACTTGCCTATACCACGGAATTAGGTGCCCATAGAACCTAATTCCAATGCACTATACATCGGAATTAGGTTTCATACTAAAAAATCACGTTTTCTAATTCCGAGTGTTAAAAGTTGGAACATTTTGGCAAAGTTTATTTACAGATTAGTGCATAATTGTAATATCTTCCTAAATATGTATAGCACTTGCTAAAAATTACATTGAATTATTAATAAAGTTAGATTTTTTGTCTTGAAATACTCATACAACGAATTAACAAAATACCTAAATACAACACCTTTGATATGCTATAATTAGTGAATGCGATGCAAAAGTGTACCTCGTAATTAGATCTTATATATATTGACTACTTAAGTTAGTAAATATAAAGTGTGAAGTGCCTAATCCTAAAAACAATCCTGAAAACCAAAAATGAAACTAAGTCTATGAAATCCTTATTCCGTGGTATACATCGGAATAAGGAACCGGCTAATTTTTATGGCACCTAATTCCGCGGTATTTTCAAAACGTTTTTTCGCCTTTATTTATTTAGTAAAATACAAAAAAGTTAAGTAATACATATAAAAATATAGTCCTTCTACTAATTAAACGCAAAGAATTACACACACTGTACTAAAATAACAAGAAAAACGCTATTTAAAAAAACGTGGTATTTACGTGCACGGGGTGCCAAATGTATGAAAAGTGAGATTGGACCGGCTATCGTGGCGAAACTTATCGATTATCTTAAACATCTTATACTTTACACCTTACCTTGGATAATATATCCACATGTAGATATATTATCTACTAAATAAGAGATATTCTGGGAAAAAATAGCTTGTTTATCGCGAGTAAATACTGTTTTTCTAAATACCTCGGAATTAGGTGCCAATTTCAGAACCCCTCGGAATTAGGTGCCGTTACCTTAAGTCTTAACCAAATTAAACATTTTGGTAACAAAGTAAAAACAATGATATTTGTGTGAATTCACGCCGATTGCAACAGAATAGATCTATTTTGCTAGCCACCAAGTTGAGTGTTCTGTACGCGCGCGTCAGAGGCGCCTCCTGCTGCAAATTGGTGTTTGCACGCGGCACGCATAGCAGTTGCGGCTTCCGTCGCCGATACACATACCTATTTGGAACGTTCAACAATATTTTCACTAAAACGTCGGGATTACTTAATATACCTCTAAATACTTTAAATATGTATATAATAAGTGCCATCTCCCTTCTTACCTTTATTTCGTTGTAACCAATCATACCCAAAATGAATAAAGTTGGATACATTAACGGGTAAAACGGATACACACCGTAGTATCTCATATATAAGTACCGGACAAATTTATTTTGCACGCGCTCCAACATGAGATTATATTTTATTTCATGTGGGCTCCAGACGACTGCATTGCATTCTAACTGACTCCTAACTAAAGCGTTATATAATGTTACAATTGCTTTAACATTGGTAAAGCTCCGAACAATAATTATAATATGTCACCAAAATTAATGGCGTTGGGACACCCAGAATCTGTTATACTATTTAAATTATATTACAAGTTCAGTACTTACGTTACTGATTTGAGATGGGTGAACACACAATTCCAATTGAAGATCATGACTAGCCGCAGGTAAATTGCGATATTTAATACCTCTTAAAGTAACACCGCCACATCTGAAATTGCATTGTATGAATAAAAAAGGTCTAAAACATTTTATTTCAAACAGTTGACTCAAAAGATTAATGAATTACCTCGTAAGATCACAGTCATCACTGATCATGGCGTTCATGACACTTTTGTCATTTGACTTACATATTGGGTTATTCGCGTGTTGTTTAACGTCGATTTGTACTGTTATAATGTGTGTAGGCTGTGAGACAGCATGGTGCGGTTGTCGTAGTACATTTAGCTGCAGCATGCCATCAATGAGTGTGACCCAGTTGTCGCGCCACACTATCGCAGCTTCAGTGAAAGACTCGCTAGCACATTCGATACTACGAAACTCGCCGCTGTACTTATACTCACGATCATTTAGTAATTGATAAATATCTTCTGACGTGATCTCCAAGCCAATATTGACTGAATTAGTTTCAAGGCGAGTTAAGAGTTTTGGAGATGTTACATAATTCTGTATTATATAGCCAGACATTACTCTGGACCAGTCATTCATGACCTAAAAACGTATGTACATATGGATTATAATTCAATGGAATCGAAAGTATGATCTATTTGATTCATTTAACAAATATCAATAATATTCAAAGAGACTTTACCTCAAACCGACCAGTGCCCCTATGTAGAGCAACTTCTAGTTTGAGTGCACGCTGATCAAGTAGCAGAGGCTGTGCGTACAGATGCACGTCACGGAACTGCACTGATACTCCTCGTTTTGGTACACCGGCGTTCATCGCGAACGTGTCCCACACATCCACCAGCACAGCCGCAAAAGGATAACACATGTTACCTGAAACAAATAAAATTTATTTTTATAAGGCATTGATATTGATACTGATATTGATAATGATATTCATTGACCACCTTCCGACTTCATAATCACGTTCTAAACACTCATCTAGGAATATAGTACTCGTCAAGATAAATCCAAAACACCCCAGCACGACATTTCGTTAAAGAGTTCATATACCTGCCAATATCTGCTTATATAGACTGCAATATCCGACCTACTCCTTGGTACCATATTATTGCATTGTCACCGAAGTTACGTCAGTATACCAAATTTCAGCTCCATCAAACAACGGGAAGTGCTTCAAATCTAGCTTACAAACAAACTAACTAATCGAGATTGTGGATCTAGGGTGTTTTTGTATGTTCATCAATGGTTTAAGGTAAAAATACTATCTTTTTCATTATTCCGGTACCTAAACTAGGTTCTTCAGAAACATGGTTTTTCATAGTCGTAAGAAGTGCAGTGCATTACCTATTGATCCCTCTGCAACTCTTGTGGCTTTTCTCACATCGAACACTACGGATATTTCAAGTATCATTTATTGTAAGCGTATAGAAACTGCGGCGAAATCGGCAAATTGAAAACTTCAGTTTTCGTTTAGAACTCAAAATATTATTTCATTACCTTGAATGACATTTCCCTGGAAGTAAATGTGCTCGTCGTCGTGAATCGACTTTACTATCTTGCAAGTTGCAGTTTTATGTTTGGCTCCTTGTTTATATTGTGTTACTGTCCTAAACAGAAACAATTTTAGCATATCATTGGTCATGAAATAATGATGACATATCACATTATAAAATATTTTATTCGATGGTTAGCTATCAAATGAAGCATTACCACAAGTCTGGAGTCTGGTTACAAAGATTTATTCTCTTTAAAAAGACAACGAGGTGTCCGCCATCCAAATCTACTCAACGAACTTCAGCGAGGAAGATGTAGCTGCTGCCAAGCTGCTAGTATTTACGTCGCTTAATAAAAGTGACCAGATGGATCCCAGGCGTGACGGGACAAAGAAGATTCTACAGGACATCATCACGCTACTTAAGGAGACCGATCCTGACGACGCGTCGTCCTTAGCCACAAACGTCGGCACGTCGCGACGTGCCGACGTTTGTGGCTAAGGACTTACATAATTATGTTACCGCCCGTCACTTTCGATCACGTTGACGTTACTAGCCTTCTCAAGGACATCATTAATCTGAAAGCATCCCAAAACTCGACGAGTTGCGCAATACTGTGACCTTAACTGGGTCATCGGCGTCGTGTAGTAACAACATTTGACGATAGTGTCGCAAGTTTCGCGTCAGAGGTTTTGACGTCGCCGCCGCGGAATGCAGCGTCGTCTGTATGCGCTGCGCCTGAGCGTAGCTGCGCTACCCCGTCCTTCCCTCCGCCCCACCGCGCGGTCAGCTGACCGGTCATGCAGACCACTCAAATTGCTCCACCTGCCAAGGCTATGCCTGAAAAGGCGACGAATCGGGCTGAAAACGACGGTTTCGTGACTGTGCAAAGAAGAAAGCGTCGATAGCGTGCTGTAAAGAACTGTTGCGGCACGGCTCCAGTGGAGCCCGGCGTAAGCCTACGCGCCGCAGCACCGAACACTCCAGTGGTGCGACTACCGACGTGTTTTCTGCACATCTTTATGAAAGACGACTTCTGGCCGAAAGGTGTGGTGTACCGTCGCTTCCGCGGACAAGTCTTTATTGTCTCAGTGCGTTCAGGTAACGCACTGAGACAATAAAGTGCTAGTGAAGTGTTACTAATATAGTTTTAAGTAATATAAACTAACAAAAGTTATAATTATGTATGTTAGTCTGTAAGGTATGTATCAATGGATTGATTTATTTATGATTCATTTTAATAATATTTTGTTTATATTATAATAAGATAGTTTATGTTTTTATGTATGTTTTTACTTGTATAATTTGAATCATATCTAGTTTATACTATAATATATTATTATTTTATGTGATTTTCATTACTGACCAGTTCCAACGGCGCTCAAGACACAAGCATTAAGCTTAGTTTGGGGCCAAAGAAAAGCTCAGTATCGAAACATGTATTTTATTAAATAAATTGATTGATTGATGAACTCCCGCACACAGAGTTTGTTCATATTTAAATAAAGTAACATAATAATTCATTTTCATTTATTTTTTTCATTTAAAAAAAAGACAACTCCCGCACTAGAGAACAAGCTCTGTGTCGCAGGGGACTTTACAAACATAAAATTAAGGCTTGTGATATCGCCAACGACCTTGAGCATTTGGGTGAAGCAAACACGACCTAATTCTCTAGGCGAGCGCGGTATCCCCGCGTTCGCCAAACATATGTATTTGAATTATTTTGAATGGACGTCTTTTTAATTTTTAATTAATTAAAATTTAAGCTTATTCTAAATATATCATTACCAAATTATAGGTGTATGTTTTCTTCAAATAGGTTTTGTTTTTTTTTCGTATTATTTGATAAAAAATTGAAGTCATAAAGTGGTTACATTTCAATAATTTGGTGCTGATTCGATGATTTTTTTACAAACTATTAAGAATTACTTTATAATTTATGACAAAACCATATTATGAAACACATCTTGTAGATTAATACTGTATTTTTTGGCAGTCATTTGTCTATAAATGCCAACAAAAAATGGTTTCATTTACACCTCTTTTTCTTAATTTTTTGAGAGAGGGGCCTTAACGGACACAAATTACATCCAGACTCAGAACAACACTTTGTGAGTCACACAAAGTTTTGTCCTGTGTGGGGATCGAACCCACAACCTCGTGTACAGCAGGCGTATACTGCGGCCACTGGACCACCAAGGCAGTCAAATAAATATTCTCTACAAATTCAGGTGCCTGTACTAAGTGAAACTTGTATCACAGGCGGTATGTGCATTAAAAATACCAAAATAGGTACAGGAAATTTAAAAATATTTAATATTTTAAATAGGTACAAGAAATTTAAAAATATTTAATACACTAAGTGTTTTAATCAGAACAAAATGTATTTACCTTATAAAGATAACTTAATATTATACTTTATGACTACATAATACAATAATTTTCTATTCTCTAATTACTCCCTCTCGAAATCAGGATGTCCACCAACCGTTATTCGTTCAAGGTTAAAATTCGTGAACTACTGTTGGCAGAATTATCTCGACAATAATCTATATTTATTTATATTTCTATATATACTATATATATATAGATATATATATGTCCAGCTAGAAAAATAGCTGAATATAGATATATCAACTCTATTGATTATTCCTAGCGTGCCCTGCATTAGATTGAGTTGATATAATAATTTCATATATATATAATAAATTGTGTTTGCAATCGATATCAATCTAATGCAGGGCACGCTTTGACACTCGGAGTCTCCTGTTTTGTGCTTACTAGGTTATTTGAAACGTGAGCACATCGCACATTTTGGTTACTCATCTCGTTTCGTGCATTCTAACCTTGAGTGTCTAGCTACACCACAAATTTCACAAGTAGGGATGGTGTCTCTGCGTGATTTGGCTGCGTGTCCATACTGGTGGCATTTTTAACATCTAGTTACAAGAGTGAAATCTCCAACTAGGCAGGATGTCCAATTTATAAAAAGACGAGCCTGTGCGATTAGGGCCTTGAGTATGTTAGCTGGAACTTCAATAATGTAGTTACAGGTGTGGGCATCCTTTTTACCAGATTTGTGGCTTAGTTTGCACAATGTTAAGAAGGATTCTAAAGACAGCGATGGTATCTTGTCGGTCACATTCTGCTTAAAAATACAATTAAAAACTTCATTTTCTGCCAGAAAAGCCGGGATCCCAATTATCACAATACGAGCAAACTTTCTTAACAATATCGGCAAACGAAGAGTTGCTCATAGTGCATGATGCCTCAATGGTCTTCTTATGTCCAGAGATGTTTTCTGTAAGGCTACATTTTTCTTCAAGGACTTTAATGGTATTTGACGCTGCGAGGGCACTTTACTTTAATGATTAATATAAAAATGCCATTTGCGAGGTCCCTTGTCCAATATTGCGGCACAAGTTTTTTTTTTTTTGTTTTTGGTCTGTGTTGAACTCACCGTCGGGAGAAATTAAGCAAACGTCACTCTGACTCACATCTTTTTCGTCTGTGGCATCGACGGCGAGGTAGAGGCATAATATTATTAAATTAAATATCGTATTATTAACTAAATATTGCTAATGAGCACGATTATAATTGATGTAAATCAGGTGATATTATTATCGTATTAAGTATATCAAATCATACTTACCATTTCTCAGTGTGTACCCACTCAACTAGATGAGATAGCATCGGTGTTTCTGTTGATACTGGGAACTGAACTTTCGGGTACAAAGCTTTCACGATGGGAGAATAACCACTCGTGTATAAGCTGAAAACATTTGTTATTATATATATTACTAGTGGTCGCCCGCTACTTCGTCCGCGTGGTAATTTAGAATATTTTCCGATTTTGCAACATATCTCACTACTGCTCCGCACCTATTGATCATAGCGTGATGTTATATATAGCCTATAGCCTTCCTGGATAAATGCACTATTCAACAAAAAAAATATTTTTCTAATGGAACCAGTACTTTCTGAGATTAGTGCGTTCAACCAAACAAACAAACAAACTCTTCAGCTTTATAATATTAGTATAGATATCGCATGGTGACTCGTCTATTTATACCTAAGTACAGCTTTTTCTAACACGACATTTAACATCCGTCGACACTAGTGAACATTTTTTATTAATACAAGAATATAATAAAATATTTCATGCTAGTTTCCGCCCGCGGCTTCGCCCGCGCAAACAATCCTACGGAAGCAATGTTTTATTACGCGATAAAAAGCCTATGTGCTATTCCAGCTATGTCCCCGACATGACGTTAAACTGTGGCGCGCCTCCGATATGGCGTTAAACTAAAATGCAGACAACACCACTGCCAGAAAAGGAAAATTCGAAATAAAACCCTATACCAACCCGTCTGGCCAGCGTGGTATAGTAAGGCCAAAAACCTCCTAATGATAAGACGCCAAAAGTAAAGGCCCCCAGTTCCCGGTAGTCCCGCTGTCCGTGGCTACGGTAGCGGTCGCGGTAACAGCGGGGCAGGGCGTGCGAAGAATCTCCGGGCTACGATAAAAGGCTACCAAGAACACCTGACCCTGGCGACGTATAATGGATGCTCTCTACGGCTGGACCAACACCTCACCGAACTCGAGGTAGAATTAGGTCGCATAAACTGGCACATATTGGGGTTATCTGAAGTCCGGCGACAGGGAGAGGATACGATAACCCTTGAGTCAGGCCACCTATTCTACTTTCGGAAAGGTGATCAGCCCTCTCAGGGCGGTGTCGGTTTCCTGGTCAATAAAGCTCTCACTAACAACGAAGAAGAAGTCAGCAGTGTGTCGACGCGGGTAGCGTACCTCATATTAAAAATCACCGACAGGTACTCCCTGAAGGTGGTACAGGTATATGCGCCGACCTCGACATACTGCGACGACATAGCCGTAGCCATGTATGAGGACATAGCCAAGGCACTACATGGTACCACCAAGGCTCACTACAACGTTGTTATGGGGGACTTCAATGCCAAAGTGGGAGTACAAGAACGCGGCGAAACGAAAATCGTATTCTACGGCGTGGGGCGCCGAAACCACAGGGGGCAAATGCTGGTCAACTTTCTGGAGTCACAGGGGCTCTTCTTAATGAATTCTTTCTTTAAGAAAAAGCCTCAGAGGAAGTGGACATGGCGAAGCCCCGATACTGTGACGAGGAACGAGATAGACTTCATCATGACTGACAGGAGGTCTGTGTTTAGAGACGTCTCCGTGATCAACAGGTTTAATACCGGCAGTGATCACCGACTTGTACGAGGCGCTCTGAATATAGACTTCACTTTTTTTTTAAGTAGAATTTAAGCTCTCTATGTTAATTTTTAAGTAGAATTTAAGCTCTATGTTAATTATTGTTATTGGTTGAACCGTTTTAATTAACTATAAATAAATAAAAAAATTCAAAGCCGAAAGGCGTCGCTTGATTAAGTCTACTCTCAGACCTACTGCGCCTCAAATAGCATTAGGGTCCGAAAAGTTCCAATTGGAGCTTCAAAATCGTTTCGATCTGCTGGAAACCGAAGGCACTGTTGATGAGAAAACCGACACAGTGGTCAAAACGCTACAGGATGTGTCTCGAAGGGTGTTTCCCGGAAAAAGCGTAAACAGACAGTCTAAACTCTCGCTCGAGACTCTCGAAATTAAGATATATAAGACGGGAAATGTCATCTACGTAGACGTCTTCGTCAGATGGAAGAAACCTCAACCGGAAGATCCGGAAGCTGGTGCGACGTGACCTCCGATGTTCAAATGCCCGCGCCTTCGCGGCTGCGATTGAACAGAACAGAGGCACCAAAGTCTTCGCTCGCCAGCTAGGTAGATCCCATATGACGAAACTAAATACTGCGGATGGCAGAACCGTGACCTCAGGGTTCGGGATTCTCAAGGAAATTGAGAGTTTCTACAAAGACCTGTACGCATCACAGATGACTGAACCCACGAGACCCAGCGCTGATGACCCCCACTCACGCGCCGCTTAATGCACTAAGTCCCATTATGAATAGAAGGTCATGTCTCAGCAGTATCACTAAACTTAATATCTACCATACCCTAATACGCCCCTGTATTACCTACGCATGTCCAATATGGAGCGGTACGTGTTCTAGTAATATAAATAATTTGCAAATTGTCCAAAACAAAGCGCTAAAATATGCATTCAATACTCCCTTTAGAACAAATTTACAGAAATTACATATTAAATTAAAGTTTCCCACACTATACCAGTACGTTTATAAACTAGCGAAAAAATTCTATTTACTTAATAATAATTTAGGCAAAAATAAATACATTAATAATATTTGCAAAACTAGAAAGCAAAATTTACCGTATATCGACAAATACAATCGATACAAATTACCCCATCACCTATTCCTCGATTGTGAATAACATCAATGTATACAGTGGGTAACTAATAAGTAATCTGTGCTGCTACTCACCATCCATGATGGATGGTCAGTATCAGGCTTAAAACTTGTACTTCTACTAGAGGGGTGCATGCAGCTAGGTATATGTAAGAAATAGTTAAGAAATACACAGTTTCTGCGCCACTCCTCCTCAGAAAGCTTGAACTCAATGGCATCCGTGGAACACAACTAAAATTTTTCAACAGCTACCTACAGAATCGTGTCCAGCGCGTTAAGATTGAGGAATGGATTAGCGATGACTGTGAAGTATCCGTAGGCGTACCCCAGGGCAGCATACTCGGGCCGACCCTATTTTTAATTTTCATTAATGAACTCTGCCAATTAAATCTAAAAAATGGACGAATTATTACGTTCGCTGATGACACAGCACTATTGTTCCATGGTAATACCTGGGAGGAAACCTACCAGCATGCCCAAGAAGGGTTCTCCACAGTCGCTAAATGGTTGAACCAGCAATATCTCTCACTCAACATCGATAAGACAAAATACATTACATTTACTTTAAACAAACACAACTACAATCACAACTCATTTAATATAAAAGCTCACACCTCTAACTGCAATTGCCACTCTCATTGCTCATGCCCAGTTCTCAAAAAAGTCGATGAGATAAAATACCTTGGCGTGATCATCGACCAGACCCTCAGCTTCAAAGAACACATCAACCTTTTAGCGGCAAGAATAAGAAAGCTCATTTTTATTTTTAAAAACCTACGACATATTGCAGACAATAAAATAATAAAAAACACCTACTATGCCTTGTGTCAATCTTTGCTGACCTACTGTATCTCATCGTGGGGTGGGGCAGGTAAGACCCAAATGTTGAGGCTTGAGAGGGCTCAAAGAGCCTTGTTGAAGGTTGCGCATAAGCTTCCCTTCTTTCATCCAACTACAGCGCTGTATGCTAAATGTCAAGTTCTAACAGTTAGACAACTTTTTATACTACAGACTGTATTACAAAAACATTCGCTTTTGATGTATGATCCACACGCAACCTCCAAGAAGCGTAACAAAAGCAAAGTTTGCACAACTACCCTTTTGAGGACTAGTCTATCTCACCGGTTCTTTTGCTTCCTTAGTAGTTACCTCTACAATAAAATCAACGCCTTTCTGCTAATATATGCTTTTACCAGGAGAAAGTGTAAACAGGTTGTTACTACCTGGTTACTAAAACAGTCATATGCCACTACGGAACAGCTTTTAATCGTTCCAAAATAATTTTAACAGCACCACACACACACTCACGCGCACACACACTAACACACACACACACACACACACACACTCACACACACACACACACACACACACACACACACACACATTACAGACACACCTCTCACTCACACTATGCCCACACCTTTTTTTTATTTTTGTTATTTAATCTACTTACATACTTACTTCCGCATATTACTGTATCCAACTTATAGCATTACTAAGTATTAATTTGTACTACTTACCTCAAGGAGGGGGACCTGGTAATCTGTGTGACAGGGAAACCTAGTTCAGATACCAGTCTCCCACAAAGGATTGTTTGTAAAAATGTACCTATTAACATGTGTTAATTTTAATGATACCTTTGTGGAAGAAAAATAAATACCTTTATTATTATTATTATTAAATAAATAGTGGACAACCCTACCGCATTCGTGCGATGACGAGCTTGCACGTGAGTCGCACGGCGGGCAACACAATCTCGACTCTTTGTGCGCGTGCATATGGTACATTTCTTTTCGCTGCGAACAGCTGGTATTATTATTTAGATTTTGTAGGCTATTATAGCGTAGGTATTTTCGCTTTTGTATGGGAGTGATGTATCTGTTACGTAGTAACTATTTATTAATCTGTGACAGTGGTCAGCGCGGGTGTGCGCGAATCCTCGGCGCGGCGCGTGCGGTTATCGATCTTATTATCTTGGGATATAGATCGAGTAGGGCGTGCGCGCGCGCGGTTGCCGCGCGGGCCGTGCTGACTACTGTACCTATTGAGGCGCTTGCTACCTGCGACCCGACGACCGCTCTTTTGTTCTTGCTACCCATTTTATATCCTAATTATTATAATTAATTAACTCGATTATGATTTATTCATGCCAATACGTACACAGTAGCTCATGGAATATTTATCTTTCTGTTGGTTTTATTACTATACTTTGTTAATTTACCTAGGTATGTCACTAAATGTAATGCTCAACTAAAGCTTATATAGATAATAATATGTTTTATAAATTAAGTATATTTCATAATATTAAATTATTCTTAAGTATTTTAAAAGTTTGTAAAGGTGCACGAGCCTACCGAACGTATTTACTTTACTTTGTTACGTTCTAGGACTTGACATACACTGGAATTGTAACATTTTGTACTTATATTTATTAATAAAGAACTTTTGAAATTGAAAAAAAAAATTGACTCACGCGCCAATACACGGAAGACATCCCTGATGTCAACCAGGGCGAGGTCAGAGTGGCTCTCGAGCAGCTTAAGAACAATAAGTCGCCTGGTGATGACGGAATATCCACAGAGCTCCTAAAAGCAGGCGGGGCTCCAATCCTGAAAGAGCTAGCGAGTCTCTTTAATTCCGTTATACACCAGGGCCTAACACCTCAAGCGTGGTGGTGGTTCTGTTCTTCAAAAAAGGTGACAAAGCCTTGCTGAAGAACTACAGACCCATCTCACTCCTGAGCCACGTTTACAAGTTGTTCTCGAGAGTACTCACAAACCGCCTCGCCAGAAAACTTGACGAGTTCCAGCCTCCGGAACAAGCCGGGTTTCGAAAAGGCTATAGCACCGTGGACCACATCCATACTGTACGGCAGATTGTACAGAAGACCGAAGAGTACAATCAGCCGCTGTGTATGGCATTCGTGGACTACGAGAAAGACGACTCTATCGAAACCTGGGCAGTTTTTGGGTGCTCTGCAGCGGTGTCGCATTGATTGGCGCTATATCGAGGTGCTGAGATGTCTTTATGACAACGCCACTATGACCGTCCAGCTCCAGGACCAGAAGATCAACCCAATTGAGTTGCGACAAGGGGTGAGACAGGGGGATGTAATATCCCCCAAGCTTTTCACCAACGCGCTCGAAGACGTCTTCAAGACGCTGGACTGGACTGGACGGGGCATTAACATCAATGGCGAGTACATCTCACACCTTCGGTTTGCCGATGATATCGTCATTTCATCCAGCTTCGTTCAGCCGTTTTTGCGTGATTTAGTCACAAACATTCATCCATCCATTTTTTTTTGTCATAAATATCTACAGTAACAAATACGAATACCGGAAATGAATCGTAGTTTTTTAACCGACTTACAAAAACGAGCAGGTAAGGTAACGGCACCTTGATCCGCGGTATTTTCACCAAAACTCGAAAGAGCATCGAAAATTACGCATTTACTGTACCCTTTTGGGGTTTTGTTATTTTTATCAGAAGCTTTGTTTATTTGACTATCGAAATAGACTAAAGATTTGACTATAAGACCTTGATTTGTATTAAATAATAAATAAAATATGAAAAATGTCCGTAATTCCGAGGTAAAGATCCTAATTCCGATGTATTTGGTTCCTAATTCCGAGGTAACAAAATGTAGCGGGAGAAAAGTTATACATGGTGTTCGAAAAAATCTCTATCTACTTTATAAGCATGTTATTGTTCTTTTAGGGTTAATTGTATTATGCACCCCATGGAAATAAGGGTTTATTTCCATGGGGTGCATTATACAATTGATAAAATTAAAATTTATTAATTATATTAATCGACTTCACAAAAGGAGGTTATCAATTCGTGGTTTTTTAATGTTACTCACCACAGAACTCCGTCAATTTTAAACCGACTTGAAAAGTTTTTTCGAAAGGGAATAAAATTATATCTTTAAGGGGGAATAAAGTTTGTAAAAAAGTTTATAACGTTTTATTTATTTCAGATTTAAAATTAGAAATTTGGGATATCAAGATTTATGAAAATTCTCATACTATCAGTATTTACAGTTGTTTGTTTTTTATTAAATTGAAAAGTTTTGTATTATAATATAAGTACTATTATGTAGATATAACACAAAACTGCTCTTGGATAATTTTAGAATGTTAAACCTGTCGAGTTTTGAAAAAAATATTTTTACCAGATACATTAAATTTGTAAAGTATGATCACTGATTTTATTTATTGTAAATTAAGAGAGGGCCAGGATTTATTGTAGGGCACCATACTAGCAAGCAAGTCCGACTGGGGAAAGCCTCCCCCTTACATACATCGGAATAAGGAACCGGCTAATTTTTATGGCACCTAATTCCGCGGTATTTTCAAAACGTTATTTCACCTTTATTTATTAAGTAAAATACAAAAAAGTAAAGTAATACTTATAAAAAAATATAGTCCTTCTACTAATTAAACGCAAAGAATTACACAGTACTAAAATAACAAGAAAAACACTATTTAAAAAAACGTGGTTTTTACGTGCACAGAAATACAAATGTATGAAGAGTGAGTTTGGACCGGCTATCGTTGCGAAACTTGTCGATTATCTTAAACATCTTATACTTTACACCTTACCTTGGATAATATATCCACATGTAGATATATTATCTAGTAAATAAGAAATATTCTAGTAAAACACAGCTTGTATATCGCAAGTAAATGCTGTTTTTCTAAATACCTCGGAATTAGGTGCCAACCTTAATCAATTCGTGTGTATTTTTTTATTATTTTTTTATGTTTGTTACCGCAGAACTCCGTCATTTATGGTCCGATTTGAAAAATGATTTTTTTTGTCTGAGAGGACATACTTCCAATTTGGTCCCATTTTCATCAAAAGAAAGTTTTGATGATGGGATCCATGAGGAATTGAGGGAACTCCTTAAAAGTTACACACACATATAGCAATTTTAATACTTTTAACAACTAATCAAACATTTGCATTCAGAAATGTAATTTGCTGAAGTAAAACTGATGAAGAAGACCACAGATGGCCATCTGAACTTCTCAATAATAAGTATTTCACTGGTGGCGATTAGATAAGTTTCGATTATGGTTGCTAAGCAACTATTAATAAGCAATAATGACGGGAATGAATTGAGCGCGGATTGCACAGATAATTTTTTTCTAATACCTATTGACCTGTGTTTAGCCCGACGTTTAGTCGATTTTATTCGATTCTAACAAACAAAAAATTTCTTTATTCAAACATATTTATTCTCTTCATTTTTTCCTAATATTCTCAAACACATATTTAAAGGTACTTATATTATTCTGTATCATAAATGTGTGGTGTAGTACAATAAAAAGTTTTTTTACCTATAGAACTGACCGTGACTTCACTGAGGCCTGATCAGAAATCAGCGCTGCAGTTTTAAATACCACAGCACAGAGCTGAGATTAGGACCCTTTCTGACATCACACAGGATATTTTTTTGTTTTGTTATTGTGTGTCTATATTTTTTGTTTATTTCTGTTATTTTGTGTATGTTCGAATAAATGATTTTCTTTCAAATGTGATGTAGCAAATGAAAACTGGTACATTTGAACTGAACTGATGATGAGGCCGGAAGCTAGATTACATTGTTTAATTATGAAGGAACTTCATCAATCTTGCCGTGTTTGAGCTTATTTGAATGGTCATGAGACGCACTTTAGCTGTAAATTATCAGATTAAAAAGAACCTTCTTTAAGGGGGGAAAAGTGAGATAAGTTCATCCTGTTTTAATACCTATGTTAGACTAGGAACCCCTAGTCTGAAGGTATTTGAAAATTTTACAACTTGCCGTACTGACGTCGGTTTTTTTTCGTTAAAATTATGTAATTTTCATAGGGTAGTGTAATGTAGAATAAGTTTTCATAGTCCCTACGCACGAGCCGTGCGAGATATGTATAAATTATACATTACATATTTTGAAACATGTGTTTTATTTAAATAAATTGATTGTTTGAATTGCTACAAACAACAAAAATGTCATTATATAAAATTTACCTACCAAATTTAAAAAAATTAATATCTTCTTAGATATAAAAATGAATCCCTATTTCCCTTCATCACGTGTGAACGGCTGGACCGATTTCAGTAATTCTTTTTTTGTTGTGTTTGTGATTATCAGACAAATGTTCAAGGAAGTTGCGCTGAAAGTAGTTTGACCCGGACGAAGTCGGGGCGGGCCGCTAGTTTAATATAAAAATACGCCAAAATTGGTGGAGGAGTAACTCAGTTATAATTTGGCAGTCTTAACAGCTTCAGATAAATCACACTCGTCACGCAATTCAAATCAAGATATCCACTTACTTGCCGATAGCTTGAAGAAGGTGAAGTGCATTGTCTGTATGTCCACGTTTAGTTAGAGGGACGTGACGACAGTCCGGTGACAGCGCTCGTTTGAGGATGGCCTGAAGTAGCCCACGTGGTGCCACCTCCACTAGTACAGCGTTGTTAGGTATCAGCTGCAACGTCTCCTCAAATAGCACTGGACTCTGAATAATATGGTTTAAAAAATAGAATAAACAACATTGAAAATAAAATCTGAAAATAGTCTAGAAATTAAACTTCAAGAAACTAAAAATTTCATTCAAGACAGTCTTAGGAAAAACACAAACGTATATTCATGGTAAATTACCCACCAGTAGATTATTTGTGTGATATTGTGCTGAGCAGTATTGCGCAGATTCTTCGTCCCATTTCTCCTGGGGCACAGAAGTGGATAACCAACGCTCGCTTCTTTTTTTTGGGTTTTTGATAACCTCTTTCAAGTTCTTCAATAGTTTGGGCCCTACAGACATATAATAATTTAATAATAATAATAATTTACTTAATAAAAACATAAAATACACAAATTACAATAGTGAGCTTTACTTTGGCCCCAAACTAAGCGAAAGCTTGTGTTTTGGACGCCGTTGAAGTTGCTCAGTTTACAATATATACATTCATACATATTTATCAATATTCATTCATATTCATATTCATTTATTTGCTCAAACATGTGTATACATACAGTTGATGCATGCAAGATTACATATAAATGGTGTTGCTCAAACATGTTTACCATATGTCATGGCGCGCAAATATTGCATTGTATATCTATAATATAATCAGTTTTGCTATTTTCAAATAATAATAATATAATGTCAAAAGAATTACGAATACAATGTCATGTCTTAAAAATAAAATTAAAAATAATGTCCATAAGTTTATAAGAATACAATGTCAAATAATATAATATAATTAATAATTAAAAAAAAAAAATAATTATAAGAATGTCCGTTTCATAATAATGTTGCTTCAGTCAGAAAGTCAGATATATTATAGTATGCTTTTTCTATTAAAAATGATTTTAATTTATTCTTAAATGCATTATTATTATGCTCTTTCCATTCTTTTGGTATTTTATTATAAATTGTTGGTGCTATGCAAAAAACACTTTTGCGCATAAGTGCAGTTCTAGATGAATGGATGCATAATTTAGTGTTGTCGCGTCTATTGTGGTGAACTACATCTTCCAAGCGCGGAAATAAATTTGGGTTGGCTTTAACAAAAGTTGCAATCTCTAAAATGTAAAGCGACGGTAATGTCAATATTTTATATTGTAAAAAATATGGCTTGCAGCTGTCGGTTGTTTTTAGTTTAAACATTGATCTAAGGCATCTCTTTTGGGCTTTAAATACAATTTCTTTATCAGTCGAGTTTTCCCAAAAAATAACGCCGTATCTGAGTATAGATTCCGTTAAACCATAGTATGCCGTTAATAGTGCATCAATATTAACAGTTCTCGATAGAGTGTAAAGGGCATACGCATTACTACTTAATTTTTTTCTTACGATGTCTATATGAGTCTTCCAATTTAAATTTCTGTCAATTGTTAGTCCTAAAAATCTTGTTGTATTAACTGTGTCAATGGTAGTGTTATTATATTTAATGTCAATGTTGGAAAACGTCAAGGAACGCTGGCTAAAGTGCATAATTACTGTTTTGGCTATATTAATTTTTAGGTTATTATTGTCTAACCATTCTATAGTTTTTGTTAGTGTGTTATTTATATCACTTTCATATAGTTCTCTTTGGTGACAAGGTATAGTGATGGTACTATCATCTGCAAACAGCGTCATAGGATGTTCAATGGCCATAGGAAAGTATAAAATGGCCAAGCCACACGTTTTGACTAAAATGTAGAGTATGTGAAGTTAGGCTTGGTAAAGAAAGGGCGCATACATCAAGAATCTTGGCTCTACATGAGATCTGACCACTTATTCATAGATTTTGATTAAGGTGTAGTGTAGAGCTTGTAGGTTTAGACTGTGTTGTCTTTAGAGCTTGGCTTTATACGAGATCTGATAACTTTTTCACAGGGTAAGCTATGTAGACTCGTCTTGGCAACATTTTTACATGAAAATGTTTTTGGTGGGATTTCATTTATTTTTGTAAGTTGGTTAATTATAATAATAATAATAATAAGCGTAAGCCTTCCAAAGGCCCGGGTATTCTCCTTGAATGATGGGAAAATACCCGTGATAAAGAGAAACATAATAATAATAAGCCCCCCAAATCCAACCATACGTCCGAATCGACCACCTGATTCACGTGGGGGGCGGACACGCGATACCTTAAATTACTGGCGCGGCTAACATGGCCCTGGGAACCCATTTATGGTGATGCACTTAAGGAGTAAACGCATAGGACCGCTGCCCGGGGGCGATCGCCGGGGCACACCTGGAGCTGACGCTGGGTGTCTCAGTATACGAACCGTCAGTGGAGAGGAGCTGAATAGGCGGGCTCCCTCCGGATCATCCGAAGAAATAACAGCCAATCTATCCAATAACCAGCATACACACAATCCAGACAACATTAGTTTAAATTCATCCGTTTCAATAGTAGAACCTTTCAGTCCATCAACAAACTCATATATTCCCACACCGGTGTCCTCCGTGGATGAAAACTCACGCGGAACACCTACCCCAACCTCAAGTGTTGCGCAGGAGGTGAATACCTTGTTGCCTGCGTCCACTAAGGCTGGAAAACCCCGAGTACGTATGAGCTGGAGCAAAGAAGTAAATATATTTATCATGCGTACTTACTACTTTATCACGAAATTAGAAACAGATATGACTACATACAGAAAACATTTACACGAACGTTTCTAATCAATTTCCTGCAATTAAAGTTACTGAACAAAGAATTTCGGACCAAAGAAGAACCATAGTTAGAAACAAACTATTATCTCAAGAAACACTCAACCAGTTAAAAGAAGAAGTACGATCCCAACTACAGGCAAATATACATATAGATACAAACGACAATCATACAACATTAACACATAATAATTCAACACAAGAACATACAGAATCACAATTACGCGCTCAAATTTTAACACCTACATCCCAATCACAAACACACATACAACAATATACACAATCCACACAAACAGAATCTATAACACTTACATTAGAAAATGATATAGAAACACTAACAGACAACAACCCTATATTAGAACTACATACTCAACAAATACACGATAAATTTAGAACAGCACTCACTCAATACTCTGGTATGAACCCTGATGCCCGACCAAGATTACCCAAATTAAAGTATAGTTTCAAACTTTTTCAATTAGTTAGTTTATTTAATAAAAATATATTGAATCGATTTATATCTGAAGACACACAACTAATAGATATAAACACTCTAATATACTGCACTGCATTAGTCATATCCGAAGAATTAAATTATAAAATAACAGTTTATTCAAGACATAATAAAACAAAAGACAACAATAAGCCACCGTGGCAAATCAGGCTAGAAAAAGATATCGAAAAGCTTAGAGCGGATTGTGGAAGACTTACTCAATTCATTAACAACAACAAATCAAAAAAAGTAGTTAAAAAAGTAGAACTAATATTCAAAAATACAAGTTTACACACAAGACACGAAAATAGTAACAGAAAGCCTGAAGAGTATCTTGATACCATAAAACAAAAATTAGCACTAAAAGTACATAGACTTAAAAGATACAAGAAAGCTCAAAAAAGAAAATACGACAATATATTATTCACCACAAATGAAAAATCTTTCTACAGAAATCTCCAAAACCCACACAATGATATACACACAACACACAACACGACATTACCAACGGAATCTCAACTAGAAACATTCTGGGCAGGTATATGGGAACAACAGGTACAACATAATGATAAAGCGGATTGGATAGCGGCAGAAAGAAATAAATGGAGTACTATTGAGGAAATGGAATTCGATAGAATCACAGAAATAGACATATCTATTATAACATCTAAACTTCATAATTGGAAATCTCCTGGTATAGATAAAATACATAATTTCTGGTACAAAAAGCTAACAACACTACACAAATCAATAGCCAATAACTTAACAGACATCATATTAGGAAAACAGAACATCCCAGAATTTATCGCTACAGGTATAACTTACATGCTACCAAAATCAACCTTCTCAGAACTACCCTCTCAATATAGACCCATAACATGCCTACCCACAATATATAAAATCCTTACATCAGCAATAGCCCGAAAAATTAACAATCATGTAGGCCAAAATAATATAATAGCAGAAGAGCAGAAAGGATGCCGACAGGGTCACATGGGATGCAAGGAACAACTTATTATAGACTCCACTATCCATAAACACGCAACAACAAAAAATAGAAATCTCCATTGCACCTACATTGATTACAAAAAAGCCTTTGACAGCATTCCACACTCTTGGTTAATACAAATTTTAGAAATATATAAAGTCAACTCAAAAATAACAAACTTTTTAAGCAATATTATGTCACACTGGAAAACTACCCTACAACTAAGCAGCCGAGACAAAACAGTTACTACCAGACAAATAGCAATCAAAAAAGGTATATATCAAGGTGACTCCTTGAGTCCACTGTGGTTTTGCCTTGCCCTAAATCCCTTATCACACCTATTGCATGGATGCCGAGTCGGATACTGCCTTAAAGAAACAACAGTAGATACAATTATTTCACATCTCATATACATGGATGACATAAAATTATATGCAAAATCCGTAAAGGACATGAAAACGTTAATAGATAATACAACACAATTTAGTAAAGATATAAATATGGAATTTGGCTTAGATAAATGCAAAACATTACATATTATAAGAGGCAAAATCAGACCCGGTAACTATGAAATAGATGACACAAACACAATAACAGCAATGGAACAGATAGACTTATACAAATATTTAGGATACAAACAATTAAAAGGACTAGATCACACAGCCATAAAACAAACACTTACTTTAGAATACAAAAAGAGAATAAACGCGATCTGCAATACACAGTTAAATGGGAAATACCTCATTAAAGCTTTAAACACTTTCGCCATACCTATATTAACATACTCATTCGGAATAATAAAATGGTCAAAAACAAACATAGAACAGATAGAACGAACCACACGCACTACACTCACACATCACAATCACTTACACCCTAAATCTGCAGTAGAAAGACTTACGGTTAAAAGACACAACGGAGGTAGAGGGTTAATAGATATCCACCTGCTGTGGCAGAACCAAACTAATAATTTAAAAATTTTCTTCTACGCTAATTCTGAAACCAGTCACATTCATAAAGCCATAGTCCACAATGACCTAAATTACACCCCATTAAACTTAAGTGACAATTCAAATGTACTAAACACACGACACAATAATGACCCACAAATACACAAAATTGAAAACTGGAAGAAAAAAACTCTTCACGGTAGGCACCCCCACGACTTAGAACAGTCGCACATCGATAAAATAGCATCAAATAAATGGCTTACAACCGGTAATCTTTTCCCGGAAACTGAAGGATTTATGATTGCTATACAAGATCAAATAGTAAATACCAAAAATTACAGAAAATATATTATTAAAGACCCAAAACTTAGTAATGACAAATGCCGCAGATGCCACACCCAACCCGAAACCATCCAGCACATAACCGGAGCATGCTCAACACTTACACAAACCGATTATACACACCGACACAACCAAATTGCAAACATAATTCACCAAAAACTAGCACTCAAACACAATCTCATACAGAACACAAACACACCTTACTACAATTATACACCACAAACTATACTAGAAAACAGTACACACAAACTTTATTACGATCGTGCCATACTAACAGACAGGACCATCCACTACAATAGACCAGATATAACACTACAAGACAAAACCAATAAAACTACTTACCTAATAGATATTGCAGTCCCTAACACTCACAATTTACAAAAAACAATTTGCAAGTACGCAGAACTAAAAGAAGAAGTGGCAAGAATTTGGAGGCAGGATAAAGTATATGTCGTACCCATCGTTCTTTCCACCACCGGTATCATTCCCAAACATCTTCACCATAGCCTTAAACTACTACAGTTAAATGAGTCTTTGTTCATAACCCTACAAAAAGCCGCAATACTAAATACCTGCAGAATAGTCCGGAAATTTTTGCAAATTGACGAAAACACAACACCTACATAGCATTACACAACACACGCTGCATTTACTTGGTTACCACCCGTAAATGTAGTTATGACCAGCCTAAAAGCTGTGAAATATAAACAAACATAATAATAATAATTTATTTATCGAAATAGGTACAAATGTATACATATAAGTCTTACAAAATAACAAATGTGCTCTACAAATTATATTGCCTGTACTAAGTAAAACTTGTATCACAGGCGGTATGTGCATTTAAAATAGTAAAATAGGTGCAAAAAAAAAAAGATAAAATATTTAATATGCTAAGTGTTTAAACAGAACAAAATATATTTTATTTACTTATAGTAATAACTTAATATTATGCTTATATGACTACATAATACAATTATATTTCCGTATTCTCTAATTACATACTACACAAAAATAGAGTCAGCAGTTTTGTAAATTGGTCAAACATTATATTATTGAAATAATCACTTTTGAGACTGCACAGTCATGTTTATTTTATATTGGTGTAATTAGAACATCACATTGGTAACATATTGGTGTGTTTGCATATAAACTTGAAATGCGGAAGTCTCGACTTGAGCATGATATGTACATTCCAAACAATGTCACCCAGTTAAAAAATATAAATTTATTTTGCAAAGGATTATAATATTAACTCCTAATTCAAATGAAGGACACTCTAGGCGCCGTCATAATCAATAGAGTTAATATATCGATATTCGGCTATTTTTCTAGCCGGACACTCAGAATCTCCTGTTTTGTGGTCACTCGGTTTTTTGAAACGTGAGCACGTTGCACATTTCGGCGACTCATCTCTTTTAGTGCAGTCCAGCATCGAGTGTCCAGCTACACCACAAAGTCCACAAGTAGGGATGGCGTCTCTACAAGATTTGGCTGCGTGTCCATACTGGTGACATTTGTAACATCTAGTTACAAGAGTAAAATCTTTAACTGGGCAGGATGTCCAATTTATAAAGAGATGACCTTGCGCGATGAGGGCCTTGCGTATATTAGCTGTAACTTCAATAATGTAGTTACAGCTCGGGGCATCCTTTTTACCAGATTTATGGCTCAGTTTACAAGATGTTAAAAAGGACTCGAAGGACAGCGATGGAATCTTCTCGGTCACATTCTGCTCGAAAATACAATGAAATACATCGTTTTCTGCAAGAGAAGCAGGTATCCCAATAACAACAATGCGAGATTTGCGCTTGTGAGGCTCATCAGCGGTAAGACCGGTGGTAGAGTGCTGGACTGCTTGTTTTAGCTTTTCAGCGTCCTGTTCAGTCTCAGTACTGATGATTACGCCGCCATTCTTCGTTTTACGCACTCCACGTACTTGCAGCTTAATTTTTTCTGGGTGAATGATTTTTTGGACAAGGTTCTTGGTATCGTCACTGGTTTGTAATTTGTCTTTGGGATAAATGGCCACAGAACTTAGGTTATTGCGTCGTACAAGACTATTTGATCCCTTCTTAACCGCATCTGCAAACAAAGAATTGCCCACAGTGCAAGAAGCCTCAATGGTCTGTTTAAGCCCTGATATATTTTCAGTGAGGTTGCAATTTTCTTTTAGGACTTCAATCGTATTGGACGCTTGCAGGGCTCTCTGCTTCAACGACTGGTATAAGACAGCCATTTGCGAGGTCCCATGTCCAATCTTGCGGCACAAGTTTGAGATTTTCAATTTTTGCTCTGTGTTGAGCTTCCCATCAGCAGCAGTTGAGCAGACCTCATTTAAACATTGCTCAATCGTCGACATCCATCTCTGGATCTCAGGTGTGGACACAACTTCTAATTCATCGTTTGACTTGAGGGCTGGTTGTGACGGCGACGGCGAGGGATGCGCTAAACCAATCGGGTTACGGGGACTGGTTGCCATTTTCTTCTTGAATATTATTCTTATACACTATGTATTAATTGTTCATTGTTTATATAAATATACACTTGATACTAAGCAGAAAATAAAATTGCATTATGAGGTAATATACTAAACTAGGTCACTATAATAAATTATTGTAATCTCTTCCAATCCGGATTCCGTACCGCTCACAGTACCGTCACTGCTCTGATCAATGTTACCGATGATATTAGGTTTGCCATGGAGAGTGGGAATCTTACAGTGCTCTCCTTACTTGATTTTAGCAACGCATTCAACACTGTAGATTTCCATATCTTACTTGGCATTCTTCGCTCTATTAACATATCTCCAAGGGTGATAGATTGGTTTCATAGTTACCTGTTTGGTCGCCGACAACGTATTCGCATAGAAGACTCCTTCTCTTCTTGGTCTAATACTTCTGTTGGTGTACCACAGGGTGGCGTGCTATCTCCTTTACTTTTCGCAATTTTTATTAATTCCATCTCCAAGCAATTAACTTCTTCTTACCACCTTTACGCAGATGATCTCCAAATATACACATACGCTCCAGTAAACAAGTTGTCGGAAGCTTTCTTCATTATAAATAATGATTTACAACGAGTGTGTGATTGGAGTAAACAATTTGGACTTCAAGTAAATCCTGCAAAGACCCAAGTTGTTGTTGTTGGCAGCCCCAAGATGATGTCTAAAATTGATTGGCTTCAGTTACCCCGATTACATTTTAACAATACACCATTACTTTTAAGTAATACTGTAAAGAATTTGGGTGTAATTGTTGATAAAAACTTGTCTTGGGGTCCCCAGGTTCAGGCAGTCAGTCGGAAACTGTTTGCTTCTGCGGGGTCCTTGCGAAGATTGCGGAACTTTCTTCCGACTGCTACCAAGATTGCGTTAGCTCAATCCCTTCTTCTTCCTATACTAGACTATGCCGACGTCAGCTATCTAGATCTCACCGAGGAACAACTTGATAAACTTGAGCGACTTCAAAATTTTTGCATAAGATTTATATTTGGTTTACGCAAATATGATCACGTATCAGAATATCGAAAAATGCTCAAGTGGCTTCCTATTCGCCTTCGTCGGAATACTCATATTCTCTCTTTACTTTATAACATTTTGTTTAATCCTGCCACTCCCACTTATTTAAAGAAACGTTTTAGGTTTTTAAATGACACACATGTGAGATCCCTAAGGTCGGCGGAAACTTTGAGACTGGAAATGCCAATGCATTCCACAAATTTCTACGACAAATCTTTTACTGTACAGGCTGCCCGGCTGTGGAATGCATTGCCTATTTCCATTAGGCAGGCAAAGAGTTTAGCTTCTTTTAAAAGTATGGTTTACAGACATTACCTTTCTCAGTAGTTTTTATGTCCATATATGTTTGTATATAATTACATTATATATTATATGTATCAATAAAATGTATTTATATAGTTGTATATAATTTTATTTATGTAAGTACTTATGAGTATTAGTATATTAGTTATAGGTAAGTATTGGATACCTATGTAAATTTATATTTCCCTTTACTAGCAACACCAAACTGCTCTGTATATCTTTATCTATCATTTCTGTCCATCCTAAGGTTGCCTGTAAGAAATTGCTTTTAGCGATAAGGCCGCCCATTGTGCATTACTATATAAGCAAAACTATGTAGACGATGGGACACTTGGAGGCGATGTAGACACAGTACTTCAAGATTTGGCTTTTCTAAAAACAAAATTTCAGTCAATCGGTTTGGAATTAAATCCCACTAAATGTGAAATTTATCTTCATGGAAATATGAGTAATAGACTTTCGGTAATCTCAAAATTTAATTCTTTGGCACCTGACATTAAAATTATTGAAAGAAGTTGTCTACGCCTTCTTGGTTCCCCAGTCGTAGAAGATGCATATGACCGTTTTATAGAAGAGAAAATACAAAATTTCTGTGAAATTTCGGATCGTCTTCTCAAAATTAATATTCATTCGGCTTTCACAATTATTAGATATTGTCTTTTTGTCCCTAAATTTACCCACGCATTAAGGTCTTCACAATTTTGAAAAAATATTTCACTTTTAGAAAAAAATGACAAAATTATCCAAATTACATTGAGTAGAGTTTTAAATGTGGCCTTGAACGACCGGGCATGGCTCCAAGCATCACTACCCATCCGCTTTGGTGGCCTCGGCGTTCGCAAAATTTCTGATGTAAGCTTACCAGCATTTCTGTCCTCGGTCCACAGCACGGAAGAATTAACCAGGAAAATTTTAGAACCCACACTGGTTAATGCGGAAGTGTTGTGTAAGACTGATGCAGTAAATGTTTGGAAAATGACATGTCCAAATACTGTCTTGCCGACCAGCCTATTCTCCCAAAAGCAGTGGGATGGGCCGTTGTGCAGCTTGAGAAGAAATTATCTTATTTCTACTGCTTCCAGTGCTGCGGAACGCGCCCGTCTACTTGCTGTGGGTGAGTGGGAATCTGGTCTTTGGCTGCAGGCATTGCCATCGCCCAACATAGGCACTATGTTGGACGACACTACATTCCGCCTCGCCACTTGCCTCCGTTTGGGTGCTCCTTGTGTTTCTCCGCATCATTGTCTTTGTGGAGAAGCCGTCGACAGTCTCGGACACCATGGGCTATCCTGCAGCAGGAGCGCAGGCCGCATATCGCGACACGCCCAACTTAACGACATTATCCGTCGAGCTCTTGTCACCGCCGGCGTACCAGCCGTACTTGAACCAAATGGTTTGGTACGTGACGATGGGAAGAGACCTGATGGTATGTCGTTATTGCCTTGGAAGATGGGTAGGCCTTTGGTGTGGGATGCAACTTGCGTCGACACCCTTGCACCATCACATCTTCCAAGTACAGCAGGTTGTGCTGGCGCTGCTGCTGCAGCTGCAGAGTCCCTCAAACGGCGAAAGTACAGCAATTTAGTTGGAAACTACATTTTTGAGCCGTTTGGGGTGGAGACTGTAGGTTCATGGGGTCCGAGTGCTCGTTTCCTTTACAGAGACCTAGCGAAACGACTGATCGACGCTTCGCGTGATCAGAGGGCTGGCTTGTTTCTCGCACAGAGAATAAGCATTGCCATTCAACGTGGCAATGCTGCCAGCCTTCTGGGCACGTTCCCAGTGGACAGTGATGTTGAGGTATATTTCGACGCTTAAACAACAGTCTTCATTTGTATTATGTTTTTCCTTTCTTTTTGTATTTATGTTTAAATTAGTTTTAGGTATATAGGTAGTAAAATGTATATATGTGATTAGTGTAAAAACTTGTATATTGTTTCTGTAAATAAAAAACATTAGTGATGTAAGCAATATGTTTTTTGGCGTACAATAAAGAGTTATCTATCTATCTATCTATTAATTAAATATTGCTAATGAGCACGTCTGTACGCGTCAATGATATGTATGTATTCGAAATTGACTTTTTTGAGTTTAAAATAACCTATTTTGACCCCGGACCTTAACTTCACCTATT
The DNA here is from genome assembly GCA_947095525.1 of Trisateles emortualis. Lineage (NCBI taxonomy): Eukaryota > Metazoa > Arthropoda > Insecta > Lepidoptera > Erebidae > Trisateles > Trisateles emortualis. Next base: position 12,241,946 of record OX352750.1, read on the forward strand.
TTTACAAGCTTTTATTTAGCTTGCAATGTATGTTAGTTTGTTAGTTAGTTTGTATGTTAGAAAATCTTGTGAGCTAGATTTGAAGTACTTCCCGGTGTTTGATGGAGCTGAAATTTGGTATACCTACGTAACTTCGGTGACAATGCAATAATATGGTACCATGGAGCTGGTCTAATGATGCAGTCGGAGGATGGCCATAGGAACTCTTCAACGAAACAAGATAGCCGCGTCGGGTTTGAGTGTTTTGGATTTTTCTTGACGAGAACTATATTATTAGATGGGTATTCAGAACGTGATGATGAAGCCGGAAGGTGGCCATGGCAACTCTTCAAGGAAACAAGATAGCCATGTCGTGTTTGGGTGTTTTGGATTCATCCTGACGAGAACTATATTCTAAGATGGGTGTTTAGGGACAAGATGGTGAAGCCGGAAGGTGGCCATGGCAACTCTTCAACGAAATAAAATAGCCGTTCATGTTTGGGTGTTTTGAATTTATATTGACGAGTACTATTTTCTTAGATGGGTGTTTAGGACGTGATGACGTGATGATGAAGTCGAAAGGTGGTCATGGCAACTCTTTAACGAAACAAGATATCCGTGTCGTGTTTGGGTATTTTGAATGTATCTTGACGAGTACTATATTCCTAGGTGCGTGTTAAGGACGTGATGATGAAGTCGGAAGGTGGCCATGGCAAATCTTTAATGAAACAAGATAGCCGTGTCGTGTTTGAGTATTTTTTATTACAAGCTTTTATTTAGCTTGCAATGTATGTTAGTTTGTTAGTTAGTTTGTATGTTAGCTTATTTTGGTTCCCTTCTTCGAGACGGCATTTGGTCTGCCATATTTGCTGACTTATATAATAAAGTCTTCGCTTCACGAATATCATCTTCGTCGAAACACGATGTGCAGATTTTTACAAGGCGCTCCTCGTCCTTAAAACCACAACACAATTGCTTGTCTTGCAGGTATGCTAACAGCTCGTTAACCACATAAGCACAGTATAATAAATACATACAGTATTTTGACTCGGCCTTAACCTTGAAATAAATGCCTACAGCCGCGCGGTACGTAAACATGCGATAGGGCTGCCCAACTTCAGCATTTTAATTACATTTGCCTACTTTGTGTTTCCATTTAGTTTTGTGATTGTTATATTGTCTTTCTTATACTTTACTACTTTATACTATATACTTATAATAGGCAATCAATATTATTGCCTATTATAAGCAATGATATTCAATTATTATTATATAACTATAGTAAGAAAGACATAGAAATCACACACTAGCGCGTGGAAATTGTTACCGTTAACAGTAAGTAGCTAAGTTGCTTTATTTCATCTATCACTAGGTATAAGGGATACCTAGTGATAAATACCTCTTTTTTTTCGAGAGATGAAAGGAAATACTTATCCATTAAAAAGACTCACATTATGTACCTACTTACTAGTAAGTAAAATTATTTTATAGTCTTACCTTTCAGATTTTCCAGGTAATCTAAAAAAAGTTATTTCTGGATGCGTTATTGACGAATTCATGCAACCAAAAACAGCACAATATTATCCTTCTCGTCATATTAAATATGTACTTGAACAATTTTTTTTTGAGCAATTTTTTCACTAAAATATAGTGAAAAAATCGCGTGGTTATTGTTAAAAAAACAACACACCGTCCGTTTTTCACTGCGGCACAGTCGCCACTGTCATCATGCTAAGCGCCTGCTGCGATCGAGGCGCGTAGGTATAGCTCGCGTTTCGTCCGTTGTATGAAGTCGGGCTACTGTATGTATTATTATTCTGTCACATAAGTTTTCCAACTCATTGTGACGTAGACGGCAGCGGCTTGTGCCGCGCAAAGCGCGAATTAAAAATTCGTACGAATAATAAGGTGCGTCCGATTACGACCGCAGTCAGCACTGCACTCAATAAATAATATTGTAAATAAATTTAATATTTTTTGCAGTAAGTATAAATTTAAATATTAAAAAATGTAAAGTTACCTGCACCAGCAATATATCGCGAGTGGTAAGCGATGTTGGCACATTGGACCTCCTTTGCAAATATGTCTTTAGAAGTCAATTCTGCGACGAAACTGCTCACTTTATCAGCCGGTCCAGATATAGTGCTTGACTCAGCACTATTACGACACGCCACATCGACCTCAGGCGGACACATCGTGGATATCTAAATTCATACCAAGTAGTTTATTTCTAACGTTTATAGTAAGTCCCGATGAACGGCACACTAACATAGTATGGTTTTTTAAAATTATATTACTTGATCATAGCCTAGGCCGACTGCGGCCATGGATCCTTTTATAAATGGGGTCTGTAGTGACACTAGTCCACGACTGTATACTGCCAGTATCATCTCCTCTGCTGTCAAGCAACCGTCTGCATATCCGCATCCCAACTCACCCACACTGTGCCCTGTATTTAATAAAAAAATAAATCGCAGTTAAATTTCATAAACCTCACAAAATTTAGCTCGAATAACAAAAACACAGAGTAACTAGAATAGCACGAAGGAGTCAAGAATAGGTGATAATGTCAAAATTAGTGTGACTTCATTATTTAAAGCTAAAATGGTTTTTGTTGTCTTACCGATGATGCCGTCAGGTACTAAGCCCAACTCATGCAGAATATCGGTTAATCCAATCTGAATTGAAGCGATTCCCACAAACGCGTGTAAAATGTTTTCAAATATTGCTTTGTCCGGAGATGTAATTATATGAACTATGTCAAGACCCATTGGTTTTAATACTTTGTCACAGCTGTAAAGTAACATATAATATTAGTTTTACCAATAGAAGAGATAACGAGAGACGTGACATAGAATATATTGAAGTATCTACCGTTGTATAGCACTTGCGAAGATTGGTATCCTCATGAGTTGCGTGCCCATACCGGGCCACTGTGAGCCCATCCCGCTGTACACAAACCACAGCGGGCGTTTGGCGTCGTCGAAGTATTCAACATTTTTACATAAACTTACAGTGTTGTGGTCTGCATCCGTTTCTAAAAAAATGATTTATTATTTTTGATATTCTCTGTTCATAATCTATATAAATATAACTTATAATCACCCCACAGCCTAAACCGCTGGTCTTAAAGACATAAAATTTGGAGGGTGTCTTCTTTGTGAAGTGTATATGTGAAGTGGTTTTTCGACATTCTACCCATAAGAGGGTGATGAAATAAGGGTTTGCATTTTTTATGATACTTTTTATTCTTAGGGTCAATTGACTCCAAAGTTGGTACACATACTCTTCAATTACAATTATAAGACATCTTTAACACAGGTTTTCAAAATAAGTAAAAAGTAAGTAGTACAAGTAAGTAAGTGTCAAATAGGGCGTATAGCGTGTTGGGGAGGGGAGCCCGGGGAGTATCACCGGAAGAGGTGTATCTGTAGTATATATAACAATAAATAACTGATGTTACTGTTGTATTTCTTACTATCTCACTAATATTATAAATGTGAAAGTTTGGATGGATGGATGTTTGTTACTTGATCACGTCAAAACGGCTGCATGGATCGAGATAAATGCAATATGTAAAAGAGATAGATTATAGTCTGGAATAGCACAGAGACAAGGAGACGGAAAAACTTGTGCCTGTGGGGTTACACACGCCGGCGAAGCCGAGGGCGGAAGCTAGTTAAATAATATTTTGTAGTAAGTATTTTACGACTTAATTAATTGAAACAAAAAATACATTTCAAGATTAACATAAATAAGATTTTTATTATTATAAATCAAGTGTAGGTATGTAATATAATGCACTAGCGGCCCGCCTTGGCTCATTCAAATTTTGCAACCCCTAAGACGTAAACAAGCGGTGGACAAATTCGAACTCTGGAGTAGGAGCTTGGATGGCATAGTTGGTAGTGCGCTGGGCCGGAACCCGAGAGGCGCAGGTTCAAGTCCTGCTCCGGGCTCGTCTTTTTCCACATTGCTTTAATATTAAAGTATATTTGAGCTGATTGCATAGCAAAAATGCTAAAAATATTGAATTAAATTTTCAAAAACGTCACTTTAGGAATATTTGTGTAATATTTCATGGTTTCAGCAGTTGAACGATCAGTCAGTTTCTGCTTTTATATATTATATAGATATAGAAATGAACTTGTACCAAGTACAGTGTATCCTCTTCCCAGATGGCCGGAGATGTTATTAGAATGTATATTGTATAATAATGCTAACTCTTCAGGATCCACTGGACGTGACTCTAAATTATCAATTATTTTTGTAACGCTTGACTCCTTTCTTGCGGACAATAACACTAAGTGCGGTATCGAAGACATGTCACGAGATAAATCCTGCAATGACAATTAAATAAGTAATAATTATATTAAGCACCGATTGTTATGACACTAACATGTCATCCTCCTTGTCATCCTCCTTACAGTCCTGATCTTACGCCAAGTGAATTCTTTTGAACCCCGTGCCCCGATGCTAAAATTAACTATGTATCTGTACCTATGTGGTATCATAACAACGATCCCTTATAGTTTCGGAAATAAAGGAACTGAATACTGGTTTTTGTAATTATTCGTAGTCTGTTGGTCTAGAAGTAGAAATACCTGACCATATAATAACATGTAGGTTAGGTTAGGTAAAAACTGCGATCCCCTATGCCAGAATCTAATATTTACATACGAAAAAGAAATAAATCATATTAGGTAATCATATATTTTTATACCTACCAAATTTAAAATTTCAACATTAAATATAAAAAATACGCCAAAACTGGTGGGGGAGTGATTCCACTCCCCGTTCCCCTTCTACTTCTTCCCCTTCCACCTCCTCCCCCGCGACTTTCGTAAGGCGACCTATTTTGATATATTACCAAAATTTTAAGTAGTGCAGTAAATGAAGTTACGACAGAGAATACTTGAAAGTACGTTTTAAAAGAAAAGTTAAACTAAATTAAATAGTTAACTAGATAATTCCAATATTTTTTTGAAAAGGGAGAGCCTTAAATTTTAGATTATATACAAAACGATTACTAGAAATCCTGATTTCAAAAAGCGGCTTATTTCAAAAAAGAACAATCTGGATCACAAAAGAGGAATTAAAAAATTTAGATCTATGAGAGTTACAAGTAAGGAGAAGTAAGGTAACAATATGGTAATTTATTAAAATATACTTATAAAAATATATTTATTGAAAGTACGACACTTTACCCTTCTTTTGTGTTTTTAGAGTATTTTGTTTATGCATTTTTTGACTGCACACTCAGGCACCGTGAACCATCGCACTGCTAGCGCTGTGCGAAGCGGCGATCATGCATCTATTGTATATTTTATCGAAGTATTAAACCTATTCCGAAAAAGAGTAACATGGTCTCTGGGCGGAATATCGTAGCAAGAGCGGGCGCAATCATTTTCCATTGTACTGTGACCACTACGAGTTAATCCGGTGTGATTTTTCTTAGTGTAATAAATATATTTTAAGACAAGGTTATGTTTAGAAAATTTCTTCTGTTTTTTATTATTACATTTACTTCATTTGAGTGGCCTGGCTTAGCAGTCAGGATCAACTACCACTAGACCAACTAGTGGTAGTTGATACTGACTGCTTAGCTGGTCGTGGATTTGTTTTCCACACGGGACAAAACTTTGTCTGATCCGTAAATGTTTGTTCCGAATCTGGGTGTAATTTGTATGTTTGTAAAGTTCCCTGCGGCACAGGGCTCGTTACCTAGTACAGGCGTTGTCTTACCCATTAAAAAAACGCATTCAAAACCTCCTTGTTTTGCAACCTGTTAAAAATTGTATTACCTAACAAATTACATGTTTAACTTTTTATATGATATTTCGTGTCGGAGGTTACATTTTGAATTTAATTTAATTATTCCCTAAAGCAAAAAATCCTCTGAAAAGGGAAGTTTCCATCACTGGAAGATGTGTTAACGGTGGGCTCGAAGAAGTGCTACAAAAATTGGTTCAGACCCGTTAAACGTTGTACAAAGGTTAGTAGAGAGTTCTTAGAAAACATTTACTTATTAAAAATATTTTATCTATAAGAGTTAGTTTTCAGTTTCTTAAAAATTTCCTTTCGCTTTTTTGAACCTGAACTTTCTTTTTTATTCTACTTGGGTGGCAAACAAGCATACCGACCGCCTGATGTTAAGCAGTAACCGTAGCCTATGGACGCTTGCAATACCAGAGGTATCACTTGCGTGTTGCCAACCCATTCTTTAAACCAGGGCTTTAAGATGGAAGTAACCCTGGGATAGGAATACGATTCTTTCAAAACGCATCCCTAAATGAGCGCTGGAGACCTGTACTGACACACAGGAACACAACTACACTGCTGTGTGTAGTTATTTGGCTGTGGTCTTCTGTAAGGTGGAGGTCCTTCCCTAGTCGAGTCCCTAGGCGCGGCGCGGCGACCATGCCACGAACACACCTAGAGCATTGCGGCGGCCACCGAGGTGGACGTGTATTTAGGTAGATAATGGCGCTATCCAAAATGGCTCGGCGTTACCTCGAACGTATTACATATTTTAGAGAAGATATGTTTAGTACCTAAATAAAGAGCGATGTAAAATGTACCTATGGGGAATTCAAATTTTATACAAAGAATACAGGAAATATCCCGAAAAAATCTTACAGTACACGACAGTGAACGTAGGAATTTTTCATTTTATTCACATAACAAATCTTTTACAATCAGCAGGTCAAAAAGGGTTTAAACATAATCATTATTATTTATTTCCTTCAAACTATAATATAATCATCAGAGATTAAATTTATTACAACTTATTTAAAATAATCAGACCAAAATCCTAATTTCCCATAATTAAATGGGTAGGTACATTCAATGTTTTCTTTTCAACATTACAAGGTAGACTGAGGAAGCTCATATTTGTCTTAAAAAATTTACGACATGTTGCTAGTGTCGACCTTCTGCTGAGGGTTTATAGGGCCCCCTGTGTGAATCGCTGCATACATATCGACACATTGACATATTGCATTACATGCTGGGGAGGTGCAGCCAAATCTATTATGCTGCCCTTGGAAATAGCCCAAAGGGCCATTTTAAAGGTAGCCTCATTGCGACCTATTCTTTACTCCACCCACCTTCTATATAAATGTTGAGAAGTCCCTCCGGTTCGTCAACTGTATGTAATCCATACCGTTCTAAAGCAACACTCTTACTTCGAGCCTTAGGATTGATCAACTTGAACGTCAACGTGTCGCAATTATGTAGTTTCTCGACCCTTTAATCTTACGCATTCCTTCTCAAACCGTTTCTTTTGCTTTAGAGGTCCATTCCTCTACAATAAACTCAATGCTGTGCTTAACCTCCATCCATTTAATAGGCAAGACTGTAAAAAAAGACTCCTCAATTTATTACTTAACTGTGACTATCAAGGTACTGAAGATCTGCTAAAAATCGTTACATAAAAGATATAATATGGCTATAATTACACGAAAAAAAAACACATACACATACACACGCGCACACACACACACACACAAACACATACCCATAAGAATGAAAAAAAAAAAAACAAAATTAAAAAAATCTCTTTTAAACAAAATTATTCAACGAATATTCAACATAAAGGTTATAACAACTACAAGTCCTATAGAGACACAGAAAAGTGTAAACTTATCATGCAGCGTTGCGAAAATGTCCACACTGCAAAAATGATCATGAACTACGTCAATGCCCTACATTATTACTACCTACATACATTTAAATTTATGCAAGAATTGTTTGTTTAGTCATGGCGGCGTAAACAGATGCAACTCAACGAAAAGATGCCGCACGTGCAACTTTAAACACCATTCCCTTCTTCATGATGATAGTCTGAAAGGGCAACAACCAAAACCATCTGGATCCTATGTGGAGCTACAAAGCAATTGAACAGTCTAGTTACTTTAACAGAGCTAGATACCTTAACCAAATTCTGGGAGACAGAAGAAATTCCTTCAGAACCCGAATTCACTACAAAAGACGAGTACTGTGAAAAATATTACACAGAAACTACAGAACGCTTGAGCAATGGGCGATATGTCGTGAAAATGCCAATTAAAGCTACCTATGAACAAAATCTCGGCGCATCACGCTAAAGCACATTTTTTCAATTAGAAAAGAATATGGAGAGGCATTAACACTTTGCTAAACTATACAAGCAATTTATACAAGACTACATTGAATTAGGTCACATGAAACCAGTGACTAATTCTGGGAGTCAAGTGCATTCCTACTTACCACACCACGGTGTCTTAAGGGAAAACTCAACTACGACCAAACTGCGAGCTGTCTTTAACGCGTCATTGAAAACAGACTCCGGCTACAGCTTAAACGACTTGATGGAAACAGGACCTAACTTAAAAAGGACATTTTATCGCTTATCACTAAATGGCGGAGTTATAAAATATGTTTTAACAGCAGACATAGACAAGTTTTATCGTCAGATCCTTATTCATCAAAGTCAACAATGTCTTCAAAGAATAATTTGGAGAGACTCCATGGGAGATAACTTGAGAGAGATGCAACTTTGTACTGTTACCTATGGTACTAAAGCAGTACCATTCAACGTGTTCCCCTTAGCCCAAAAGGCGTTAGAAAATAACTTTTATAATGACGACGTCATCACGGGTCATGATACCATCAGCTCAACAATATTTTTACAAAAGGAGCTCAACGAGTTACTAAAGAAAGGTGGTTTTATCTTAAGAAAATGGGCCACAAATGAACCATCGATTCTCAAAGAATTGCAGAGCTGTGAAAAATGCAACACAACAAGAGTTCAGCAAAATACTCGGACTCATATGGAATAACGACACTTTACATTTTATTAGCGAATAATAACAATAACACGCCATATACCAAACGCAAACTACTTATTGTCAGCGATAAGCAAGATATACGATCCGCTTGGTTGGCTGGCTTCAATAACGATCCAAGCAAAACTGATTTTTTAAAAATTATGGAGTGAAAACCGTCGAAACATTGGCTGGGACGAAAATGTACCAGACGCCACAGAAAGTGAGTGGAGAAAAATTAAAACCGATTTACCAAACATAAAAAATATTAGTTTACCAAGATGGATAAGAAACATAAACGATACAACAATCGAATAACAAGGCTTCTGTGACGCCAGCGAAAAAGCCTACGCATGCGTCATATACAGTCGAACAACGTCATCAACCGGCGCGTACGTCACTACTTTACTCGCAGCAAAGTGGTACCACTTACGAAGATAATTACGATACCAAAGTTGGAACTGTGTGCTGCAGTTTTGTTAACGAAACTACTAGAGAAGATATTTAAGCTTCTACAACCTTACAATATAAAGATATCCTGCTGGACCGACTCTAAGGTACTCTTAGCTTGGATCCAGGGAAATAAAACTAAGTACGAGAAATATATAACAAATAGAACAACACAAATAATAAACATCGTGCCTGCGATAAACTGGGGTTACGTCAAGAGTAGCGAAAACCCCGCCGACTGTGCAACAAGAAGACTTCTGCCATTTAAGTTGGAAGATGTTTTCCTGTTGTAGAAAGGACCTTGTTGGCTTAAAGAACAGAAGTATGAAGACTCCATCTCACAAAAAGTTTATACAATAAATGAGGCTTTTCTAACAAACTGTTATACGACTAGCAGTACGGAACCCATTACTATTAAAAACGAATTAATCGATTCATTACTTCAACGATTTAGCGACAACGATCGTATTACAAGAATACTTGCATGGGTATTACGTTTCGCTGATACATTGCGAAACAAGAGCAGGTTAAATGAGTGCAATTAACTAAACATAAATGAAATAAAAACGACGCATTACTTATTATTACGAGTACTTATTCTGAAATCGCTCAGTGAAAACGGAAAACTATCCAAGAGAAGCATGATTTTAAAACTAAACCCATTCTTGGATTCAAATGGAATACTGTGCGTCGGGGGTTGACTAGAATATTCCAACTTGCCGACAGAAACTAAACACTCCAATCTACCTACAGGCATAGTATTCAGGCGCCGACGACTTAATTCGAGTAGTCACGCTCAAGACACAAAATGGACTATTGAAAAGTCCCATTACTAAACTAGTTTCGCTGCCTATAAACGAAGCGTGCACTGATACACAGAATGTGACTTCAAACACAAAACAGAAAAAGACCATTAAAACCAAAAGAACGGTTAACAGCAGCTTACTTATGTTGTTGTTAGTGGCATTTACAACGATTTCATGTGGATTAGCAAAACCTAAGCAACATTTTAAAACAAACAATTGTCAGAAGAACAGCCTGCTGCTAACGTAGTAACTATTTAGTAATCTGTGCCGCTACTTTGATTCAGTCGGAAATGTTCAACTTATACACGACGACTGGAAACTTCTGGTTTACTATAACTTTCTGGCAAAGTACTGCTAAACTCGAAGAATTCGATCATTAAAATCTTACATGATCTAGAGAATGTTTATCTTTTAAAATATAAAATATTTTAGTACGAAAGGATTAAATATTTAAATTTAATTTATTTAAGTATGAATATTAATAATAATTATTTAATTATATAGATAGTATTTTATTTATATATTTTTTATTGGTTTATTCATTTTAATTATTGAGGTTTTAATTGGGGTGGCTTTTTTACATTATTGGAACGTAAAGTTTTAGGTTATATTCAAATTCGTAAAGGTCCTAATAAACTAGGAATTATAGGTATTTTACAACCCTTTTCTATTGCTATTAAATTATTTACGAAGGAGCAAATTTCTCCTAATTACTCTAATTATATCATGGATTATTTTTCTCCTATTTTAGGATTTATTTTGTTTTTAATTATTTGAATAGTAATTCCTTATTATTTTAATTTAATTAGATTTAGATTAGGGATTTTATTTATTTTATGTTGCATAAGATTAGAGGTTTATACAGTAATTTGCCGGTTGATCTTCTAATTCTAATTATGCTTTATTAAGGGGTTTACGGGCAGTAGCTCAGAAAATTTCTTATGAAGTTAGTTTAGCTGTAATTTTAATATCAAGAATTTTTAATAATTATAGATTTTAATTTAATTAATTTTGGTAATTATCAAAATATAATTTGGTTAAATTTTTTAATGTTTCCATTAAGATTATGTTGAATTAGTTCAATATTAGCAGAAACTAATCGAACTCCATTTGATTTTGCTGAGGGGGGAAGAGAGTTAGTTTCAGGGTTTAATGTAGAGTACAGAAGAGGGAGATTTGCTTTAATTTTTTTAGCTGAATATTCAAGAATTTTATTTATAAGATTGTTGTTTGTTTTAATTTATATAGGGGAATTTGATTTGATTTTTATTTTTTATTTAAAATTAATTTTTATTTATTTGACTTTGAGGTACTTTACCTCGTTATCGTTATGATAAATTAATATATTTAGCTTGAAAAAGTTATTTACCTATTTCTTTAAATTTTTTAATATTTTTTTAGGGGTAAAAATTTATGTAATATAAATAATTAATTAAATTTAATATAAAATTAATATAATTATTTATTCTTTCTTAAGTTTTCAAAACAAATGCTTAACAAGCTCATTGATTAAAAGTTAATTAAAAATTAAGCTATCTCAATATTTACTAATTATAGGATTAATAATAAAATATGAAAAGTAAAAATTGTTAGTAATTGACCTGTAATAATATAAGGATTTTCAACTGGTCGTGCTCCAATTCATGTTAATACGATAATTATAACTACTAAAAATCAAAATAAAAATTGATTAATTGGATAAAATTGTATTCGTTGTATTTTTTATTAAAAGTGCATGGTAAAATAATTAAAATTAAAATAGATATAATTAAAGCAATTACACCTCCTAATTTATTAGGAATTGATCGAAGAATTGCGTAAGCAAATAAAATAATCATTCTGGTTGAATATTTATGTACTGGTGTTACTAACGGATTAGCATGAATAAAATTATCAGGATCTCTTAATAAATAAGGGTTAATTAATGTTAATATGATTAAAATTATTAATAGTATTATAGCTCCCAATAAATCTTTAAATGTAAAAAATGGGTGGAAAGGAATTTTATCATAATTTCTATTTATACCCAATGGATTATTTGATCCTGTTTGATGTAAAAATAATAAGTGAATTATAGTTATTATTAAAATAATAAATGGTAACAAAAAGTGAAATGTATAAAATCGAGTTAATGTTGCGTTATTACAGCAAATCCCCCTCAGATTCAATTTATATTGAATAAATAACCTAAATAAGGGATTGCTGATAATAAATTAATAATAACTGTTGCACCTCAAAAATATATTTGTCCTCAAGGTAAAACATAACCTACAAAAGCTGTTGCTATTAATAAAAATAAAATTATTACACCAGTTATTCAAGTTTATTTTAAATTAAATGATTCATAACAAATTCCTCGTCTAATATGAAGGTAAATACAAATTTAAAGAAATGATGCTCCATTAACATGTAAGGTTCGAATTAATCAACCATTATTTACATTTCGACAAATATAATTTACACTATAAAATGCTAATTCGATATTAGCAATATAATATATTGTTAAAAATAATACTGTTATAATTTGAATAATTAGGCATAAAGCTAATAATGATCCAAAATTTCATCAATAAGAAATATTTGATGGAGATGGTAAATCAATTAAAGATCCGTTAATAATTTTTAAAATAGGGTTGTATTTTAGTATTAAAAAAATATTTTTCATTTGAATTAAAATTTTAATTGAAGAGCCATAAAAAAATTGTAATTTTTACTACGGTGATTGAAATAATAAATAAATAAATTATTTTATTAATATAATTATATATGTTTGATTATTATATAATTTATTTAAATTAATTTTAGTATCGTTGTTCATAAATAATAACAAAGAAAAAAATATATCTGAATTAAATGAAAAGTTTTTTCAAAATAAATTATAAAAAAATATAAGAATACTTAAAGTAAATAAAATTATAGAGAGTATTAATAATCATTTTAAATTAAAATAAGGTTTAAAGAGTTAATTTGAGGCAATTCTTGATACATAAATAAATAATACTAAAAGTCCTCCTATGAAAGTTAAAAAAAGAATATATGGAAATCAATAAGTTTTAATTAATATACTGGATAATAGACAAATAAATAAGGTTTGAAGTAAAATTATTAATCCTATTACTAAGGGGTTATTTATAAACATTAATAGTAATGAGATAGTGATTGTAAAAAAAGATAATATTATTTTTGTTATTTCAAATCAAAGAATAGTTTAATAAAAATAATAATTTTGGAGATTATAGAATATATAGATATTCTTTTTCTTTGAAATTTTTAAAGTAATATACTTAATTTTGATTTACAAGACCAATGTTTTATTTAAACTATAAAAACTATAAATGATAATTTTTTTTTTAATTTATTATTGGGAATATAATTTTTGTTTTAAAACATAAGCATTTATTAATTGTTTTATTAAGTTTAGATTTTTTTTTAAATAATTTATTTTAGATAAGTATATTGAATGTGATTTATATATATTAATAGTATTTTTAGTATTTTCTGTCTGTGAAGGTTATCAATTTTAGTTTCAATAATTCGTACTCATGGAAATGATTATTTTCAAGGATTTAATCCTTTGTAAAATGAAATTTTTAATAATGATGTTATTTTTAATTCCTTTATGTTTTATAAAAAATATATTTTGAATGGTTCAAATAGTATTATTATTGATAATATTTATATACAATTATATAAATTTAGGAAGTAGATTTTTTTAATTTAATAATTTAGGTTACATATTGTCAACAGATTATTTATCTTATGGTTTAATTTTATTAAGAATTTGAATTTCTATTTTGATAATTATAGCAAGAGGAAATTTATTAAAATTATTTTTTATTGTTAATTTTTTTTTATTTAATGTTGTAGTTTTATTAATTAAGTATATTATTTTTAACCTTTGGAGTAATAAATATATTTATCTCTATTTGTTGTTTGAAAGAAGATTAATTCCTACACTAATATTAATTATTGGATGATATTCCAACCTTAATTCGTTCAGGTTGATACAACCTGAACGAATTAAGGTTGGAATATAAATTTATTATTTTATACATTGTTCGTGTCTTTACCATTATTAATAGGAAATTTTAAATGTTTTTAATGAGATGAATAGAATAATAATTTATTTTTAAAAATTTATAAATATAAATTATTATTTAATTTATTTTTGTATAATTATAGCATTCTTAGTAAAAATACCTATATATTTTGTTCATTTGTGGTTACCTAAAGCTCATGTAGAAGCTCCCGTTTCAGGTTCAATAATTTTAGCTGGAGTGGTTATGGTTTATTACTTATATGTTTATATAATCTTACAAACTTTCGCATTTATAATATTAGTAGGATTTAAATAAAATAATAAAAATATAACTAATCTGATTATTATTCATATTATAAATCTAAATAAATAAATTTTCAAATTATTTATTTGATAAATACTTGTAAAAATAGAATATTTTTCATAATTCCTATTATCCCTCATCACCCTCTGTAAACTTCTCGTCATCCTATATCAATAGTTTTTAATAGTTATAAATTAGGTAAATTAAATTAAACACAAAAAAAAAACTTAAATTATAAGTTAATAAGAATTTATTAAATATGTATACTTCTAACTAAATATCCTATTACACCTCCTATTACTCTAACATAAATTACTATCATTTCAAAATTCCAAGGTAAATAAATTATATAAGGATAAAAAAAAAATATTCATCTCGAAAATCTTCCTCTGACTACTCTTATAAGTAATAAAACAAATATTCTCTTTAATATAATATAATCTTCATCGTATAAATCTATTTATACATTTATTTCATAAATAACTACAGAAGAAATTAAAAAAACATATATTATAAATAATAATGATATTCAATCTAATAAAATAGACATAACAATACTTATAGAATTAAAAGAGATAATTTCCCACTATAATAAAATTACTATATTATTTATAATAAAATAAATTATAAAAAAAAATATTATTATTATAAAAAAAACAAATAGAATATTTTAAATTTATAATTTAAAATGAATATTATTCACACTTTTGACACCACAAATCAATATTTTTATTAAATTATTTAAATAAAATCAAATTATTCTATAATCAATCTTAATTACTATTAAATTTAAAGGTAACCAATGTAATATTAATGTTAAATATTCTCGAGAAACTCCAGTATAATATCTATAAATCCCCAAATAATATTTTCCATGTTGAATATAAGAATATAAATATAATCTATACCCGGCACTAAAAAAGAAATTAATATGAATATAATTATTGAAATTCAAGATCACCCCACTAATCTATTAATTAAACTGACTTTCCCTATTAAATTTAATCTGGCAGGAGCTGCTATATTAGAAGATATTAATAAAAATCACCATAATCTTATTGAAGGTATACAATTTATTTTACCTTTATTAATATATAAACTTCGTCTATGTAATCGCTCATAACTAATATTTGCTAAACTAAATATTCCAGAAGAACATAACCCATGACCAATTATTATAATATAAGATCAAAAAAATCCTCAATAATTTATAATTATAATTCCTCTAATAACAATTCTTATATGAGCAACTCTCAGACTAATAGAATAAGATAGACGGAGCGCTTCGAACAAATCGGTGAAGCCACAAGGCGCTGTCAATTAATGCGTGTGACGTGTACAGACACCGAAAACGATGTGTGCGTAATGTTGCCAGCAAATGAAAAACTCCCAACTATTATATTTAAAAAAAACTCTTTACTAGTGATAATAATATGCATTACCAATATTAAAAATTATACTTCAAATTATTTGTTTAAATAATGTCATTATTATTAATTATTTAACACTAATATTTCAAAATAAATAGGAAACACAATAAACACTAAATACATGCTTTAATTTCTGACAAATAAAAGATTTTTTTTTAAATATAACATCATACGTCTGGTATTGCATGCGTCTATAGGCTACGGTAACTGCTTAACATGTATATGGTGAATGCTTGTTTACTATCCAAGTAGTATAAAAAAAGTACTTAAATGTTCGTTGCCACCGAGCGGAGACGTGCGCGTCACCTCGTGGCGTTATAGAACATTAAATATTTAGCGGCAAGCGGTAAAAACAAATTTTGTTCATACCGCTCGCCGCCGCCGCTTGCAGCCGTGGTCAAGATGTAAATTTTTTTTTTTTAATAAATCGATACCTACTTATTTAATGAATTTAAATGATTAATTATTATTATTATTTAAATAGATCTTCTATCTATATATATTAATAATAATTGATCACCATCTGAACAACATAGAACAACAATATCTAAATACCTACCTACCTCTTAAAATCACTACAAAATACGGAATTATTCTAAATGCGAACAATAATTTCTTTTTTTTTTCGCGCGGATCCACAACTGTCATTCAGATTTATTTTAAATAGTATACCGATAGACTGATTAATATTGTTTTATATTCCCACTAACACGTTGCAAAATATTTTAGGGAAAAAATATGATAAGGATGGCATCACTGTAGAACATGGTAGAGGTTTTGTGTTCCTAGTTTGAGTAACTAAAATATTTACGAAAATAATAAGAAATCTATAATGTTAAAGTTATTTACCTATGGAACGATATTCCAGAACTCTTTTTGAGATTTGCTGAAGTATTTTTACAACGTTTTACTACACAATACGGCATTATAATAATATTTTGTCAGAACGTGTTTAGACGTGCGTACTCACTAGCGGCTCAAATCGACTGCGAGCGAAACGAAAACGTATGACTTTGCTATTTAGTATGACTTTTGGCGGCTTCACGCGCGAGTTCTACACGCTCCGTCTATCGTATTCTATTAGTCTGAGGAGCAACTGAAGAATAATCAATTAAAGATTTAATATCTACTTGACAAAACACTTCAAACTAATATAAAATTCTCCTACTAATCTAATTACAATTATAAAATAGTTTAATTTCATATAAATTTCTTGTAAAAAAATTATTAAACGTAATAAACCATAACCACTCCAGCTAAAATTATTGAACCTGAAACGGGAGCTTCTAGTAGGAGAATTTTATATTAGTTTGAAGTGTTTTTGTCAAGTAGATATTAAATCTTTAATTGATTATTCTTCAGTTGCTCCTCAGACTAATAGAATAAGATAGACGGAGCGTGTAGAACTCGCGCGTGAAGCCGCCAAAATAATATTTTCCATGTTGAATATAAGAATATAAATATAATCTATACCCGGCACTAAAAAAGAAATTAATATGAATATAATTATTGAAATTCAAGATCACCCCACTAATCTATTAATTAAACTGACTTTCCCTATTAAATTTAATCTGGGATTTATAGATATTATACTGGAGTTTCTCGAGAATATTTAACATTAATATTACATTGGTTACCTTTAAATTTAATAGTAATTAAGATTGATTATAGAATAATTTGATTTTATTTAAATAATTTAATAAAAATATTGATTTGTGGTGTCAAAAATGTGAATAATATTCATTTTAAATTATAAATTTAAAATATTCTATTTGTTTTTTTTATAATAATAATATATATTTTTTTTATAATTTATTTTATTATAAATAATATAGTAATTTTATTATAGTGGAGAATTATCTCTTTTAATTCTACAAGTATTGTTATGTCTATTTTATTAGATTGAATATCATTATTATTTATAATATATGTTTTTTTAATTTCTTCTGTAGTTATTTATGAAATAAATGTATAAATAGATTTATACGATGAAGATTATATTATATTAAAGAGAATATTTGTTTTATTACTTATAAGAGTAGTCAGAGGAAGATTTTTGAGATGAATATTTTTTTTCTTATCCTTTTATAATTTATTTACCTTGGAATTTTGAAATGATAGTAATTTATGTTAGAGTAATAGGAGGTGTAATAGGATATTTAGTTAGAAGTATACATATTTAATAAATTCTTATTAACTTATAATTTAAGTTTTTTTTGTGTTTAATATGATTTTTACCTAATTTATCAACTTATGGAGTTAGATATAATTTTTTAAATTTTGGTCAAACCCTATTAAAAACTATTGATATAGGATGACGAGAAGTTTACAGAGGGTGATGAGGGATAATAGGAATTATGAAAAAATATTCTATTTTTACAAGTATTTATCAAATAAATAATTTGAAAATTTATTTATTTAGATTTATAACATGAATAATAATCAGATTAGTTATATTTTTATTATTTTATTTAAATCCTACTAATATTATAAATGCGAAAGTTTGTAAGAATGGATGGATGTTTGTTACTCTTTCACGTAAAAACTACGGAACGGATCTGGATGAAATTTGGCACAGAGATAGATTATGGTCTGGAATAACACATAGGCTACTTTTTGCAGCGATAACCGACATCCACGCGGGCGAAGCTGCGGGCAACAGCTTGTTACATTATAAATCATAAATTTAAATATAATATATCTGGTCATAATTAGAAATTGTAATGATTTTGATAGAATTATTGTGCAAACCACAACATATTAAATCAAGGATAGGTGCCTAAATCACTTTCATGAAGGATTCTGAACTATTATTGAGTTAAATTGGCGCAAGTTGTGCTAAATTAGATATTTTATTCAGAAGTTAAATATAGATCATCTTTTGATAAAGTGATAAGGAATCTAAATGAATTTAAATAAAGCCTAATTTCTATTAAATAATGGAAGTAAATTAAGGAAATCAAATAGAGCTTAAAATCCTTACTAATATTATAAATGTGAAAGTTTGTGAGTATGAATGGATGGATGTTTGTTACTCTTTCACCTAAAAACTACTGAACGGATCTGGATGAAATTTGGCACAGAAATAGGTTATATTTTAGTATTGTTAAGATTTTATTATTACGATAACTGACATCCACGCGGGCGGAGCCGCGGGCAACAGCTATTTTCATTATATATATATATGTCGGAGTTGGTTTTCAAAGAATATCTATGGCTATTAATAATCTGTGGTTATTTTTAGCAGAACTTATTTTTCATTTGATATTCCCATTAATAATAATAGTAGGAATATTAATAATTCCTATTATTTTGTATCAATTAATGTCTTATAATTCAAAACATGATTTATTAAGTATCTACGAACTCCGTCTGGGCACTTATTGTAATCAAAGTATTGCTAGTCCCGTACAAAACATGTAAACATTGAGAACGCCATTTTGACGCCATTTTGTTATCGTAACATTTTATTTATTTAAATTATCAAATATTAGATTCTAGTAAGTAATTGAGAATATTAATGTACTTTAATTATGTTACTGATATTTAAAAACTAACGAATGTGTTTTACACTGAGTAACTCGTTACAATGAGAACATTCAAATGATTTTCCAAACAGTAAACGCGTGGCGCACATTTCCGGGTGCCCATGGACAGAGTTGTCGGGAGGGAAATCTTACTATAAAAGCCCATGCATTGCCCTAGATCGGCAGTCTCTCTTCGGACTGACTCATAAAAGCTCCGGCTCCCGACAAAACTGTCGGTTTACTTGGTACAGCTTGGCTGTATATTCTGCATAGCTGTATATTGCTGCGGTTCCCGCCGATACACTTTGCACTTAACTGGGTAGCTCTGTGCTACTGTACGAACTGTGACCAATTTACTTGGTCTGTTCGCATACATACTGGGCGGCTCCGCCGCTATACCACGAACTGTGACTCCCAGAGTCTGTTCGATATTAATTGGATGGCTTCACGCCATTATACGAACTGTTGTGACTCCCCAGAGTCTGTTCGATATTATTGGTATGGCTATACGCCATTATACGGACTGTGACTCACAGAGTCTGTTCGATTTATTATTGGATAAACGGCTACGCGCCATTTTGCGAGTTGTAGTGACCTTGCACTATGGGATTATTTGATTTATGAAAATCATACCTTAGTTTGTTATTAGTTAGTTAGCCTTATATCAATTGCATTTATTGTGATTTAGTCTTTAATTGTTATTATTGTTTTCTTATGATTTTAATTATTTCTTGTAATAAACCTTTGTTAGATTTCATCGTATCTTGTTTATCTTTTAAAAATGGATACTTCCTACTCTGATGATAGGCCCCTCGGCACTCCTGATCCTACATATATATATATATATAAATAAATTTAATTGGAACAATAATTCAATTTTATCATTAACAGTGATATACCTCTATTTGGTTTCAATTAATAAATAAGGAGTAGTAGAACTCATTCTTCTAAATCGAAATTAAATGCAATTAAATTGCTTCTTATTTTAAGATAAATTAATTTATATAATATTGGAGATAATTTTAATTAAAAGAAAGATGTTTAGTAAAAGAATAATGATTTATATTAAATTAATTTTAATCCTTTCGATTGAAAGTCAAATATACTAAATATATTATATAAATAAATTAGTTTCCCCATCAATAAATTGAAATATAAAGGAATAATCATACAACATCTACAAAATGACAATATCTTGCTGCTGCTTCAAATCCAAAATGATGATTTATAGAAAAATGATTATTTAAATGTCGGATAAGACAAGTTAGTAAAAATAATGTTCCAATAATAACATGTAATCCATGGAATCCTGTTGCTATAAAAAAAGTTGATCCATAAATTCTATCGGCAATAGTAAAGCATGATGAGCTCAAGTAACTGAAACTCCTGATCTAATTAAAATAATTGTATTTAATAGAGGAATTTGAAAAGGATTAAATGGGGTAATACTTGTAGGGGGTCAATTTGAACCAATTTCAATATTAGGGGATTAACTTTTATGAAAAAATGCTCAAAAAAGATACAAAGAAAAAAAAATCTGAGACAATGAATAAAATTATACCTCAACGAAGACCTTTTGTTACCAGAATAGTGTGTTTTCCTTGCAAAGTTCCTTCACGACAAATATCTCGCCATCATTGATATATCGCACCTTCGGTGCAACAAAGTCATAAGTACCCAAAATAGCAAAATCGACTTAAGTACGCCAAATTGGTCAAAAATAATATCTTCGGTTGGGGAAACAAAGACAGCCGTAAAATTATATTCAAATTCTGCTAGATGATGTGAGTGCCTTTGTGGTTTTTACTGTTTTACCGACGGTGTTTGGGCTAACAGTGTCTCATTGGTTAGTAGTGTCCCCGCTGTCGGAGGAAATTGTTGTGACTTGGAGCTACAAAAACACAATTATAATTGTGACCGTTTTAATTCTCACTTGTTGGAGCTACAAATACTCATTTCTATTTAATACCTCAATTATTTTTTGTATTAAGCAAAAAAAATGGCTCTACAAAGGCATTAATTATCTATATCTATACATCTATACATATCTATATCTATACATATAATAAAATCGTAACGAAGTCGCGTCTGTACATTGAATATTTTTTCAAAAAAACAATTAATATACGTTGTATTTACGTTACTGAGGCCAAAAATGTAGTTTTTAGAATTTCTGTCTGTTTGTCTGTTTGTGGCCGCGTTTGTGCGCAATAAACTCAGCAACCACGCAACCGATTTGAATGCGGTTTTCACTTATATATTGTGGCAACCTTCCCATAACATATAGGCTATGTTTTATTCTAATCGGTTCACAAATAAAAAGTTATGGTAACTTTAATAACACACGTGCAATTCAAGAAACGCGCTTCGATTAATTTAGCTGAAACTTTTATTAACCGTAGTTTGTAAAACCACAACTGAAGTTTGTATGAAAAGAAATTAAAAAAATAATGCGAGGTTTCGGAGATATAGCCATCACCAATTTAAGATGAACTCTCATCAATATGGGCGACCATATTAAATAGAGATCAGCTGACTGGTACTTCATATGTTAGTACGGTACTAGGTTAAAAGTGACCATTTCACAATGAAATGTGAAAGAAGCAGAAATTTTAACAGGATGCTGTGCAGGTGATAATCTTTTATGCCCCGGGTTCTCTTGATTCTAAACAATTTTCCGTTTAGCAACTCCAGGAAACTTTATGTTTGAATCCCTGAAGTCCACGCGAACGAAGTCACAAGCACATATCAGATAAACATCTATACACACATAAATAAAATTGAAGTGTCTGTTTGTAATATCAAAATAACAGCTTTCTATTAATTTCATGTGGCTGTTTACATAGCACTTGCAACAGAAATACAATTTTAACTTCTTTTAGTCTTTGAAAATACTAGTGTAACGCGACCTTAAGTAGTACGCTCGAATTGTGCTCTAGCGTGTCCTTAAGCGCGGCGATGAAGAAGTTTACACCGCCCGCGCCCCTCCCGCCAATGGACAGTGGACGACGCGTCGCGAGAGAGTAAACCACGCGACGCGACACACGCGCATAATTACCGTTTATCCTGTTGTTTTCTGTGTTTAATCGTTTTATCTGGACAATATATATATACGTTTACACTGTTAGTCGTGTTCAGAACTCATTTACCCCGTAAATTAACCTTACAGTGGCGCCCAACTCGCGGGCACGCTAACAGTGACTAACACAAAAACTCAATAAGTGATTACAAGTGCTGCTTACTATTGTGCTAACACATCTGTGAACCTTCTCCAATAGTGCATTTCACGAGAAATTGCTTATAAACAGTGCAAAACGAACGGCAAAACTGGGCGAGTCCATTCTTCGCGCCAAAAGTTTGAACACGCGGGCGAGGCATTTTAACCGCCGCGCGACAGTTTAAACGGGCGACGCTTCTTACCGCCGTGACGCTAACCTCGGGCGAGGCATTTTAACCGTCGCGACGCTTAGCACCGGCGAGAACATTTCACCAACACCGCACACACGACGCTTCGCGCGGGCGAGTCCATTTTCGAATCGTGCGTGGGAACGGACAGAATAACTACGCGGATTGTAACGTATTTACATCTACGTGTATACCACCGCTGGAAAATCATCACCCGGATCGATCGAGCGAGAAACAGAAGAGCTAGTGCCCTGTTACCATGCCGCCGAAACGACGAGGAAGAGATGGTGGGTCGGCGTCCGACACCGATTCGGAACAAAACAGAAGGGTAGCACCATCACCGAACATCACCATGTCTGCGGAGATGCTTCAGACTCTGGTCTCCAACATTACCAGTAGTCAAATGGAAGCGAATCGTATTCTAATAGAAAACATACTAGCAAACAAAGGTGCATCATACTCTTCATCACCACGATCACCCGATACCGACAATACTCGACGGTCGGGCAACTTCGCGAAGTGCACGGCGCGCTTCGACGGGTCATCGAAAAACGCGGAAGAACTCGAGGCATTCATAGACGCTATCGAGGTGTACCGCGACTGCACTAACATCAGCGACGAGCACGCAGTGAGAGGTCTGCCAATCCTGCTAGTCGGCGAGGCAGCCGTCTGGTGGCAAGGAGTGAAGGCGTCGGTGACGTCATGGTCCGACGCGTTGCAACGTCTGCGAGGGATGTACGGAGTGCCGCGGCCCGGTTATAAAATCTTTCGTGACATTTTCGCTACCGAGCAAAATAGTGTACGTGCCGATGTATATATATGTAAAGTGCGCGCCTTAGTATGTAAGTTACCCTATGCTCTACCAGATGTTATGTTATTAGATATAGTTTACGGCTTGTTAGATCGTAGAATAAGAAAACGTGTCTCTCGCGACACCGTACTCGACCTGGAGCAGCTAATTGCGAAGGCCAGGTTAGTCGAAGAGTCCATGGCGGAGGTGAGTAATCCATTTAATGGTATTGATAAGAATAATAATGTAAACAATGCCAACTCCGTTATTAACCCTCTCGTCGTCGCGGAGGAACGCTCGAGCACAATTTTTCGGATCGTTAACCCTACGAATGCCGTAGGTGATTCCCGTGTATATAAACACGGTGTGAAAGTGTCTAAATCGCGAGACACTTTAAGTGATAGTGCGCACACGTCAGCTAAAAGTGACGAGCAAAAACGCGTTAGACCTAAGTGCACGTATTGCAAACTTTTCGGGCATAAGGTAGACGACTGCCGGCGAAAGAAGAATAAAGATAATATTCACGTTAACGGTTCTTCTAGCAGGTCGAGTGATAGTACCCAGTTAAGTTGTTACGGATGTGGTCAGCTGGGGGTAGTGCGGTCAAAATGCAATAACTGCACAGTATCGACATCGATTAAATCGGATTTTTGTAGCGCTCATATACCGGATAGCGACGATTTGCGGCCGTTAGTAAAAATTCAGGTCGTGAATCGTACAGGGGTGGCCATCTTAGATACGGGAGCCACTCATTCTATCGCGGGTCCCACGCTATACGATTTATTAGTAAAAGCTGGCGTAACTTTTAGGAGAACATCGCGTGTCATCTCGCTTGCCGACGGAACACAGCGAGTGTATACGGTGCTCGAATGCGATACCGATGTCACCCTGTGGAAAAACACCATAACCACTACATTCTTAGTATTACCGGACGCGCAGTCCAGGACTCTGTTGGGTAGAGATTTTATTATAAAGGCTGGCATCTTGTTGGACTTACCACGGAGCAGCTGGAGTTTTAACAGCGAGCCACGTCGTCGGTATCCGTTCGTTACCAGTTTTCGTTTACTGCCGACTACCGACGTCCCATTTAGGGGAAGGGGTTGGTCCGACCGCAGAGATATTATATCCGGTGGCGTTTTATATAGAAATGGACCTTACCCGATTAAGAAAACCGCAAGCCCCACCACATGTGAGCTAGGGGAAGGGAGTAATAACGAGACCTTAGGTAGTTACCACGTCTCCCAGTTGGCCTTGTACGTAGGCGATGTACATCCGCCAGCGCCGGTCAATGGTAAACGTAGACGCGAGAGACCTAAGAAGTATCTTTACTGACCCAGACGCGAGGGCGCATGTCTAGGTCAGAGGGGGAGGATGTAACGCGACCTTAAGTAGTACGCTCGAATTGTGCTCTAGCGTGTCCTTAAGCGCGGCGATGAAGAAGTTTACACCGCCCGCGCCCCTCCCGCCAATGGACAGTGGACGACGCGTCGCGAGAGAGTAAACCACGCGACGCGACACACGCGCATAATTACCGTTTATCCTGTTGTTATTGTTGTTTTCTGTGTTTTATCGTTTTATCTGGACAATATATATATACGTTTACACTGTTAGTCGTGTTCAGAACTCATTTACCCATAAATTAACCTTACACTAGTCTTTAATAATAAATACATAAATATACTATAAGTACAAATAAAATGCGTTAACCATGCCAAGACCTAAGACAATCACTGAATAAATTAGTAACGCCTAATAAAACTTAAACACAATCTATAATATATTACTATAAAATGAATGCTTTTTTCATTTTTGTAGGCGCTAACATTTAACAATACTTTAATTTAGATAATCAGGAAAGCAGCACAGAAAAGAAAACACTCCACCGAATCGGTCACGATAAACTCAATAATTACCAAACAAAATTTCATACGATTTTCACCAGTTGACGGCGGCGTGATTCTTCCATTATAGTTTTGTGAGTGTGAATTGGTTTAAATATTACGATGATAGTTGAACGACTCGGAAAAATCCTGCTGTTGGATGCAATGTTATTCCTAAATAGATCTAAAAAAGTCCGCGATACTATGTGTCTATCTTCGACCACAAAAATTACTCACAGCAAAACGCGTGATCGGCCTCCGTCTCATCGGAATACTTAACTGATATATATTTTTAACTGACTTTTAAAAGATGAGGTTCCTGATATATTTGCATTGTTTTTTTTATTTTTTTTATCCCTGAACATCGTCATTTAAGTGACCGACGTAGCTCGAAAAATTGCCTCAATTAAGTGGCAATGGGCAGGGCATATAGCTCGCAGAACCGATTCTGGCCCTTGGGGCAGAAAGGGTCTGGAGTGGCGACCACGAACTGGAAGACGCAGCGTGGTCAGGCCTCCAACAAGGTGGACCGACCAACTGATGGAAAAAGTCAGCTCAGGATCGACTGATGTGGAAAACCTTGCGGGAGGCCTATGTCGATCAGTGGACGTCTTATGGCTGAGATGGAACTACTTTTGTGGCAAACAAGCATACGGCCCATATAATGTTAAGCAGTTACCGTAGCCCATGGACGCTTGCAATACCAAAGGTATTACTTGCGTGTTCCCAACCCATTTTTTTACACCAGGGCTTTATCCCTGGGATAGGAATACGTTTCTTTTAAAACGGATCCCTAAGTAAGCGTTTGAGACCTATACTCACACACAGGAACACAACTACACCGCTGTGTGTAGTTATTTGGCTGTGGTCTTCTGTAAGGTGGAGTTCCTCCCCTATCTTAAATATCTTTTTGTAATTGAATGGATAATCTTTCATATTGTTCTCATTTTTTAAGAAATCCAGTTCTGGTGATGGGATCCATAGGGAATTGAGTAACCTCCTCAAGTACTATCTAGGCATACTGCAATGAATCAAACAAATGCATTCAGGAAGCATCAATTCGTTAGTGAAACTAAAAAAGAATACTGCAGATGGCAAACTTCTCAATGACAAATAATTTGCCGATGGAGATTAGACATAATGTGTAATTAAATGACTGTAACTAATAACATTTAATGAGCAAATTAAAATGGTACAATTGAACTAATATGGTGATACAGCTGGATATAGGCACCGAAACTTCGTAATTAAATAATGTACAAAGTAAAAAATGCATGGTTTCAGAGATAGACATAATAATAGATATCTATATATCGAATTTACGTTGAACTCTCACCAATATGGTCGACTATATTAAATAGGATTCAGCTTACTGGTTTTCATTCAGTTTTGTTCAGAATGATGGATCAAAAACCGTGTTTCTTAGCAAATAAAATTCTATTCTATTCTATAAGGAAGCTAATAACTATGCAGTTTAAGTTCTGAAATCCTTGTGCACTGCGGCGGACCATTATTTCGGAATCGGAATTTCGGAATTGAATAAATTTTTTGCCCACCCAAACTGTGTAACAGTACCTATCAGGTTAGAAGTGACCAATTTAAAACGAAATGTAATAGATGCAGAAATTTCTACAGGGATGGCACAGATAATACATAACAATAGCTAAATACAAACTATTAGCTAGGCGATAGGCCCTAAGATTGTTCACGTTTGCGCTAAGACAATTTGAAGAGCAGAACAATCATACAAACAAGGAATATTTTTTTATGAAGTTTATTAATTGTAGAATCTAAATGTTTAAAAGAAAAACGTGACTGACTATATAATCAACAAACGCACATTTTAAATCACTAGACACTCAGATAGCTATTATGATATAGGCATCCGCTAAGACAGGATTTTTAAAATGTAACCGCTAAAGATGAAAATCAGCCAATGAAAGTTTGTATGGAGATAATTGTAGTTGTCAGATTTACAGTAAAAGACTGAACACGCAAACGAAGTCGCGGGTACAGCTAGTAAAAAATATAATTATTAAATATTTTTTTAATGTTTTAGGTTAAGTTACTTTTATTTTATTTACTATTTATGATATAAACACTATGAAAATAATGCCAAATTAATATCCCTCCAATTGTATAGGGAAGACTCGTGCCCAGCAGTGGGACGTTTATGGATTGATATAATAATAATAATAAGCCCCCTAAATCCAACCATACGTCCGAATCCAAACATCTGATTCACGTGGGGGGCGGACACGCGGTAATTTTGTCACTAGCGCGGCTAACATGGCACTGGAAACCCATTTATGGTGATGTACTTGAGAAGTAAACGTATTGGACCGCTGCCCGGGGGCGATCGCCGGGGCACACCTGGAGCTGACGCTGGGTGTCTCAGTATGAGAAACGTCAGCGGAGCAGAGCTGAATAGGCGGGCTCTCTCCGGATCATCCGAAAAAGTAACAGCCAACCAACCGATAGATAGTTCCGATAACATTAGTTTAAATTCTGACCTTTCAATAGCCTTTTAGCCCATCAACAAATTTTTATATCCCAACACCGGTGTCTTCTGTAGATGAAAATTCACGCGGATCACCTTACCCAGCCCCAAGTGTTGCACAGGAGGTAAATACCTTCTTACCTGTGTCCACTAAGGCTGGAAAACCCCGAGTACGCATGCGCTGGAGTAAAGATGTAAACATATTTATCATGCGTACTTATTACTTTATCACAAAATTAGAAACCGACATGACCACATACAGAAAACACCTTCATGATGTTAAAGACAAATTGTATTAATATAAAAAAGTTTGAGTCTACACTCGATAGATGGCGTTGTACCAGATCCTGAATCACGATATGGTTTCATTACCACCGCTAGTATATAAGGTCACCGAACTTTGTATTTTTTGAGCAATATTATTACAACAGATCAGGCGACAAGTTGTGGTTTTTTTTTTTTATTGTTATCCAAAGAAATACAATTTAATAACTTAAACTAATTCGCCAAACTGCAAAACAGTTTGTTGGCGAAAGAGGCGCTCGTTTTGCCTTATCTATGTAGGTATTATACTGGGAGGAAGGGGAACGCTCTCGGAGCCTGAACAATAATAATAGTCTATCTAAACACAAATTAATACTAAACGTCTTTTGGTGATTATTCCTTTTTTTATAGAGTTGGTATTTTGTTAGTCCGCAATGTATAACTCGAGGTCAACGACCGACGCGACGTTTACCGCACCACGCCGCGCCGCCGCGCCGCGCCGCACGCTCTCGCGCTCTATTTTTTATTTATGTATTTTTTGTAAAGAAAAATAACTTACCCAACTAAATCCTCCGCCGTCTTATGAGGTGTGGTTCAAATTGCCCCCCATTTAATTCCACACAAATCCTGGCTCGTCGTTGGGTTTCTGCGTGAAGCCGCGGCATTAGAGTAGGGTCCTCAATACAGTCGGCACGTAATTTATCAAATACTTCACGTATCCTTCGACGCATTTCTTCAGCACTAGGACACTCCCGATCAAAAACTCTCTCTTTTACATACCCCCACAAAAAGAAGTCTAAGGGTGTTAGATCGGGTGAGCGAGGCGGCCAGGCGTGAGGTCCTAGTCTGCCGATCCAGCGGTAATTAAAAAGATCGTTAAGACGCTCCCGCACTGCCCTTACAACATGCGGTGGTGCACCGTCGTGCTGATACCAAGTGCGACGATACTCAGCCAGCGGGAAGTCATCCAGCATGTCCACTAAATGTTCATTAATGAACTCTAAATACCGCGGCCCATTGAGCCGCTGGGGCAGAAAAACTGGCCCGAGTATTCGGCCGTTATTGACCCCAGCCCATACGTTAACGGACCATCGGGTTTGGTGTCCAGTTTCCTGAAAGGCGTAGGGGTTTGCCTCTGACCACACATGGGTGTTTCTACGGTTCCACATACCGTTTCTGGTGAAAGTAGACTCGTCCGTCCAGATTACGTGCTCAATAAAGCCGGGAACGTTTTGTTCCTGGTCAGAACAGAATATAATATTATTATATTCTGATAAAGTATATATTATTTCGATATATCCGATTTAGTCGTCATAATTAGTTCAAATAGGCCAAATAGTAATGTAATTAACGAATTGCCTACGCTAGAACAATTTAGGTTTTTTATTAAAAACCGTTTTAGGGCATTGGAGTTTTTTCCACAAAGACCATTGGTTCACCAGAGCAAAGTTTCGCAAGTTCACAACCCGAAAGTTATGTTGGTCACAAATTCATTTTCTATGACTTGTGAATATTGTCATGAATTGCATAAGCTGTGTTTTTGTTATAAGTTTTCTGCACAACCCATTAATAGCAGACGGGATTTTGTGGCAAAAAATAATGTTTGTTTTAATTGTCTAGGCAGTAATCACACAGTTTATAACTGCAAAAAATCTACAACCTGCAGAGTTTGTAAAAAGCGACATCACTCTTTGTTGCACCCCAGTGAAAACACATATATCAGGAGTAATGAAACTTCATCAAAGTGCTCTTATAAGCAACCTAGTACTTCAAGTGAGGAACCTGTAGTATCTTGCATGTCTACAGGCATAGTTCTCAAAAATCGACAGGTCTTATTACCAACAGCGTTAATAAAAGCAGAGTCTAAGACGAAGGAGAGCATCAAATAGTCCGAGCCTTGTTAGATCAAGGTTCTCAGGCTTGTTTCATTACTGAAGCAACAGTTAAATTTCTTGGCCTGAAACGAATCCCTATTCAAGGTATCGTTAAAGGTCTAGGCAACAACAGGTCAACTATGGCTAAGCACATGGTACATATGTCGATTCAGTCACACACTGAACCAAATTTTAAGCTTCAATTGAATGCTTACGTTTTGAAGCAGATTACTTCTCATTTACCAGATCAAACTATCAACACTAGTTATTTTGACTGGGTTGTAGCCAAGAGTTTGGCAGACCCAGAGTTCAACACGCCCAATAAGATAGACATTCTTTTGGGCGCGGATATTTACAGTTGCATCACACAGGAAGGTATGCTAAAGAGTCCTTCAGGTACTCTTATTGCACAGAACACTACCTTAGGGTGGATCCTGTCGGGTGCAGTTTGTCCTGTAAATAATGTCAATGCAAAAACAAGACATATTAGTGTCATGCATGCACAGATCAAAGATAATAGCAATCATGAAGTAAATATAGATATTATAAGTTCAAAAGAAAGTAATGTTATAGGACAAAAAGATCAATTAAATAAATATAAAACACAACAGAACGAAAAGCACAACACAATTAATAAAATTGAACGAAACAATTTCCCGCCAAGTCGTTGGTTATTTGGTCGTTTAGTACAAAAAGATCCCGGTGATGATGATGATAAATCCCGTGTAGTCATTGCGCACCAAATCATCGACTTTAAAAAGACCAACCTAAAAATTATGCATTTTACATATATGAAATTGTATTTTTTATATATATTATTTTTAATTATTTTTTAAGATCAACGATTTACATTTTTATATACAACCAATAATATAATTTTAAGAGTTCATATACACCAAAATTGTGTACTAGATCGACTTATTTTAATTTTAATGTATTTGTGAGCTATCGAAGTATTGTTATATTTTACAAATATCATACAAATGTTGTTAAACTAAAAAAAAATATTTTTGTGTTTCAATGGTATTTGTAAGTTCAATTTAAGTATTACGTTAAGAGTTTATTACAAAGTTCATTCAGTGTTATACAAATTTAAAAATGTCACTAGTTTAAAAAGGACATTTCATCACTAAATGTCCTTGGTGGGCGGTATGTTAAAGACAAATTGTATTAATATAAAAAAGTTTGAGTCTACACTCGATAGATGGCGTTGTACCAGATCCTGAATCACGATATGGTTTCGTTACCACCGCTAGTATATAAGGTCACCGAACTTTGTATTTTTTGAGCAATATTATTACAACAGATCAGGCGACAAGTTGTGGTTTTATTTCGATATATCCGATTTAGTCGTCATAATTAGTTCAAATAGGCCAAATAGTAATGTTCCACAGTACAATTAAAGCGTCAGCCGGCCTGATGCTTTAACACATGAACTTTTCTCAAAACAGTATCCAGATATACAAGTCTCTGAACAGAGAATTTCAGATCAGAGAAGAACTATAATTAGAAATAAACTACTATCTGAAGAAGTACTGAATCAATTAAAAGAAGAAGTACGAGTTCAACTGAATGAAGATAATAATACAGATATTTGTCCCACGACCCTTACACATAATGAATTAGAATCACATACGCAACCACAATCACAATCTCACATTCTGCCACACTCACTACAATTCACACAGGCATCACACATATCTACACAGACATCTCATACATCTACACAAACAGAGTATATATCGTTAATGCTAGAAAATGAGGTAGAGACTGTACCTAACCATAACCCCACAAATGAAATACTTTCCCAAACAATGATAGATAACCTCAAATCATACAGCCCTTATCCAGTACTCAGGAATGGATCCAATAGCTCGACCGAAATTACCAAAATTAAAATATAGTTTTAAACTGACTAAACTCACACATTTATTGAACCAAACAGTATTACCACAATTCATTACTGACAATATGCAACTGAAAGATGTCCATACTCTTGTATACTGTTCAGCTTTAGTTATAACTGAAGAACTTGATTATAAAATAACAGCAAACACAGGTACCAGAAAAAAGCAAGATAATAAGCCCCCATGGCAAATACGACTCGAAAAAGATATAGAAAAACTTAGAGCAGACTGTGGCAGACTGACCCAATATATCAATAACAATAGATCAAATAAGGTAGTTAAGAAGGTGGAAGCAATATTTAAAAATAGAATAACTCACACAAGACATGAAAGTCACAATAGAAAACCGGAAGAATTTTTAGATACATTAAAACAAAAACTAGCTCTAAAGGTACATAGGCTTAAAAGATATAAAAAGGCACAACAACGAAAACACGATAACATATTGTTTAATACGAGCGAAAAGTTATTTTATAGAAATTTACATACAAAACAGGACGATACACTCCCAAATTCAAACACAGATATACCTACAAAGATACAACTTGAAACATTTTGGGCAAACATATGGGAAGAACAAGTACAACATAACGATAAGGCAGATTGGATTAAAAAAGAAGAAGAAAAATGGAAATCAATAGAAGAAATGGAATTTGATGTTATCTATGAAGCAGATATAACAAGTATTACAGCTAGACTTCATAACTGGAAAGCACCCGGGGTCGATAAAATACATAACTATTGGTACAAAAAATTAACAACATTACACAAACTTATAGCACAAAATTTAACAGATATAATTATAGGAAAGCAAAATATACCGACGTTTATTGCCACGGGGTTAACTTACATGTTACTAAAAATTGCGCACTCATCACAACCTGCCCAGTATAGACCAATTACGTGCCTACCTACTATTTATAAAATACTTACAGCAGCGATATCCAGAAAAATTAACTCTCATATTGAACATAATCATATAATAGCAGAAGAACAGAAGGGATGCAGACGAGGCCATATGGGGTGCAAAGAACAGCTAATTATAGACTCCACTATACATAAACATGCTACCACCAAAAATAGAAATTTACATTGCACTTATATCGATTACAAAAAAGCATTCGACAGTATTCCACATTCCTGGTTATTACAAATTCTACAAGTTTATAAAATCGACCCAAAGATAATAAATTTCTTGCGCAATATTATGCCTTACTGGAAAACTACACTTCAATTAAATAGCTGCGATCATAATGTTACAACCAGGCCAATAGCAATAAAAAAAGGTATTTACCAAGGTGATTCCCTGAGCCCCATATGGTTCTGTCTTGCTATGAACCCATTGTCACACTTGCTGCATGGTTGCCGAGCCGGGTATAACCTCAAACACAACCCAGGTGAAACAGTAATCTCTCACCTCATATATATGAATGACATTAAATTATACTCGAGAACAGAAAAAGAAATGAAAAAGCTAATAGAAACCACTACCCAATTCAGTAAAGATATTAATATGGAATTTGGACTAGACAAATGCAAAACCTTGCATATAGTAAGAGGTAAAGTTCGACCTGGTGACTATGTAGTTGATGATGACAATACCATAACAGCACTGGAACCTAACCAGTTATACAAGTATTTAGGCTACAAACAATTAAGAAGATTAGACCATACGGTAATTAAAGCAACACTTAAAGCAGAATATCAAAATAGAATAAATGCTATCTGTAAAACACAACTATCTGGAAAACACATTATAAAAGAAATAGAAATAGAACGAACTACACGCACTACACTAACAAAACACAATAATTTACATCCTAAATCTGCAACAGAAAGACTCACTATCAAAAGACACAATGGGGGTCGAGGACTAATAGACATTCAATATCTCTGGCAAAAGCAAATTAATAGTCTCAAAACATTTTTTCTTACAAAATCTAACACAAGCAGCATACATAAAGCTATCACCCAGAATGATTTCAATTACACTCCACTAAATTTAAATGAACCACCTACTATACACAACCCAAACAGTGAAGACCCTCAAATACAAAAGATAGATAACTGGAAAAAGAAGACCTTACATGGAAGACATCCTCATGATTTAGAACAACCACACATAGATGCAATAGCCTCAAATAAATGGCTTCAAATAGGCAGCTTGTTCCCTGAAACGGAAGGTTTTATGATTGCCATTCAGGATCAAATTATAAATACAAAGAATTACCGAAAGTACATAATCAAAGATCCCACTATTACGAATGACAAATGTCGTAAGTGTCATAACCAACCGGAAACCATCCAACACATAACCGGAGCATGCACAACTCTCACACAGACTGACTACACACACAGACACAACCAAATAGCTAACTAGTTCACCAAAATCTCTCTTCAATCACTTTCCACCGGTATGATACCCAAGCATCTCCACAATAGCCTTAAATTGATAGACCTCAAAGAAAACCTATACACAAAAAGCTGCCATACTGAATACCTGCAGAATAGTGAGGAAGTTCATGCAAATAGACGAAAATGAAATCACAACATCACACCCAAATACAACCTAAATTTACACCACACGCTACATTTACTTGGCTACCGCCGGTAAATGTGGTTAAAACCAGCTTACGAGCTGAGAAAAATAAAGTTTCCCAATAATAATAATAATATATTTATTTCGGATAATTTAAGATGCATCCATATTATGTTAGTAATACCTTAAAAACTATGTTAGCACAAATAATCATAAGAAATAATAATATTATACCACATTCAATTAATTATCCTAATATTTTAAAACAAGTACAAGGTTATTCTAATGTTCACTTGTCGTATGTAACAAAACTTATTATTTGGCCCATCCAATAGTTTTGTATTGGACAATCATACCGTCCAGCCAATACTTTCAGGATGCTGTTATAATAATAATAATAATAATAAATCATTTTATTATCGCGTCGCATAAACGCATAGATATAGAATAGAATAGAATAGAATTTTATTTGCTAAGAAACACGGTTACAATGTTGTTACATAATATAAGAGGTACAGCATGTCTCACCGCATGAACGGCGTGCAAAATTTTTAACATAATTAATCACAATATCATTATTAATCACAATATACAATATACATTAATTCTAATTACATAATATTACCTATAATTTAAATCAACATCAGAAATAAAATAAAAAATTGAAACAACTGAATAATTAAGTGTTTATATATATTATTATTATATCTTACATTATACATTAAAAATCTCCATTATTTATTTATTTATCCTTGCAAGACATAAATTCAGAAAGTGTATAAAAACACTTATCTGTCAGCCACTGTTTTAGCTTACGTATAAATTGTGTAAGTGGCAACTCGCGGATGTGTCTTGGTATTTTATTAAATACTTGTATAGTCATACAATTGCTATTTTTTTTATGCAGAGTTGTTGACATTTTTTGGACCTGGAGTTTGCTCGGGTCTCGTACAGAATATTTTTTACAATCACTTACTTTCTGAAAAATATTTGAATATTTTTTAACAAAAACTCCTATTTCAAATACGTACATTGAGGTTAGTGTAAGTAGTTTTAATCTCTTAAATAGAGGCCTACATGAGTCTAGTGGGGCGGCGCCACAAATAGCCCTAACACATTTTTTTTGTGATATAAAAGCCCTGCTGATCTCCGTTGAGTTTCCCCATAGTAGTAGCCCATACCTCAGTATTGACCCGACGTAACCATGATAAGCTATGAATGCTGCCTTTTCATTTGCTAATTTTCTTATTCTTTTTATTGCATATATGAATCTGTTTATTCTGCTACAAACTTGTTTTATTTGGGCTTTCCAATTGCAGTGTTTATCTATTGTTATACCCAAAAATTTTGCTTCATCAACCTCCATGATTTCTTGGCCACGATGGTTTATTTTCAATTTATTTGCCTTTTTATTATTGTAATTACTAAATTGTATTATCTTTGTTTTATTTATGTTAGCAGAAAGGTTATTTTCATCTAACCATTTAGATACTTTTTCTATTGTAGTATTTAAAGTTTGCACATAATCAGAAATAGGGTCGTTTTGAGTGACAACTACAGAAATATCGTCTGCAAATAACGTGCAGTTATGTTCGGTGACCTTTGGGATATCATTTATATAGATAAGGAACAGTAGCGGGCCTAAAACACTGCCCTGAGGAACTCCAAATAAGTTTTCTTTAAATACAGATCTATAAGATGATGATGTCTTTTGCTGATCAGTACGAGTAATCTCCACACATTGCTGTCTATTGCACAAATACTTTTGGATCCACCGAAGAGCGTTTCCTCTTATGCCATAAAGCTCACATTTGTGTAGCAATATTTGGTGATCCACAAAATTAAAAGCGCTGGACATATCAAATAAAACTGCTGAAACACGTTTTCTTTTGTCTAGCGATTCAGTGACGCTTTTCATTAGTGTAAAGGCCGCTAATGTAGTAGACTTATTTTTTTGAAAGCCATTTTGCTCTTTACATAAGATATCGTTTTTATTTAAAAAGCTTATAATACGAGAATGCATTAGTTTTTCAAAAATTTTGGAGATTACTGGAATTAGCGTTATGGGCCTGTAATTACCTATCTCTTCCTTTTCATCCTTTTTGTATAAGGGCTTTACGACTGAAATTTTAAGTTTATCGGGAAAGTCGCCTTCCCAAAAAGAGAGATTTATAATATGGCAAAGTATTGGTGCAATCTGCCTTTGACTACGTTTAATAATCTTTGTTGATATCGAGTCATAAACATTCGTATCTTTTAATGATTTAATGGCTCGAACTATTTCATTTTCAGTACAGGGACATAGAAACATTGTAGAATCAACTGTATTTATTAATTTGTTATTTGGTCTATTTTTGTTTAATTGGTTTGTCTTTGAAATATAATAATTATTAAATATATTTGCTATTTTTATCGGATCGGTTATAGAATCATTATTATAAATTATCTGCTTTATCTCTAGGGTACTTTTTACACTATCTAGTTTTTCTCCTATTATATCCCAACTTGCTTTACATTTATTTGTTGCATTTGTAATGTATTTATTATTAATATTTCTTTTGGAAGCAATTATGCATTTTTTAAACAGTTTATTGTACCTAATATAGTCTAATTTTGAGTTATCTTTTTTATCTTTATAGCATCATCACCTCAGTTTTCTTTTAGTAATAGATGATATTTTAATACCTTTTGTTATCCATTTTGGGGTTCGTAAATTTGTCCTAATTTTAAATTTAATTTTTGGAAAACATAAATCATAAAACATTAAATAAGTTTCAATAAAGGTATTATACGCTTGATTACAACTTTCCTCGCTTAATACTTCCTGTCACGATAAACTTGACACACAACTAAGAAATTTATTTATATTCTCTTCACAAAAATCTCGTTTTGTGATATAGATAAATAATGGTTTTGGATTTTCATATTTTACAGGAAATGATAAGGTTTGACCAGTGTTATGGTCTGACAAGTAAAGGTTATGTACTTTGCCTATTGCACATTTCATGCCACTGATAATATGATCAATGCAAGTTTGTTGTCGTGTAGGATCTGTGATGTGTGCTATAAGGTTGTGTGTCTGTAGGAAATCTTTTAATTGACAAGATGCGTTATCGTTACTCAACGTATTTATATTCAAATCTCCTGTAATAATAATTCGCTTATTTTCTTTTAAATATAAATTATGCATAAGCAGTTCTAATTTGTCAAAAAAGATGGTTATGTTAGAACGAGGTATCCTATATACACAAATTACTATACAGTGTAGTGTTGGTATATCTACACCACAGCACTCAAATACCTTTTCACATGATATATCGTTACATATCGGAATAGGTTTGCATTCTACCGACTTTTCCACCAGTATACAAACACCTCCACGCTTTTCATTACATCGCGAAAAATGACTGATTAAATTAAAGCCATACATCTTAACATTTGACTCGTCACCAGAGCGAACGAAAGTTTCAGTAAAGCAAAGTATTTGTAAAAAGGTATTTTTTTCTTTAAACTCATTTATACAGATCTCTATTTGTTCCAACTTATTTAATAATCCTGCTATATTTTGATGAAACAAGATGGCGGTATTTGTGTTATAATCAATTTGTTTATTACATGTATTTGAAGTAGTAATTTCTATGTTGTTAGTTTTATCTTTAGTAACGAAAAAAGGTATCATTTTCTATATTGTTGTTACTCAAATTATATTTATTCCTGGTATAATTTTTATCAAAGGAATTATTTATTGATGAAAAAGTGGCAGTACGCCTCTTATAATATATACTACGGTTTGTTTTTTGGAATGACATATTTTTTCTATTAAAATTTAAATACATTTGATCATAATAATGACTATCTAACGTGTGATTCAAAGTATTGCAAAGATTCGATAAATAATCACTTTTGTTTACATAATTCATTCCCATATCTAAGAAAATACAATTATTAAAATATTGACAAATGTTTTTAGTGTAATTATTTAACATAGACAAATTTAAGTACCTATTTCTAGTAACATTTAATACAATTATGTTGGTTTTTTGTAAGTATTTGAACAATGTTATTAAATTAATCATATACTTGCTGGGGTTACTTTCATATTCCCCTGGACATAGAATAATGTAATTATCAGGCGAGTCCTGAAAACCGTTACATGATTTAAACATTTCCACAGAGGGTGCATTATGTTTTATTATGGATGATACCCGATATTTACCATATTTACTGCTGCTTCTGGATTCAATGAGCTTCCATTTTAGGACGATTAATGTAAGCCCAATAATATAAAAACATCAAAAAGATTTTCCACTATGCGGGACTCGAACGCAAGACACATGCGCACAGATCCATTAATGCCCCAGTCGGCTATCAGCACGTTATATTGAAGTGTTGAAATTGTCCGTCGCATACAATGTTGTTTACCTTACAGACTAACGTACATATTAATATAATCCTGTGTTAGTATTAAAAAACTTAAAACTATGTTAGTACACTTCGCTTGCACTATGTCGCAGTGCGTTCGTGTGGCACTTGTCCGCGGAAGGTTATAATGATGATTTTATAGTTTGTGAGATTCCAATTGTTTTTAACATACAATTAGAAGTAGATTTTACGAGAAAACAATTTTGGTTGTAACTTTTTATTTTATCTAAAATCATAATCTGCATAGGGCACTTGTAAAATATATTCCATAACGATCGTGGTAACAATGGTGAAATAATAGAAACTGCATTATCCGATCACACTGCGCAAATATTAAAATGTAGTGTAAAAAAATCATGTGTCATACATTCTTGGCGGATCGA
The DNA here is from genome assembly GCA_947095525.1 of Trisateles emortualis. Taxonomy (NCBI): domain Eukaryota; kingdom Metazoa; phylum Arthropoda; class Insecta; order Lepidoptera; family Erebidae; genus Trisateles; species Trisateles emortualis. The sequence continues at coordinate 12,281,252 of OX352750.1, forward strand.
AGTACGAGACTTCTCACCCGAATACGTTGGGAAGTTTGTGGAGTGTATTTCAAGTATCAGTTTTAGTGAGGTTTATGAACAACGTGATCCCAATCTGGCATACAACACACTGTTAGCTTTGTTTAAAGAATTTTATAACCTTTGCTTTCCTATTAAACTTATAACTAGAACAATAAATAAGAAACAAAAATGGCTATCACGGGGTATAAAGACGTGCAGTAAGGTAAAACGACAACTACTGTGGCAATACCGTAGAACAAAATCTGATGCCAATAAAAAGCTCTACATTTCATACACATCTCGATATAAAAAAAATATAAGATTAACAAAGTATGTACAAAACAATCACTATATAAATACGTCCAATAATAAAAGCAAAGCAACTTGGCAAATAATTAACAATAACAAAGTTGACTTTCCTCGGGAACCAATCTTAAAAATAATTCACGAAAATAAAGAAATACAGGATATGAAAGACATTTGCAACATATTTAATGATTTTTACGTAGATCAGGTTGCTTCAAGTGGGAATATTATTCATCCGAAAATAGATAGACTTACAGATTCGTTTTTTCTTATACCAACTACACCTAGAGAGGTTTCAAATACAATACAATCATTGAAAAAATCTAAAAGTACAGGTAATGATAACTTAAATACCAGCATAATTAAGAGAGTACATCATATTATATGTTATCCCCTTTCACATATTATAAATTTATGTTTCGAATCAGGAGTTTTCCCAGATGCGTTAAAAGTATCCATCATTAAACCAATACCTATTCAAAAAAGGTGACAAAGCCTTAGTAACAAATTATCGTCCGGTAGCATTATTGCCGATATTTTCAAAAATAATTGAAAAAACAATCCAAAGTCGTATGTACAACTTTTTGGAAAGTAAAAAACTGTTAGCGGATGAACAGAAAGGATTTAGGAAGAACAAATCGATAAACATTGCCATCTTTGAATTTTTGGAAAAAATTATGTCAAGTGTAGATAATAGGTCCCCTCATATGTGCTTTGTATATGGACATGACGAAAGCTTTCGATCATGTAGATTATAATATACTGGCAGATAAACTAGAGAGATATGGTATACGAGGTAAAGGTCTAGAACTGATAACATCATATCTAACTAATCGCCAACAATGTACTGAAATTACAAACATAAACATTAGGACTAAACGAGAAGTCAAATATGTGTCGAGGCTCAGAACAGTAAAGTACGGTGTTCCTCAAGAAAGCGTATTAGGGCCGTTACTGTTTCTAGTATATATAAACGATCTCCCCAAAAATGTAAACCACCCAACAGTATTGTTCGCCGATGATAGCAGAATTATAATAAAATCGGAAAATCCGCATACTTATGAGTTGGAGGTTAATAGGACGCTACAGCAAACTATACAGTGGTTACAGTCTAATAATTTGTTAATAAACTTAGAGAAAACGAATATAATGCATTTTTATGACGACGGCAACACCAACAACTGCATATTAGTTATGATGGAGTATCAATAAAAGAAACTGATGTTACTAAATTCTTAGGTTTAATAATTGATAGTAGGTTGACTTGAAAACCGCAGGTAGATGCATTATGTAAAAAATTAAACAGTTTCTCTTTTGCACTCTACAAGTTGTCACAGCATGCAAATCGCGATACTGTACTAACTGCTTACCATGGATATGTGGAATCCGTCCTCTCGGGGAAATTCAGTGGATAAAAACCATGTATTTATCGCACAAAAAAAAAGCGTTCGAGCACTATGTAACCTACACCCTAGAGATAGTTGCAAAACATATTTTTATTCCTTAAACATACTCACATTTCCATGTATTTATATATTCGAGGTAGCTGTGTTTGTTAAAGCCAATCCACATCTATTTGAACTACGTGCTCCACGAAATTCGAGATTGAGAAAAAGAGAATCGAATATTTTATGTGTAGATCCTAGCAACACAGCCTTACTCCGTAAAAGTATATATCGCATGGCTCCATTATTATATAATAAAATACCTCGAGAAATTAAGGAACTAGATATGCCTATGTTTAAAAAACAACTTAAAAGTTATTTAATTGAAAAATGTTTCTACTCCGCGACTGAATTCATAGATTCTAAAAAATAATAATTATAATTGATGTATTAATTTATATTGTGATATTTAGTTTATAATAATTTTATATTAATGTATAATCCATATAATTTAATGTATAATAATAATAATGTAATTTAGATGGACATAAATAATTTAGATATATAATATGTAAGTTTTAGTTTTATTAGGAGCATTTAATTTTATATACTTTTGGGTAGAATGTAGCGAACTAATTTAAGCACATAACATCTTTTGTAAAGGATACCTACATTGACAAATAAACCATATTTCTATTTTTATTTCTATTTCAGGGCACAATTTATAAAATTTTATTAATTCCTGGTGCGACAAAGTCACAATAAGGTCCCTTTTTTTATTTCGGCGTTTTTTTAACATTTTATTAGTCATTAAAAATAAAATTGGTTCATGAAACTGTAGAGAAGGAAACAAACAATATAATTTTATTAAAATTTAAAAGCTACCATAGATAGTGATCCAGTAATAAGACGCCAAATTAAAAAAAAAACTTAAAACTGCTTTCCTGTAAAATCACAAAGTGAGCTGTTGGGACTTTGTTGCACCGAAGGTGCGATATAGTTAAAATAATAATTGTATAACCTGAAATTATTAAATTTATATTAAAGTTGTGGAATCATTTAACTATTTCTACTACTAAGGTCATAGTTCCAATAGCTCCTGTTAAAGGTCAAGGGCTATAATCTACTAAATGAAATGGGTGATTGTGGGTAATTTTCATTAATATATAATTTTAAAATCTTAATCATAATGGCAAAGAAATAGACAATGATAAATTTAAATGACTAGTTCTAGTAATAATATAAGGGCAAAATCCTAAAAAAATATTAAATAATACAAAAGAAAACATTGAAATAAAAATAAATGTTGGTCCTTGAAAATAATTATTTTTTAATAATGTTTTAAATTCATTATGAAGTTTTATTAAAATAAAATTTCATAAAATATAATGTCGATTGGGGATAAATCAAAAAGAGTAAGGAATAAATAAAATTCCTAGGGTTGTTCTAATTCAATTTAAAGATATTTTAAATAAATTAGTAGATGGATCAAAAATAGAAAATAAATTGCTTATTATTTTCAATTTAAGTATTTTATTTTAAAGATAAATTTATTATTTTTATTTAGATAATTAATGTTATAAATGTAATAATTTATAATATTAAAAATACTAATAAAAAAAACAAAATACATTAATCAATTAATAGGTATTATTTGAGTGATAAAATAATATTACATATTTATATAATAATTTAAATTTGACATATTTATGTTTTTTTTAAAATAATTCTTTCATTAGAAGTAATTGCTAATTTACTATTAATTGATTTAAGAGACCAATACTTGCTTTCAGTCATCTAATGAAAAATAATTAATAATTCAAGTAATAAATTTTTTTATTGAAACTCTTTCAATTACAATAGGTATAAAACTATGACTAGCTCCACAATGAAAAAATGAAAAAAATGAAAAAATATTTTATTTCAGTAACTATTACACACTACATATAACATGGTTGCTGAGATCTCCTTTTAAGTAAATAAATACCTGTGCCAGGAGACCTCGCTCTTCTATAATTGTGTTAACATTTGCTTAGTATGTATAAGTGACTATTTTACAATTTATATTTAAAATACAGTTTTTATTGTTTAAATAAATAAGGCAATAAAGAATAACATTTTAAATTATTTATATTTACCGTTTATGGATATTTTATTTATAGGTATACCTTTAAATACAATAACTGATTGTTTGTAAGTAGGTTAGGTAGGTAACTTTAATTTTAATGACTATTCATGTAAATATTTTATGAAATAAAAAGTTATGGATAGTTTACTAGTAATATAATTATGTGTATGTGTGTGTGTATAAGTGTGTGTGTGTGTGTGTGTGTGTGTGTGTGCGTGTGCGTGTGTGTGGTTGTAGTTTAAGAGATGGGGGTCAAGAGGGAATCAATCTCATCGTAACTTTTATTAGTGTTACAGTTTTCTTGTAGTTGCGGCTGTTTTGTGTGTGTGTATGTTTAGGTGTCTATTTAATTGTTTATATAGGTAGGATGACAGCCAAGTATATTGTCGTTGAGCATATGATGTTTTAACAGAGCTAACGTGAGATATTGCGTGTTTCCGTCTCCTTGTTTGTACGAGGGGGTTGTAAGGTAGTTTTCTGTGTAATTTTGATGTTGTGTGTTGAATATATAGTTTCCTAATAGATAACAGGTTGCAATCTGAATATAGACTCTCGGTAGGGTATCTGTAAGGTTTGTAGTACATAACCTTTAGAAGTGATCTTTGAGCTCTTTCAATTTGTAAGAATCGTATTTTTGAGGCTCCTCCCCAGACCGGTATACATGTACGTAATAATTGATTGGACGAGGGAAACGTATATCTGTGTTAACAGGGTTACAGGAGTGATGTGTCTTAGTGTCTTGAATAACCAGATTAATTTACGTATTCGAGTCATAACCATTTCTGTATGCGCATGCCAGGCAAGTCGTTGGTCGACCATAACGCCCAGGTACTTTGTTTCAGTTATTTTGCTGATTGTACTGCATTCACATGGACTGTTTAAAGGGGTATTACACGTATGTATCTTAATCTGAAAATCTGGTCCGGGTTGTGTGGAGCTGTAGTTTGTGAATGTTATGTAGTTAGTTTTTGAGGTGTTTAGTGACAATAGATGGGCGTTTAACCAGTCCGCGACAATTGCCATGCCCTTTTCCGCTATGAGACGTACTGACTCCCAGGTATTACCGCTAAATGCAATAGCCGTGTCGTCGGCATAAGCAACTACCCGTCTATGCTTCAGTTCCATCTTACATAGGTTGTTTATATAAATTAAGAACAGTGTAGGGGAATTTACACTGCCCTGCGGGGTGCCATAATGTATACTGGCCACATCGCTTACATACTCACCGATTTTTACTCTTTGAGTCCGATCATTGACATAGTCTTTTAGGAGAGCCAGCGGTATACCTCTAATACCTATCCTTTCCAGATCGTCCACAAGGATGGGGACAGAGACGGTATCGAACGCTTTTTTCAGGTCTAGGAAGACTGTTAGGCATTTCAGGCCTGAGTCTACTTTATTCACAATATGGGAGGTTAAGTCTAAGACCGCATCTTCAGACAAGATCTCAAATCTTCAAGACAACTCCCGCACTAGAGAACAAGCTCTGTGCTGCGGGGGACTTTACAAACATACAATTAACGGACACAAATTACACCCAGACTCAGAACAATTCTTTGGGTCACACAAAGTTTTATCCTGTGTGGGAATCGAACCCACAACCTCGTGCACAGCAGGCGCATACTGCGGCCACTGGACCACCGAGGCATTATTATCGCTTCGTCGTAGATTTGGTGGGAATATTATCCCAACCTGGTGCGCTATCCGATTTGAGAGTGAATAATATATTGTAAATATCAGCTAAGTATGTATGGTAGGTTCGGCCATAGCTACTGAGCCCATAACTGATAACCGAGTCCGCTAGGGCCATGTATAACATCCTTAGCGTTTTATATGGCAGTTTATATTTCAATACGCTAAGTTTACCTAGCACCGACCTTAATTTGTTGCATATATAATCTTTGTGTGGACCCCAGCAGAATCGGCCATCGACCACAAGTCCAATATACTTATGTTGATTGACAACTTCTAATATGGGACAGTTGCAGTGTTGCGGTGAGATGTGAAGACAAGAATGCTCGTGTGCTTTGACGAATGGTATTGTAGGCGCTTTGTTATGTGATGAGTGTATATGTACTATTTTTGTTTTTGAGGCATTTATTACCAGACCCACGTCATGAGCCCATTTGCACATTCGATCGAAACTAAGTTGAAGGGAGTTCTGGGCTTCATGGAGGTTTTTACTAGCAGCCAGAATACATGTGTCATCTGCAAACTGGTACACTGACCCTGAGTTTATGACGTTATTCATGTCATTGACATAAAGCAGGTACTCCGTTGGGCCAATTGTTGAGCCCTGGGCCGTTTCTTTAGTTGTTGGAAGCTTAGAACTAAACTCATTTTTTATTTTAACAGTTGTGTATCTGTTTGCATGATAACTTTTTAATAATTCTAATAATGGTCCTTGTATTCCATTGTTTGATAATTTTTCATAAAGTGTATCACAACGGAGCATATCAAAAGCTTTGCTAAAATCAATAAACAGCGTTAAAACATGTTTTTTTCATTTAAGTGACTGTTAACTTCATCCGTAAATTCTCTTAATAATTTTGTAGTACTTTTATTTCTCTGAAAGCCAAATTGTTTGCTATTGATTATCTCATTATTATGAAGAAAGTAGTTTAATTCAATACTAATGTAACATTCAATAATTTTGTCTATGCATGACAATATAGTGATAGGTCGATAATTGTTGACGTCGTCACGTGGCCCTTTTTTATGCACAGGACGAATCACTCCTATATTTAAAAGGTCGGGGTATGTACCAGTCTGCAGACAACGATTTATTAGGTGTGTGGTAATCTGGTAATTGGAACCAGTTTGACAGAGACATACTTAATATCCATCGCTCGTATACCGTCATAGCCCGGGCTTTTCCTATCGTTCATCTGTTTAATGATTCGCTCGACTACATCTTCTCGTGCTGGTTTAATTCTTATCGATCTATCAGAAATGATCTCATACGTCGATTTATCTAAAAGTGGGACGTCACAAGAGTTGTTCAGATTTGTTACATTATTATTGAATTCTGTCACAAAAATATTGGCTATATTTAATGGATCCGTTCGGAAAGTTTTGAGCAGTATGTGTTCTACAGATTGCATAATTTTGCAGGTTAAACTGTTTACAATATTTCAAATCTTTTTACTATTCCTAAAATTTTGACGAACATTAGTCATTACGTGCTTATTTTTTAAATATTATGTATATTTGTTAGTTTTATTTCTGTACTAATTATATAACAATTTTTTTTGTGGATTATTTTCATCCTTAAGCCATATCTTATGTAATAAATCACGTTTCATACACATATTTTTAAGTCTTTCATTTGCCCATATACATGTGTTACAATTCCTTAACAAACCGAGTTATACATGTATCAGGCGGTCGATATACAGCATATAGGCCAATTTTACGACTATTTACACATAATTCGCCTGAAATACATTCCAACTCTTGTGTGCACAGATCATGTACCTCATAAAAGATATAGTTTTGTGCACATACAATAACACGCCGCCACCCCTTCTATTGGTTCTTAACTCAGAGTATAAGTTATAACCCAGTATATTGTACATTTGTACCATATCATCTTTAATATTTACTTCCGTTAATATCACAATATGAATTGTTTGCTTACTGTTTAACACAATATATTCAATTTGTTCAAAGTTTTTCTTAATGGATCTTATGTTTACGTGTAGGAAATATAAACAACTTTTAGGTATAGGTATATGAGAAATAAAATCATTCCATGTCTGACAATTTGTTTCAATTATATTATGGTCTGATGTATCCAGTGTAATAAAATTGGTGTAATACTGTTAACATGACTGTTATAAAAAAGAAAAGAAAGAAATAAAATAATAATAAGCTTCCCCGTTATCAGCCATGGGACGATTTTACCTTATCAATATCGTTGGACGAGCGGATTGTAATTTTTTTTTTTCACGTTCACTTTTACGCACTAAAATGTTCCCGTGTTTACACCATATATAGTCATACAATCCTTTTAGGTCTTGTTTTGCCTTCCAGAGTAGAAAGGCCGTAGATGGAGTCAGGCACTCCCGAAGATATACATTCTCAGCCCCGTTTAGTCTCATATTCGTAGCAGACAACTTCGTGTTTTTAGCAGCATCAATCCATAGGTCTCGAACTCCTTCTCGGAGTATCACAGTGATTGTAGGTAGTTGTACTTATTTTTCTTGCCGCATCCGAGGGTTTTTCTTTTTTGTGTATGCATTAATGATGTCGTCAGGGTTCTGCAAAATGGCTACGGAGACTTTTTTGGCAATTTCACTAGCGTTTTCCTTTTCGGATGGGTTAATACCACAAATTTCGAGTTGATTACATAATTGCGCCTGTTCCATCTGATTAATTTTGGTCTCTAATACCTCATATTTGATGTTTGTATTTTTGATATTATTTTGTAGATCAGTGCAACGGTTCTCCAGTTCCTTGGTAGACTTCTCGTACTTTTGAATCTTTCTCTCATAATCATCAATTTTGTCAGAGAAGTATTTCAGTGTGCTTTGTAATTCCTCCTGTATTACCTGCCGCACTTCTTTGCGGAGGTCGCGCAGTAGCTGGTGCATCATGATATCAGAATGGGCACCGGTGTGGGTTGTTGTCGACTCTGAGTCCGTATTTTCATCTCCATCGATGTCCGGCATGATACAAGACAGTCGTTTTTGCTTACCAGCCCCACTACAGGTTTTACATTTCCAGTCCACGGAATCAGTATCATGCAGTACACTGAGTTGATCAGGTGTTATTGACGCACAAGAGGCATGAAGCCATTTACTACACTTGGTATACTGCAATCCAGGAGATTTCGCACATTTCACCATGATTATTGCTAATGTAGGTACTACGAAAAAAAAAGGTTATCGATCGTTGCGTAAGCGACTGCTCTCGATCGGTACGCGCGGTAGACTAAGAGAAGGTAATGCAATAATAATTAAAGTAATTGCTGGTAAGATAGTTCAAATTAATTCGATTAATTGTCCTTCTAATAAGAACCGATTAATATATTTATTAAATAATAATCTTAATATCCAACTAAAATTGTGATTATAATTAGAATAATTAAAGTATGGTCATGAAAAAAAATAATTTGTTCTATTAAAGATGAAGCTCTATTTTGTAAATTAAAATAAGATCATGTTGCTATTTCTAAAAAAGGAATAGCCTTTATCAATGGGTTTTAAATCCATTACATAATTATAATCTGCCATATTAGAAATTTCTTAAAATAGGAAGTTCATTATATGAATGTTCTGCAGGCGGTAAATTTTGGTATCATTCAATAGAAGAAGGTAGATTTAATGAGAATAAAGCAATTCGTTGATTAATTATAGATTCTCAAATAATAATTAATATAAATATAACTGCTAATAGTGAAATATAAGAACCTGAAGAAGAAATAATATTTCAGGAAATATAAGAATCAGGGTAATCTGAGTATCATCGAGGTATTCCAGCTACGCCTAAAAAAGGTTGAGGAAAAAAAGTTAAATTAACTCCAATAAATATAATAAAAAAATGAATTTTTAAAAAGAATGGGTTTAAAGAAAGTCCTGTAAATAATGGGTATCAATGGATAAATATAATATATAATAGCAAATACAACTCCTATTGATAAAACATAATGAAAGTGGGCTACTACATAATATGTATCATGTAATGTAATATCAATAGATGAATTAGATAAGATAACACCAGTTAATCCCCCTACTGTAAATAAGAATACAAAGCCTAATCTTCATAAAATTGAAGGTGAATAAATAATTTGAGTACCGTGGAAAGTAGGTAATCAACTAAAAATTTTAATTCCTGTAGGTACTGCAATAATTATTGTTGCAGAGTTAAAATAAGCTCGAGTATCACTATTCCAACTGTAAATATATGATGTGCTCAAACAATAAATCCTAATAATTTAATGGCTAATATAGCATAAATTATCCCTAAACATCCAAAAGTTTCCTTTTTACCTCTTTCTTGAGAAATAATATGTGAGATTATTCCAAATCCAGGTAAATATAAATGTAAACTTCTGGATGTCCAAAAAATCAAAATAAATGTAGATATAAAATAGGATCTCCTCCAGCAGGACCAAAAAAGGATGTGTGCTCCAGCCACAGAAATAGATCGAGATAGAATGGTGATAAACGCATTTCTGCATATATTTCGTGCGTGCCACTATTTCAACAAGCCACACCCACTTTGCGGGTCAACCAGTCTTAGCGAGCCCGAAGTAGTGGGGAGACACATTTACCCAATTATCGACAGCCATCTATGTAACGTGGGGTGTTGAAGTACCTATTTATTTTTACGTAATAAATTGTATTTTTTGTCATTCATAAATGAAAACAATGATTTACGTGTTATTTGATTAATTTTATTAAGGTATAATGATAGAAAAGTAAAACTCATTACTTTAATAAAAAAGGAAATATAACTGAATGTTTTAGATAAGTTACAAATATAACTACATAATTATTTTATATAAGTTACATTAAGTACTAACTGATTTTTTTTAAATAACATTTTTTTTTTAAGTTCCTTATATGATGACTATGCCAAAAAAGTATGGGTGCTTTTACGTTATGTTTCTATGGTATCAGGTATCTACATATAATATATGTACCTACTTTATGTTGTCAAAATTAAAAGGATTTTCATTTTAAACTAAAGTTGTCTAACATTTACGTTATAGTTGTTTGTCATAAAATAACTTTATTATTGAAAATCGATGTAATGCAAGCTTAAAGCCAATTTCATTTAAAATGTTACGTAAATCACAAAGAGAATATAATAAATAAACAGATGAGCTAAGATTATGTGTTCTTTGTGTAAATAATGTATTTATCGATAAATTCAACGACCGTGACGACACGTTGCGTCAATCTCTAGCGCATTCGACGCGACGACCAACCAATCACAGCAAAGGACTGCCGTCTCATTACGGATTTGGAAATATTGTAAATCTCATTTGTTTCGATGTTCGTTGCGCGCTCAATTAATGGTTAAGAGTAAGACCATTGTCCAGCGAAAGTAATGGATATTAAGCTTAACAAAAGTAAATAGTTTATGATCGTCCTTGTCAAACATGGTAAATAGGTGAAATAATAATTTGATTCTCGTAAAACTTAGTTTTTAGAGAGATGAGTAAAATGCCTCCTTTCTTCGTGTTTACTTTACGACTTCGATTTTTACAACTTGCGACTGAGCAATACGGCTTATTTTTGTAGATTTTAATAATTTTGTACGTCCCGAACGCAGCTATAAGAGTCGCACGGCGTAATGAGGATGCTCGATGTGAAATATATGTTAAGTGTGCACATTAGTACTTAGTAGTGGCACGCGTGCCACGCCTACTTCGCCGTTATATCTTGATCTATTTCTGTGGCTCCAGCTAATACAGATAAAGAAAGAAGTAATAAAAATGCAGTAATTCCTACAGCTCAAATAAATAAGGGTATTTGATCGAAAGATAAATTACTTAAACGTATATTAATAATTGTAGAAATAAAATTAATTGCTCCTAAAATTGATGAGATTCCAGCTAAATGTAGGGAAAAAATAGCTAAATCTACAGAGCTTCCTCCATGTGCAATATTAGATGAAAGTGGGGGGTAAACTGTTCATCCTGTACCTGCTCCATTTTCTACAATTCTTCTTGAAATAAGAAGAGTTAAAGAAGGGGGTAAAAGTCAGAAACTTATATTATTTATTCGGGGGAAAGCTATATCTGGAGCTCCTAATATTAATGGAATTAATCAATTACCAAAACCTCCAATTATAATTGGTATAACTATAAAAAAAAATATAATAAAGGCATGAGCTGCTACAATAGTATTATAAATTTGATCATCTCCAATTAAAGATCCTGGATTACCTAATTCTGCACGAATTAATAATCTTAAAGATGTACCTACTATTCCTGCTCAAATTCCAAAAATAAAATATAAAGTTCCGATATCTTTATGATTTGTTGAATAAAGTCATTTTCGCTAAAATAATAAAATGGCTGAATTATAAGCGATAAATTGTAAATTTATTAATGAGAACGTTCTCTGTTATTATATAATTATAAATTATTAGTGATTAGGTCTTATATTCAAAAATGATATAAAATTGCAAATTTTAGCGAGTATAAAATTAATAATTACTTAGGCTTAAAGAGAATTTCTTTATAAATGATTTTGAAGATTATTAGTTTATTTTAACTTAAAACCTTATAAATATAAAAAGGTTCTAAGAATTATTCCAAATAAACTAAAAAAAGAAAATATATAAATATATATTTTTTTAATTTTTAATAAAAAAAAAATATCATTTTATTTTAAGGTAATAAAATCTTGTATATATAATACGAACATAATAAAATAAAGTAATTAATCTTATTATGATTAAAAAAGAAAGTTAAAAAATATATTTGATTATAAATTAGAAAATTAATAATAATCCATTTGGGGAAAAACCCAATAAATGGTCCCCCTAAAGATAAGAAGTTAATCAATAAGTTAATTTTAATGAGGTAGCTTATATTATTATTAAATAATTGATTAATATAATATATACCTATTTAAATTATTAAATAAAAAAACATATAATTCTAATTATTAATGAATAGGTATATAGTTAAATAAAATAATCATATTTTTTTTTTATTAATATAATAATATAAAATAATTATGGGGGTAATTTTTTGTCATGTTATTAACGTAAATTATTAAATCAAGTTAAACCTTCTACAATATTAGGGAATCAGAAATGAAAAGAAACTGATCCTATTTTTATTAATATTGATAAATTAATTATTATTGAAATAAAAAAAATATTAAAATTATTTTTAATAAAATTGTAAATAGGAAATTAATTGAGGCAATAGATTGAGTTAAAAAATATTTTAGAGATGCTTCTGTAGTTAACAAATTACTAGAATTGGAAATTATAGGAATAAAACTTAATAAATTAATTTCTAATCCAAATCAAGAATTAGAAGAAATTGAAATTATAGTTCTTAAAATTAAAATTAAAAAAAATGATGAATTAAAAGATATATAAAATTTTTTAAATAAGATAATAAATTAAATTAAAATAAAATTTAAGTTAATATAGTTAATATATATATATATATATAAATTATATTTTAGTGTAGGGGCACAATAATTGTTGATATTAGATATAGTTTAATTCTATAAAATATAATAAAGGTAACATGAAATTTACTTGATTTATTCTATCAGAAAAATCCTTTATTCAGGCACTTTATTTAAAAAAAATAAAAAGAATATTCTTTATAGTTGGGGTATGAACCCAAAAGCTTACTTAGCTTATTTTTTATTTTTTTTATTTATAGAAAATTGATTAAAAACGGTTTATAAACGAATTGAATAATAATCAATATTAAATATAAAATTGAAAATTTTAAAGTTAATATTATATGTATATAGGTATATATAATAAATATGAATTTATATTAAATATTTATATATATATTATTAATTTAAATACAATAACTTAATTAATTTTCAATTGTCCCACGTGATTTAGGTAGAGGTGAAATAATTTTCAATTAAAATTTAAATACCTTTGGTTTATAATGTCCCAGCAGCAGCACATGTGAGTTAACTCCGGTGACAGACATACCGTTGATGGCAGTATACCTGCGGTGGAATGGTTGGTGCTCGGTCACAATGCGCATGCGCCCGTCACGCAGCGCAGCAACGTCCTTTCGTGGATTTTCACAATTGAGGTTGGCCGCAAGCTCACCTCTATGATAACCCAACAAAACCTGCACAAAACATTACTTTTTGTACTATTATTACTTTAATGCCACGAAAGGTGGAGCTTACGTTAAAAAATAAAAATCACCTTAGTAATAGCAACAATTCCTGATGCAGCTTCAGTAAGACCTACATTTGACGTAACGCTGCCCACCAAAAGGGTATCTTCTCTATTTTCACAGTAAACTTGTTCTATCATTTCTAATTCAGCTTTATCCGCATCAGGTATTCCTAAAACATAGTCAACTTTGTGTAGATCTTCATTTGTTTTAGATTTTCTTATTCTCTTCAATCGAGTTTACGAACCGCCTGAATGAAAGCTATTACCTATTTCTATATAGTCTATAGAAGCTTGCATTGACCATGCGAATACTTTTTAACTCTCTCTGTAAAGAACTTCATACTTATAGTCTTTTGGGAAAACTCATTGCTGCCATGGTATGTTTATAAAAAGTAGCTAATGTGATCAATATTATTAATTATTACTATATTCGTTGAATTTATTAGATTAATCCTCACCTGTACCGTACCCTTCCACATATTCAACGTCCTGGGGCGACACTTGCGCTTCCTTGTAGAAATCTTTTATAAAGTCAGCTGAAATTTGAGCATTGCGAAAATAGCCGTACTTTGGTCCTGTTTCATTGTTTAATATAGATGTGAATTCATTTTTAACATGTACTATTTCTGCGTAGCATCTGAAATCCAAAAATATTGGAATTATTGATAAAGCATATAACAGCCATAATATTCCTATATATATATATATATATATACATATATAGGTATATAATATCTCGGCCTATCTTTTTTCCCAACTAGTAAGACAAACACAATCAGTTAAATGAATAAAGCGAAACAACATGCTGTTGTTTTGTTGTTTTCTTAGTGAAACTTTTATTTATTTATTTAAACTGTTTATGTTTACAACTATAAATAAGTGTATTTTAAAGTAAAGCAATTTTTTGCATCATATATTTAATTTTGTTTTTAATTATTTATTGGAGTATTGTACTTATCCCTTTCTATTATACTATTCACTATTCGAACAAATCTATGTATACATAGTTAATTATTATTTTTTTTCCAGATTATGAATTATGCACACAGCAATTATGAATTTCCAACAACAATAAATACATACCTTAATGCATCTTTAGATTTTTGTAGAATAAGTACACCAATCGCATCTGATAAGGCGTAACCGTTAGAATTTTCAGAGAATGATTTAGTCTTGCCGTCTTTAGATACTTCTCCAAGCCTGAAAAATAAATATTTTACAGTTTATTCACTATATTTTCATTATTAAATTATGTCATGTTCTCTATTTAGTTTCCGTCTATCCGATAGTTTCCATCTGTAATTCACAGAAATGATCAAAGTCATTAGGTATTGCAACCGTCTATAAACTACGGTAACTGCTTAACATCAGGCTTGTATAGCAAGACAGGTATGTTTGTTTGCCATCCAAGTAGTATAAAAAAAAATACATATTATAATGCTGTGACGCGTGTTAGGAAAAACCTATGTCCAGCAGTGGACTGCGATAGGCTGATTGATTGATAATATAACACGCATTCATTATTAGGTGGTTTAACTTAAATATAGAGTGTGTATCAAACACAGTAGTACTCTAAGGCCATGATGCGACTGAAGTTATAAAACATACGCTAGCACAACATACTGTTACGAGCTACCGATTGTTATGTTCAATGACGACAACAATAGTAAATTGTCAGGATATGATTCGATTAAGGTGTTTTGTGTTGAAGTGCTAATATACAGGTTACGCGATAACGAGTATATTAGCACTTCAACACAAAACACCTTAAACACAATTACCCACTATAACAGCTCATTAGACTTCTCACTAAAACATAACGCCTGTACCGCTGTCTACAAACCTAATAACTCAGTTGCTCTTCTCAGTGTGAATCGTTGACTGCTCAACGAAGACTCTCAACTAAGACTAACTGTCCGCCGCAAGTTCTACAACTTGCCGTTAGTCTTAGTTGAGAGTCTTCGTTGACCCGTTACCAAGATACTCGAACGCTCCATTCATGATGTAAACAAGTCACCGTGCTAAACGCCTTAAGGCGATACCTCAAAAATAAATTGTGGTTTTGTGGGCGTGGCTTAGCTTCCACGGCTGGCCGCTACGCGTCGCCTTCGTCCGTATGACGTTGTCAAATAAGTGATTAGAAATATTTTATTGAGTTTTTAGGAATTTTAGCACAGGAGGCATGGAGTAGACCAAAATAGAACAATTAATTATAAAATTAAATGTTTACCATTGGCAAAATACATAGATACATATTTATAAATATATATATTTAATTAAAAAGTTCAGAAAATATCACTCGATAAAATATTTTTCTTGGTAATAACTATTATATAATATAACTACGATTGTGTTATTGTGTTTAATCAACTATAAGTAAATTAATAAATATCTATAATTCTTCTGTATGTGTGTATGTCGCTGAACTCCTAAACGGCAGGATCGATTTTAATGAAATTTTGTAGGGTCACGGATGGTTCAGATTCACAATTGGACCCGGTGGCGCTGCTGTCGGTATATCGGACCTGGCAGACGTCGTCCTACCCGGAAAATGTCCGGGAAGGACGACGTCTGCCAGGTCCGCTATTAAATATATATATATATATATATATATATATATATTTTATAATACTTGGTTGGCAAACAAGTATACAGCTCGCCTGATGTTAAGCAGGTACCGTAGCCTATGGACGCTTGCAATACCAGAGGTATCACTTGCGTGTTGCCAACCCATTTTTTTTACACCAGCGCTTAAGATGCGAGTATCCCTAGGATACGAGTACGTTTATTTAAAACACAATATGAGCGCTGAATACCTGTACTTACACACAGGAACACAACTACACCGCTGTGTGTAGTTATTTGGCTGTGGTCTTATGTAAGGTGGAGGTCCTTCGCCAGTCGGGCTTGCTCGCTAGTATGGTGCCCTATCTTTCTTAAAATTACTCAGGCTGAGGTGATTTCTTTTTAATTTTCTTGTAACAAGTTGTTTCTGACGGCTCCGCAGTTATAACCTAACCAACTATTTTCTTTTCTGGTAACAAGTCGTATCTGACGGAGTCGCAGTTTGCAACCTAACCTAATTTTCTAGTAGCTATTTCTAACTTAGTCTAACGTATTTTACAGTTAGCAAATTAATTTAGGTGTTTTAATCTAATATTTCCAATTATACTGCTTAATTAATCTGACTGAATATGGTGTTCCTTCATTTGAAGACAGAAATTTCATAGAATGTTAATAATTAATAAAATCTATGTATATATACGTAATGTATCTATTTCTACATATTTATTGAAATAAAATACCATGGAAAAATATACCGATCAAACAGCATGCGTTAAAAATTCTACTGTTTGATTATTTAGTTAAATAAAAACAAATATTTTTAAATTCATTAAGTTTCTGCAATGTCGAATATGTTTAAATGAAGTCTATTGTCCATTGAAACCATTATATTCGAAATATGGACATTTTAAAGTTCATTGAAACAATAATATTCGAAATATAAATACTGTTTCGCAGAAAATGTTTCATATAATATTTGGGCCCTGTAGCTTAAATATTATATGAAACATTTTCTGCGAAACAAAATTCGATGAAATTTCTGTCTGTGAATAAAGGGCGTTCCCTTCATTATAAAAAAACGGCGTTCCCATCATTCGCAGACAGAAAATTCATAGAATTTTGTTAATACCAGAAATGACAATAGCAAGTAGGTTAGGTTAAAACTGCGACCTGCTAGAAACAATTTTACATAAATAAAAAAAACTTACCGCAGCCTGAGAATATATAATTAACATTATTATTTAAATATAACATTATTATTTTAATTCAAAATTATACTTTACCTGTAAAATATTTGACTGAAGTGAAATTTGCAACCCTTTATCTCTCTATCTTTTTTTAAATACTCTTTGTATTTAAAAAAAGATCGTAAACTCGTTTTCTCGGTAATAACTTTTATATAAACTAAACAATATGAGGATAAAGAATATTTAATTTGATTTTCTATGAGAATATCGAAAAATAAAAAGTAATATTTAACAAAAATTTTGAGTTGAATTTGTTTAGAGTAAATATTCCGTGTATTGAATATTCTATGAAATGACAATATGATAAAAAAAAGTGAAACGAAAATCTATAATATTTTTATTTTTTCTTATTATTAAAATGATTTTATTTATTATTACATTGAAGGAAACTAATCAGAAATATTTTTAAGATTGGATTTTTATAATCCAATCTTAAAAATATTTCTGATTAGGACATAGGTACTTAATCATATTTTACTACCTACTATACTAATAGAACCTTACGTATATCATCAAAATATACTAAAAATAATCTCGAAAATTTACAGTTTTTTTAAATACAAAAAGTTGAAGTGCTACTCCATCCCTCTTTTTGTTATTAGTCTGTCACTTTCGGTAATAGTTCCACTAGAATTGGGAAAATGCCTGAGCATTTTAGGCAAATTTGGCAGAATGTCTATAAATGCCCGAAGAAATTCTATGTAAGTTGTAAAATGTTATACCATGTGCTCAGTTGCACTTTGAGACGCATTCGACACTTATTGTTAGTTATTCTTTGTGAATAACGCAATGAAGGGAAATGAAACGAAGGATGCGCAAAGGCATAAAGTCACAATTTAATTTTTGCCCTGTGATCGTGGCGTGAACTTGGAGAAGTTCTATGTTCAGCAGAGGAATGCAAAAGCTGATGATAATTAGGAATTGATTCTGAACCAAAAATATATAATGTCGGTATTATCGGGTTTTATTATTTTGCCCGCCAGGCATAAACACATTGGGCATCTCTTGATATCATTTACTTTATAAAGTAAGTCTTAAAAATATACTATAATGTAGTACATTCAATACGAATTTTTGATGAATTGAATAACTAATTTAGTTAATGACCTATTTAATAAATTATAACATTTAAAACTACAAAAATCTGAGAGAACCGATCGGCAAAAAAGTAGCATACGTCCGTCGTCGGTGAGGCCGGCCTACCGGCCGACTAAACGTGTGGCGAGTGAGAGTGATGCAAATACTTTTGTAAGGCAAAAGAAGAGAGAGCTATAATGATGCATGCGCTCAGAATAAAATAACGTATGTGGCAAATTGAATTTTCTACTTTTTTACTAAAATACATTATCAAATCAAAAAAAAAATCTTAGCAATACTGTGATACGATTGTCCTCTATGTTTTAAAGTAAACCCCGTTGAATAAATCTTAAGTTTTATTACATAATACAGAAAAAGGGAAAAAAATAGAATGGACTTCGCAGCTGTTTTCTATCGAGGATATTACTTCCAATCACGTTTTCCTCTTACCATATGGTAGATCATAGAATCAAAAAATGTATGCTAAAGTTTTAACTTCCTATTTTAAATGCTTAGCAAATTACACTTATTATAATATTCTTATTATTTTCAATGTATCACCTTAAGTCTTGCGCCAATACGCTAAGGTTTCGCACGTTCCGTTCGACCGCTATTCATCCTTTGTTTTCATATGTTTTTTTTTTCTATACCGTTCGAGTACTTTTCCGTTAGAGATTTTATAAATAGGTATTGTATTCGGATAGCGGTTGTTTTTAGGGCCAACCGTAACAAAACACTAACCTGCCATGATGGATGAGGGAGTGGGGATGAAGACTCAAGTGTGCACTACCGACGATAGCTGCTTCACAGTCCCCACGCTGAATCGCCGAATAAGCTTGTTCTAGAGCACTAGTGGAACTACAATCAGCCTCATCAATAGACTGCGAGGTACCCTTGAGATTCAACCAGTATGATATGCGGTTTGCCATCATTGTTTTACTTGTGCTGAAAGACAAAAATATGTTGAAACTAAAACTAGATTTTGCCTGCGCATTATCGTGTTTCTGCGTATTAGGTATTTCATTCCAGTGTGTTATCCCGTTTCTTATAAAATTACTCTTATGTTTTTTTGTATTATGTCGTTCGTTTTATGAATCTATTAGCATCATTTTTATCCTCCTTTAGGTTAGTTCTCGGACATCAGAATAATAAGAACGTTAGCATCAGTGAAAGTTGCTGACATTTTGATGATGAAGGTTTCATCATAAAAAAAAATTTTGTTAACTTACCCTATTGTTAGGTGTTACGATTAAAATTATTACTAGATATCGGTAGATTACTTATTTCTACGCACTGGCAACATATTGTGAACGCGTCGGTAGGTTGCGCGCGCTGTCAAGATATAAAACGGAGGGATGAGACACGAAACGGGTCTTTTGGGTTTGAGTTTGGACTGGTGTAAGCAGTAGTATTATAGAGTATATGTACCTAGTGAAATATACATATGTAGTGCAGTAATATTTAAATAAATTATATTGTATTAATAATTACCGTCGGTGTTTTATTAAACTTCAGAAGTGGTAAGTACCCGCTACTTTAATTTAATATTCTATAATATTAAATTAAGTAGTTGTGAATATAATATGTTATAGCAATAGGCTATTATTTTTTTTTCATTGCTGATGTGGAATATCATTGATATTCGTTATTCAACCTACCTTATTAAATTTTATCTACATAAATCATCGGTTATAATCAATCCTTTAAATATTTTGCAATCATAATAGATAGAACCCAATAGCAAGTTGAATTCATAATAATTTTGTACATGTAGTCATTTACAATGTGTGCTTATTAAATTAAGTAAATAATTGGAAAGTTCTTTGTCTAAGCATTACCTACACTTAGACATACAATATAACGGTCTAATATAATAACTTTGTGTAGTAGTAGTAGTTACCCACCTACTTAGTATCTTCGTTTACGTACTCTATATGGACTATAATACTATTTATGTGCAACGCGAAAGTTAGCATGAGTATAGTATTCGTTTTGTTGTTGGTTTTGTCTGGTTATAGAAATACTCGATAAGTTTACCCTGCCAGTACCTACAACAGTTATTACGTTGGTAGACATAATTAAGTTAGTACCTACCTGCATTATATTATTATATTAGTAGGTATGTACCTTTCTACACATGCATCGGCGGTGTATGGGATATTATATTATACCTACATGATACCTAAATTTAGTAGGTTGTCCTTGGATTTTCTATTGAAAATAATAATTATTGGATTACTTAATCATTCAGTTTTAAGGTTAAGATCTATGAATATTTTACGTTGATTTAAGGATGCAATATTCTATTACCTACCTTTAATGTGTAACTAGTTTTAAGATATAAGTGAATATGTACATAGTTGGCTTTGCTTTGAGTGTCAGGTACAATGGAGCGTGAGAATATCTCGTAGCGGCGGAGACTGATGACTCCAGATCGCGCTAGGAACGAGCTTCGAGCAGCCAGCTGAGACTCAGCTGTAGCTGGAACCGACGTGACAGCATCTCCGAGCACCGACATTGCTAACCACGTGCGTGGTGTACAATAGTTGGCGGTGCTGGTCACGATGGTAGCTCAACGAGTGAGTGCCACGTGGATATCTGCGAAATTGTTGGAGCGTACGGGCAGTTACAACAATCCGATGTCACTAGGAGATTGTTGCATCCTTACTAATTAGAGGATGTGGTAAAGTATACGTTGGAAATAATCTGGTGAGTACGTTCAAATTGGTTTGACTTTCATAACGGTTTCATTAGTGTAGATACTTTCGGGTATACTTTTAACATTGCTTTGCAATTAGTTGATAATTTTATAATATTACTTTGTGGCTACAGTGTGGATTTGACCTATTTAAGTTATTTGGCTTGATCTGCCCAGTAAGAACGAATACATTAGTGTTCTCACAGTTAAACATTTAACATTATTTTGCAATTTGCTTATAATTTCATAACCTTACTTTGTAACAGTGTTGTACCTATTTACATAGGTTAACTATTTCTTTTTGAGTTTTTTTTAGTATTCTGTTTATTAAGCTATTACAATAACCGTGTCGCGCTCACGCGTACATAGAAGTGTTAGAATGCCTAACAACAGCCTTAAAATTAGAAATTGTTCTAATAACAGTAAGTCGCGTTTTAGCAACCGTGATTAGTGTTCAGGTCACCAAGCCAAGCTACCCGTAAACGTCGCTTTGTATTAATCCAATAAATGCATTAAAAACTCCAGATCGAGTGACGTCATAGAGAAACGACTTCGCTCATCGCGGTCACGACCTTGTAAGGCGAGTAAGGGCGCGTTGGCTACGGTGTCACTGCGAGAGTGCTGATGCGGATCCAACTACGTCGCCGCGGGCTGCGGGAGGCAGCTGCACCGGTGCCGGCATCATGGATCTGCGACAGAGCGTCGATAGCTCCGTTCTTGCCGGGCTGTTTCGTAAGCGCTGTTATTGACACGATGGTGAGATCAAACCAATTTTATTATTTTTCGAACTTTGATAAAACCTAAAAGAATTTGTGCACACACCTGTGCAGCATAATAACCTCCTCGCAGATGGTAGGTCTTCATCAAGATTAGCCGCCGTGACCAGATGGTCAGGGGGCGATGTGGTCAGTTACGGCTGAGCCTTAGGAAGGTATATATTTTGATGTGAATTTCACAGGCTTTTGGCAAGCTGGACTACGGCATGTGGCGTCCCTACAAAGCAGCAGGTCACGGGTGCGGCAGTGCGACATAGTGAGCAGCGCCAGTACTGCGCGCTCAGGGCAGCGGTGCGGTGCAGTGAGCAGCGCACACACGCGGCCGAGCGACGGCGGTTCACGCTAGAGCATAACTATGGCGAGTTCAGCGTGTTCTGGTAACCACGTTCACCTGCCGCATGGCGGCCACCTATGGTATGTGTTTTGCATTATTCTCAGCTACGTGTGTGCCTGAGGGCCGTTATGTGTGCAGACAGCCAACAATGGGCTGGCTTAGATAGGTTTGTACCATTCAGACAAGATCAAGTGATCGATTTCGTCTATAAAAGCTGTCGCGCGGCTATACAGAGCTCACTCGTGGTGTCTATTTGATAAAAATACCCTCTACCTGTATGCATAGCCAAATTAGTCTAAACAGAGCTATTTTTCATTGCATTATAATATTTTTGTATCGTTATAATTGTAAAGTGGAAATTGCTTTAAATTATAAAAAAAAGGTAACGAAATTTTTAACGGCTTTCACCTTTACTTAACAAAACGGCTAACGACACGGATGTGACAGGTTTACACAGGGGTATCTAGTATTAAAACGAGCGAACACAAATTCAATTTATGGGTGACAAAATTACTGAATATGGCGTACAGAAATACTAAGTAAGCGGAAAACTGAGGGCGAAAACAATCTATCAAAATTAGCGCTTCGCCGGCCGTGCGCGTTGTTGGGGTTACAGTTCTAACCTAACCTACTTGACTTGACTGATAGCATCTCGTTTCTGGTAGCAAATACATGAATTTCTAGTCGCTCATCTGGTAATTTAGTCGCACGGCTACAATGGTTTTATCGGAAGTTCAGTATTCTATCCGGACGTTCAGTTTGGTAAATCGAAGATAAATATATTTTTTTAGGAGAAAATCTAACTTGATCATGCTCTTATTTGTTGTTAAATTGGATATTTTTTTCGTTTATGTTTTGGGTTTTGTCGGTAATTCACTATAACGCTGGTTAATTAGAATAATAGTCGACCACAGATCGCTGGAGATTAATTTGATTTTCGGAACCATTATTATTTTCCTTTACACAGGTAGACAGGTAAGAGTCTTTATTAGCTGCATGCCTACTACGCGAGGTAACTTAAAATTCGATTGATTGATCCAAATCGTACAGTACAGCAACGACCGTATAGGATTCCTGCGGACGAACGTACGAGTTATTCGTAACATAGTAAAGGAATTATTAGACGCGAATGGGTCATAACCATAGAAATTGTACATTTAGCAGTTTTGTTTAAATAATACGAAATTAAATTGAAAAATTAAGTATAATGGCAAGTATTTTTATTCATCTTTGTTTGTATCTTTAGTCATAAATACAGTTATTTCTTTTGAAATAATGCGATATTGTTATCAAATCTTATTTTAAATTATTAAAAAAAGAAAAAAAAAAACTTTGAATAGAAACTTTAATTATTCAAAGATTTTTGTTATTAGTTTTGAACAATTAATTTAAGTTTGAATGTTGCAATATTTGAGTCCAGAATTTGTATTGAAATACATTTTATTACTCGGAATCTTAAATAAAATTATTATTTTTTAGTGTTTCTACGATTCATTGTGGTAATGATATCAGTTTTGTTACACCGATCATCAGTATCGTTATGCATCAGTTTCGTTACAAATTTAAAATGTACACTTTTTCTGAGAATGACCCGAATATCATTAGGCTGAGATGTTATCCATGCGTATTGAATTCCATGCGAACTTGCAAGTACGTACACGATTTATTGTGAAAGATGCCAGAAGGTCATGTAGCAGTCGCGATTGAGGTACAAGTACATTGTGACCCGATTGATAATGGGAGAATTTGTTGTGTGGCTCGAGTAGTGCTATAATAGTCGTAATAAGTGTCGACTATGCCAGTAGTTATTACGCAGTCGTAGCCTGATAGAAATCGGTGTCTCTTGAGGAAACTCGAGTAGTCCGTGGGTGCACAAAGTGCGTGTAGCTCTGGCGGAGGTCGTAGTTTATCAGGAGCATAGTGTGTAGTCAGAGTTGATGCACACGAGTGCAGTTTCCACTTAGAGGGACGCAAGTAAGTGACTAGGAACGCTGTTCGGCTACGAGATCTGTGGCATTAGAGGTAACTCGAGGTCATTTAAAGGTGACATAGTATGTAAGTAGTCGCATTGATTTGTGAGTCGAATGGTACATGGCTCTGGTTATCTAACTTGAATTGTCTGATTTGATTTATTATCTTTAAAAGTTTAAAAACCGTTTTCTGTTTGAATTAAATGTAAAGAAGCGAGACTACTTAGAGCGTATGTAATCGATGCCAGGAGAAAGAGTGTGACTGATGAAATTGTAAAAGAACTAAATGAGACAGAACTTTTGATGACATAGTGTAAAAGTTGGGTTTACATGATGATTGTACAGTACCAAAATGCTATCAAGTCATGGAGTGACTTGGGTGATCCCCGCGGGGATGCACGTATTAAGAAACTGGACATTGCTGGGCTATGGATAATCTAGATTGTGTTGATTTTAAGATAATAAATCAAGTTATTAGTGACACTCTGCTCTTAGTTGTCTTGAATAAAAAAAAAAAAAAGGTACATAGTTCGATAACGCTACTTATTTTTATTAGCACAAAATAGAAAGTTTAAACGACCTAACCTCCTATTTTGAAAAGTTTATTTAAGGTTTTCCTTAGACAACTAACTCGCTATTTACGTTAGTTAATAGTTGCGACAAGACGCTTTGGCGGAATCTCAGTTAGCATAATATTGCAGAGTACCTACACATTGTTATGGGCGCATGTCCCCTTAAGCTTTTAATATGCTGTATAGAGTGACCTCTGACTCTTTTACTAATTGACGATACCTTATACAAAGATAGACTTGATACCTATTGAAAAGATTTAAGGGCAAACAGCAAAGAGTCTACACATTATATTGAGCGGTGGCCATTTTTTGCATGCGTGTGACGTACGCCACACTAATTATTATTAGGTATTGTTTTGATGTCCATTGTCTAAATGTGTATTTATTGTGTGTTGTGCGTCATTTGTTTATGAAAATAAATAGTTTTCTCTTTTTCTAGATAGTCGCTACGGGTGAGAGTGCCTGAAGTCGATGTTTAGTCATAAGAGAGATTCGCTACGGGTGAGAGTGCCTGTAGTCGATGTTTAGTCATAAGAGAGATTCGCAAGGGGTTAGCGTGCCTGTAGACGATGTTTAGTCATAAGAGATAGTCGCTACGGGTGAGAGTGCCTGTAGTCGCTGTTTAGTCATAAGAGAGATTCGCTACGGGTGAGAGTGCCTGTAGTCGATGTTTAGTCATAAGAGAGATTCGCTACGGGTGAGCGTACTTGTAGACGATGTTTAGTCATAAGAGATAGTCGCTACGGGTGAGAGTGCCTGTAGTCGATGTTTAGTCATAAGAGAAATTCGCTACGGGTGAGTGCCTGTAGTCGATATTTAGCTAATAAGTTAGTGTGGAGCATTGGCATAACGGTGAGAATTGATGGGTTCACTGTTTGTCTTTTCGTACGCTTTTGTCACAAGAATTGATGGGTTTGTGTCAGGGCTGGCGAGGTGTACCACACTAAACTTTAAAGAATGTGTCCAGTTCGTAAGAATGGATGGGTTTATGAATTGGACTTATTCGTAGCTAAGATTTTGTTAGACAAAATAGGTCTATACTTATGATTTATGTGGTTCATACTTAATAGCAAACCGGACTTATTCCAAAATTATTTGTAAGATTATTAGCTAATAAGTTAGTGTGGAGCATTGGCATAACGGTGAGAATTGATGGGTTCACTGTTTGTCTTTTCGTACGCTTTTGTCACAAGAATTGATGGGTTTGTGTCAGGGCTGGCGAGGTGTACCACACTAAACTTTAAAGAATGTGTCCAGTTCGTAAGAATGGATGGGTTTATTAATTGGACTTATTCGTAGCTAAGATTTTGTTAGGCAAAATAGGTCTATACTTATGATTTATGTGGTTCATACTTAATAGCAAACCGGACTTATTCCAAAATTATTTGTAAGATTATTAGCTAATAAGTTAGTGTGGAGCATTGACATAACGGTGAGAATTGATGGGTTCACCGTTTGTCTTTTCGTACGCTTTTGTCACAAGAATTGATGGGTTTGTGTCAGGGCTGGCGAGGTGTACCACACTAAACTTTAAAGAATGTGTCCAGTTCGTAAAAATGGATGAGTTTATGAATTGGACTTATTCATAGCTAAAATTTTGTAGGACACAATAGGTCTTATGATTTGTGTATTTATGTGATTCATACTTTATATAAAAGCTGTATATGTTATTTTCAAAATATGTAATTGTTTGAAAATAGTTTAGGTTAAGTTGCTTTTACATGTAACTATTCTCTTAATTATCTTGTGAAAGAAATGATTCTTTTGACGACACGCGTAACTTACCGACTAGATGTTATTTATTTCGCGTGCATGAGGACATGCCTATGAGGTCAGGATGGACGAATGTTAGGTGTTACGATTAAAATTATTACTAGATATCGGTAGATTACTTATTTCTACGCACTGGCAACATATTGTGAACGCGTCGGTAGGTTGCGCGCGCTGTCAAGATATAAAACGGAGGGATGAGACACGAAACGGGTCTTTTGGGTTTGAGTTTGAAGTGGTGTAAGCAGTAGTATTATAGAGTATATGTACCTAGTGAAATATACATATGTAGTGCAGTAATATTTAAATAAATTATATTGTATTAATAATTACCGTCGGTGTTTTATTAAACTATCAAACCTAGAC